>JANEYF010000603.1:1857500-2423500 GCA_029963845.1 Rhamnusium bicolor | reverse complement strand
TGGTAGGGAGGTGTTTCAGGATTATATTGGGGATATTATCGGGTCCGGGGGCTTTTTTTGTTTAGTAAATGTCTAATAAGTTCTTTAAGTTCTTGTGGTGACGTGAGTAATTTAGTCAGTTTCCGTGGGGGTATTGTATAGTGGTCTTGTATTTCGTCTACGTCATTATTTATTATTTCGTGCTGTTCTGTCATGTCTGGTTGAGCTGTGTGCACTTGCTTCAAGTGCTCGGCTAGTATTTCAGTCTTTTTTGCATCTTGCATGTATGAGTGTCCCTTATGTATCAGTGAGGGTATCGTATTGTAAGGTTTCCGTAGCAATTTTGTCATTCTCCATAACGAGTTGTCTTGTCTAGATAGTCCCTGTATTCTATGTCTCCAAACAGCGTTTTTGTGTTCTGTCAGTCTGTCGTTCACTGTTTGTTGTATGTCTGTTAGTCTACAGCCCAGACCAGTGTGCCGACCCTTTGTATATTCCAGAAAGTTTTAGTGACCCTTAGTTGCTTAAAATGATTTGAATGATTTGGTGCGTGACTTGTGGCTGTCAAAACAACAAGCAGAACCTCTTGGTTCCCCGACTTAAGGTGTGGAACTCATTGGCAAAAGAAACAAAGATTACGAGTTTTAGAAAAAGAAAGGCAACATTTTCCCCATTTTTATAATAGCGAAAATTCACTATACGCGTGTATTGATGTTAATGGCTTAATGCAGGAACTTCATATCGAGCATTCCACTTTTGAGTGGCGCTTATTCATAGAATCCTCCAAATACAGTTTAAAAGCTGTATTACTACATAATGAAAATTTAAAACCATCTTATACCAATTGTCCATCCAGTAACAATGAAAGAGGATAATGACAGTATGAGCACCATTTTAAATAAAATTAATTACAACAAATACAAATGGTAAATACCTGGGGATTTAAAAGTAGTAGACATTTTAGTAGGGCTTCAAGGAGGCTTGATAACATATTGCTGATTTCTTTGTTTGTGGGACAGTCGTGCAGTAAAAGAACATTATGTGAATAGAATTTAACCGGATAGGAAAGAATTTGAACCAGGAACTAGTAATGTTAAATATGTGCCTCTGGTAGACCCTAAAAATGTTCTATTGCCACTTCTTCATATTAAACTTGGGCTAATGAAAAATGTTGTGAAGGCTATGAACAAAGAGAGTGAAGGATTTAAATACTTAAGGGGCCTAGTCGGGAAAAAGCTTCGGATAGCTGTGTCACTCTCTAAAAAGTTGTTATACATGCGCCGCTGAATAATTTTGCTCTTGACTATACCTTCACTGGACGTTTTATTCACCGACTTCATTGAGGTGCGATTCCCGATAGAGGTAACACTTCCTTGCTCCATTTGTAGTGACAAAGATACTTATTTAGAAAATTCATTTTAACCAAATAGTACGGAATAAAAGTTTGAAACTTGCTGAGCATAATAATGAAGATTCATTCTAGAAGACATGTATGAATTTTACCTCGAATTTTACCGTTTGATATCATAATTCAGGAGTTAATCACGTTCAAAGTTCATTTATATTTACAGTATAAATTTTCTCTACATAAAGTGAAAATTAATTAAAATAGATATACATGTACCCTCTAGTACAGTTTCAACTACTGATCCTCCAAATTTGGTGTAATTTGACCAAACCGTATGGAAGAAATAACTTCTGAAAAATTACCGTACAAACACTGGTTCGATTAGCCCTCTTAAGCGAACTTTTTCCCCAATCAAGTGACACCAAACTTAAAGAAGGCATTTTTATTGGTCAAATTGGAAAATTGCTTGACGATGTAGATTTTAAAGGAACACTCAACAGGCAGGAATTCAGAACGTGGAATTCATTTGTAAGCGTAGTCAGGGAATTTTTAGGGAAAAAGATGGATGAGCACTACAAGCAACTAGTAAGCGAACTTTTAGATTCGTACCAAACGTTTGGTTGCCGTATGTCATTGAAAATGCACTTTCTGCATTCTCGTCTAAATTTTTTTTCAGAAAATTTGGGTGCGGCAAGCTACGAGTAAGGAGAAAGATTTCATAAAGATATCGGGACAATGGAAATTCGTTATCAAGGACGATGAGATCCAGCCATGATGGTTGTGTACTGTTGGTTCTTAACGCGAGACGATTTGACCCCCATAAAAGAAAAATTGAACTAGGCATATGAGTTTCAAAAATTATTCTCAATTTTTGTAGATTATATACAGGGTGAGTCAATAGTGTGTTCTCCTTCGATAACCTTTGAACCGGTAGTGACACAACAATTTATTAAATACAAAAGTTGTTTGGGTCGATAAGATCTATCATTTAAAATTATTGTGAAATCTACAGGGTGCTTAAATTCTCTGTTACACACAAAAAAATACTTTTTTAAATGGAACATTCTATATATTTTGTCACCATTTTATTAAATGAAAAGAGTATTATACAGTGATATTTTGTTTTTTGGATTTGCATGCAACGTTGCCAAGTTATTTAACATTTTCTGGAAATTTAAGGATTTATAAGGGTCCGTTTAATAATGTTTATTTACCTATGAAAATAAGCTGGGTAAGCAAATATTATACTATTCTTGGTTCATACTACACGCTAAGTATTAGTACCTTTTTTACGTTATTATATTTTACAGGGTGTCCATGACGGCATGTCAATTAATGCGAATTTCAAATGGGAACAACTCTGTTTTTTTAAATGGAACACCCTGTATTTTTTTACGTGGTTGGATTCCTTCTTCAAATTGCTTTCTTTTTTGTATAACATTTCCTATAGTTAACTGTTGTATTTTTGGAGATAATTAAGGTTTTCTCTTTAACCTCACAATCATACTAAAAATTAATACAATTTTATCAAGAATGACTTTGGAAAAACAAAAATTGCAGTCAGGCGAAAAATTATTTTCTATAAAATCGTAAAGGAAACAGTAAAAGTAGCAAATTTATTGTCATATACATCATTGATATACAGCAATAAATAGATCTGTAAAATTAACAATAATGTTATTCCTGCCTATAATGTTTTATTAATGTAACAAGAAAACGTTATGTATTACGAATTTTTTATTTGTCATTTCTGTAATCAAAAGTTTTATTTCAATGGAATATGCTATTCAGGTACATGTCAAAAAAACATTTTTTTTTGTCCGCCGATATTTCTCTGTTAATTTTTTATGTATATGATAACTATCTGATGAGATAATTTATCTCTACTATTATTTAGTACTGATATTAGATGCTATACTTTTTGTTTAATATAAAGGCTAATAACATGATTGCCAATTTATTGATGAACTTCTGCCAAAATTGTCTACTTTTCCAATTCTATGATCCAAAAATGAAACCATACTGCAACCTTTCAGAGTATAAGATATAATAAATTATTGTTTATTTCCTTTTTGTGTACTTTCGCTATCTTCCAAATATCATATACATTCTCGCTGCTAGCTCGTTTAATAACTTTCATTACAAGATCAAATTGGTAGTTTCCTAACACATGATTTTTTTTTTTTCGTTCTAATAAAGGAGAAGCCGTCAACTTTAAGAGCAAATAGCAGAGTTTGATATAGGTAAATTTAATCAGGTAAAAATTTTCTAAGCTTTTGTGCAAATTTTTACTCGTAGACAGTTTTCACGGTTGACTTTTCTACATCTTTGACATATAAATAAATTTAACGGCCATGTGGATGGTCATGTTTTTTCTTAACGACTCTCATCACAAAAATACCAATTTGGAGTAGTTTTATTGTGCCTTCATACTTTTCATTTTGCTAACAATATATATGATTAAATAATTCAAAATGTTCTTCTGAAATTATTTTGTAGATTACTCAGTTGTTTTTAGGTAATGTTAATATGATAGAAACATTTTCGTTTTAAGAATAAGAATATGAAATTTATTGAAAAAACAATTACCGAAAATATATACACATTTTAAATGCAGAAAAAAAGCAAAAAAAAAATAAATAAACAGTATAATCGTTGGAATAATAATTTAAAATCACGAACAAAAATACATAAATTGCTGAACCAATAAAAAAGAATTCGATAGACAATAGGTTCACAATTGAGTAGGTAAATAGGTAATTGGTTTAATCGACTAAGAGCCATATACTCGATTAAATACCTTAAAGAATGCTGGATATTAATCAAATCTTTCGATTGGGGTCATTTATATGGAACACGTAAGTGGAAAATTCACCCAAAAACAGTTCTGATCAAGCTCGATTTTCAATTAGCTAAAGCAAAATATCAATAGTGTTGTGCATTACGGTTGAAATAGTGAAATACAAACTAATCTATTAAGAATTAATTAGATTGCTTCCATTTTCTTTCGATGTAGAAAAAAACAAAGAGTTAGAAACAACTATCATAGTTTTATTTTAATGTTTTCTTGTATTAGTTCATGATTCCTTCTATAGTCTTGGGACATATGCCGTGGGATCTTCGGCGAAGGAAATGAATGGCTTGCTAATGCAATATAAAATCATATAGTATCAGGTATTCATTTTGGAGTATAGTTCGGGTGTTTTGGTGTTTATGGAAACGACTTCAGTATTAGAGCTTCTGGTTGTTAAACATTCTCGATGTTACTTTTTACATTTTATCAGTAATTTACTTGAGTGTGGAAAAATTACTTTAAATTTGATCTAAAAACCTGTAAAATTTACAACTAGTTAGATAACCAATTTATCATTTACATTTATATCGGGTTGCAGAGTAGAATTTAATGAAATAGGGAATAATAAGCAATTAAACATTTTTAATTTCTGTTATTTTTCTACTTGCTCACTATGCACTTAATATCTAAATTAAACAATTTTGGTAATCAATATAACACTTGTCACTCAATCCAAGCACTAATCAATAAATTATTCCGGTTAAGGAGCACTGGACACTTCACTTTCATGAAATTATGCCGGCCCAACATCATCCTTCAACAGGCAGTTGTCCTGGCCTTCTTCTGCAACAACCCCTTGATAATAATTTACAATTTAGGTAAAAGTTTGGTTAGATTAATTTGACGGGTTTTTATTCTTCTTTTGGTTTAACATGAGCGCGCGAGCCTCATGATCTACATGATAAATATTTGGGGCCTGCGTATAAGTTTTTTAAGAGGTAAATTAAAAAAGGGAAGCCATCGAGTTCTCGGCCAGGACGGATGCCTCCGCATCTGCTAATAATGGTAAATTTGTAAAAAGGCCATTTTAGCGGTGAACTATCACTGTACACCCGGGTAAGCAGTTTTAAGGTTCAAGAAATTGCACCGCCAATTGGTTGCATGGGGTACCTTATATTTTATGATTATTTTTCTTCTCTTCCTTTTTTTTGTATAATATTCTACGGGGTATTTTCTTATATCCGTAGGGTTGCAAGTTTCCATCGTGAGAGGCCGATGACTTTTTTATGTTGTTTCCTGTTAATGGAATTATCCACACCGTGGAAAGTGTAGCTAGAATGGCTTCTTTTGTTTTTCTGCTCTACGTTGTTGCAGATGAGGATGTGCTTCCTCGTCCACGGCATTTCGGTATGATTAACAACTTTACTTAAATTTTCCAGCCATTGCTGTTAAGCAGGATATGTTTTCTTAACCGAACCATTTAAATGGAAATCAACTCACCAACCCTTAATATGTCGAAATCACCAGGTATACTATTATATAAATGGTATTTGACCAAACTGAATGTTAAAATTTGTATTACAATAATTTCTCAAACTTTTTTATTTATTGTATAAAGTGGTACCATTTTATTCACTATTTTTTTACTTTGTTACAATACGATGATCATTTATTTGAACTTGGGTTAATTATAACTGTTTAACTTATTAGATATAAATTAAGGTGACAGCATATACAATTTCATTATTCAATGGGGTTGAGTGAATCATTTTATTCATTATATTTTTTTTACTTGTGATTTGACATTTTACCTAATATTCTTTAATATTACTCTTGATATTTTCACTGGGGTTGGATGAATTTTGGGTGATCCTAAATTAAAATATTTTTTTGTCAGTTTAAACCGTAAGTACTTTTACTTTTACAATTTTTTTTTGTAACTGATATAAAAACTTAATAAGAGATAATTGTCAACCATATATTTATTGGATCTGGTATCTAATTAACGTTGCTAATTTATTAACAATTGCTATTTAATTTTCTCGTATTTTTAACATTTCAGCAGATATTTAGTGAACTTTAATTAATTGATAATTGTACGTAGGTATTGTTTTCCGTAGTTTTTACAATATTTAAAATATCTTTATCAAACCACGGTGACGCCCTGAACAAGTTTTATTTTAGATCTATTTCGACCATAATCAATTTTAAAATTAAAATCTTTTCCAAATTATAAATAGAATATTTTGTAGTTAGAAAAAAATATATTCAAATTCATTTCGACCCTCAACCCTGCTCTCCCATAAACAAGAGTTGCCGTCCGCACTTGTGTGGTACCTTTCTGGTAATAAATATATCTTTTAATCATATAGGTGCCACATGGTGTACATGAGACTACGCCCTTAACAGGGATGTATTAGTTTTTTTCATCTCCCTACCTGACGTCTGAAGACGGACGTTATGTTGCCATATAAACTATTATATTAAGGGTTTGTCTTTTTTTAGAAAAATATTCCAAACGCCCAAGGTTGCCAAAAGCTTCAAGAACTTCCTCTTCTGCAGTACTATAGTATTATAGCAGTTAATAAAAATATGAAAACGGCAAACATGGATAAGAACAAAATATAAGTTTGCCCAAAAAAAATGGCTGTAAATATTCTAAATATGAATTAATTAAATTAGTCTCAAATCTATCAATTAATTGTTCTTTAATATTGTTACGCCAATGGACTGGTTCCGGAGTGTACTCAGAGATGGCGTTACCAGTATTAAAAAAAATTAAATAACCATGGAACTCTTGATTTATAAAGACAGAACTAGAATTGATCGAGATGTGTCGGGAATATTCAAGACTAGGACTCTGGACCATACATGGATGGATATATAAGGCACACAATGGGTCCTGGAGCTCAGCCTTAGTTTGGAATTGTGCAAGTAAAGAAGAAATGAGTAACTGTTTAATTGTGATTGTAGTTATTGTTGTTAATTACTAATTAGTTAATAAAGTAGTAAGTGTTACCTGGACTTTCAATCAACGAATCTACGATTCAAGGTGTTTGTGTGGATAACAAACATGAAATATTTAAAACATAGCCCTTTCTATTTACTTATTTATAACACGAATTAATTTATCACAAACAGGTGACGCCTATGTGTCAGACAGCCGTTGCTACACAAGAATAATAAGGAAATATAAATAAAAATCATAAAACAGACCCAGGACAACGGAATAAAGTTCTTAACTTTGTTGTGAACTTCATATAATGTCGTCTTTTATAGCAACTGACATATGACAAAGTTATATTCTACTATATAGAAAATCTAATGTACAGTGCGGATACAATATCTAGTTACAACAAATTAATTCACAAAATGGTACAGTAATTTAAATTTTTGTTACCACTGTTCAGTTTTTTATTACATTTTATTCACTTCAATCGGTTAGATCAGTTCGAACAAGTAAAAAAATATAAATTCACTTATAGTATATATTATTTTATATGTACAATAAAGAGATGCCGACTGTTTTTGCTGGCTTTTAGTTTTTATACGATTTCAATTGTGCTCGTATAAACTATACATTCTGTTGTATTTTCATGTTACATTACAAGCGACAAAGCATGGCATCTGGTGGTGATAGCCAGAGGATGCCGCTAACTAGCTAGCGTATTTAAACAATACAACAACAAAACAGGTACTCAATATGAGAAAAGAATGAATTGAAGCAAAATAAGAGCCTTCTATAAAATATTTAACTGTAGATATCATAAATCCTAGTATTTTTGTAACTATTGTATTTTTTAGGTTTTTACACATTTGTTCCATTATGTTTCTTAAGTTATCCATACACCATAAAAACCTCGTTGTAGCCAAATTTGTGGCTATCGATTTTTGATAAAACGCTCCCTAATTATCATAAATTATAAATAATACAATTATTATACCGAAAATTAGCTAGACTCACTTATTCCACAACACACCTATCGATTATTGCGAAAGTCTCTGCAACACACAAAGTGAAGCGGTCTAGTTTCTTCATAGCTTCTACTAGAATGTTAAACATTTCATGGATAACCTTTAAATCCTTATCGAGTTGTATTTATATGTAGTTTACACAGCTATGAACTTCGCATTAATAAGCGCTGTTTACTTGTAGTACAGTATACGGTACTCCCGTCTGTAGTAAGTTCTGGATAATTCGTTATTATATGGTTTAATTCGTACACGTATGGAGCACACCGAGACATCATCAGCATACGAGAATACGTCGCGAACTGAACAGAATAGATTCGGCTATGGCATACACCAAGCGTACATATAAAATGTGTATCCAGCGACGTTCGCTAAACCGAAATTGTCAATGATTGGATATAAATGAATTACTCCAGAGAAATAAAACTTCCTCTGCGGAATGAGGCTGAACAAGCTGAATTTTTTGCAGAGACCTTCGTTTTGATGTTCTAACGAAGCACAAAAAAATCTCATATGCCTACCCTTGTGCGTCTTGAGATATCGAAGGTCAAAGGTCATGAAAATCGGTTTTTTCGCGAAAATCTCGCTTCCAGTGCATCAGACGTCATAAGAACCCATAATAAAGCTTACGTAAAATAGTATTCTCTACAAAATTGTTCATATACATTTTTTTCGTACGACTAACCGTTTTCGAGATATAGCATGATAAAGCGGGAGTGCGCATTTGTAATAGGTAATACTGTATTATACTGCAGAGCTATAAATATAAAAGCACTTTTCTTAATCTGTTAGACTGGAAAATTAAATTCCCATTATTAAAGCCGTTAAAAATTTGTTTATTTATAAAAAAATATATAATAAATAATTAATAACAAAAAATACATTCTTTTCCACACCACGCCTTATGTTTCCTTGCCTTCCTCCTCGTCTTCGTCGGGTTCCACTAGCACCTCGATCAACACATTATCTTCGTCAGACGCTTCCTCTATATCTGTTGGCTCTATGTCTGTTGGCAAAACCTCTTCAGGCTCAAGGTCACTGAAGTCTTCGATGTTTTGCAACTCTGTTGACGGGTTCAGGCATGCCTGTCCGAGACACTGACCACAAACTTTGGAGCATGGCAGCCCGACTTTTCTACACCCGCACTGCGCACCACACCCCTTTTTACAATTACAGAATATTGTATTTAATAGTTCGTCTGGAGCAGGTGGCAGTAGTGTTGTTTTCGGCTGTAATATGATTATACTTTTCTTGTCTAGAATAAAGAAATGTTTTTTATTTGCATTATAATATATAGAAGCTTTGCATTTCATGACAGAAGTGGTGTGAAAATAATACATTGTTTTGTTATTAATTATTGATTATATATTTTTTTATAAATAAACAAATTTTTAACAGCTTTAATAATGGAAATTTAATTTTCCAGTCTAACAGATTAAGAAAAAGTGCTTTTTATATTTATAGCTCTGCAGTATAATACAGTATTACCTATTACGAATGCGCGCTCCCGCTTTATCATGCTATATCTCGAAAACGGTTGGTCGTACGAAAAAAATGTATGTGAACAATTTTGTGGAGAATGCTATTTTACGTAAGTTTTGTTATGGGTTCTTACGACGTCAGATGCACTGGAAGCGAGATTTTCGCGAAAAAACCGATTTTCATGACCTTTGACCTTCGATATCTCAAGACGCACAAGGGTAGGCATATGAGATTTTTTTGTGCTTCACTGGAACATCAAAACGAAGGTCTCTGCAAAAAATTCAGCTTGTTCGGCCTCATTCCGCAGATGGCCTTTTTTTTACCTTATTTCCCTGGAGTAAATGTAAATATATCACTTGTACACCAAAAAAAGTGAAGAAGGCATCCAACGTTCAGCTCTGTATATTTTGGTCTTTACTGACGCAATTAGGATCATAATCGACCATGAAAGATAGTCTATTACAAAAATATTTGCATTAAAATTTCCGACATGTTACGGAAAAATATAATAGAAATAAAACGTGCCCTATCTGCCTGGGACATATTACTACTTTATGTAGACGTTATATTCTGAAAATGATGTTATTAAATTATGTTATAATGTATACGTGGTTAGTCCTTCCAGTTCATTTACCATAAATGAAAGTGAACATTATAAGAATGAAAATGTCACTCATTTCATATGCTACTTATGATAATATCTAAAGAAGACTGATGTAGAAGTGACACTGAGAAAATAAAAAATGTATGATTTTATGGTGTAAAAGATAATACTTTTATTAAAACACTTTATACTTTACCTTGGGCTTGAATAAGGCAAATTAATTCTAAATTAAATACAGCACGGTACATCCTCATATAAGCACGTTATACGTATATAACTCAATATTCAAGTAACTAAGGACCATCTTCACTTTCTTTAAGTGCAATTAGAACTTCGTTCAAGGTGGGTATTTCTCTGTTGATATGGAAGAAACAAACTTTTATGCTCATGGCATTTATAATGTCTTCATCCATAATTATATTTCTTCTTCCTGGAGATGGCTTTGGTGACTTTATACTCCCACTTTTTCTTTCACTTAAGAGTCGATGGTCGATATTTTAACCCCCGTTATGTTGAAACAAATCGTAATTACACTACCCACCCCACTTGTCGCATTATGGGTTTTAAGAGCATGTACGTTGAAATTTTATGCTCACCTAACCCTATATTTAATAATTTATATAAAATAATAATAATTGTATATATAAAATATAAAAGAAATAATACAATGAAAATTAAATTTATTGGCATTATGATGCATCTATATATGCTCTTTCTCGCACTCGCGCGTCTACATAATATTCTGTCCGTCGCACTCACGTAATTACTCGTTACCATTTTTCGTGCTGTTAAGACTGCCTGGTTGGACTTTCCTTCAACATTTCTTTTAACATTAAAATTTTCTGTTTGTCTTATCATGAAAAAGTAAATTTATATTCATAAAGTTTGGTAAGTAGACACATATTGCATTCTAAACAACTCTTCTTCAATGGCATTTTCTCACATATTGAAAACTAAAGCTGTTATTAGTAAAGCTGGCCGAGGTCACCTGGCCGACAGAGCCGTCCTATGACTCATATGTTTACATCATATCTTAATACTTGAATAAGTACAATAAATGGAAATAAATTTTAACAATAATGTTACATTTTATAAAAATTTGTATAAAACTCACCCTTTTAAGCAGATTTATGAAGTAGTTTGGTTGTCGTCATCACAAAGTGGGGAAGATCTATAGTATAATAGCATCAGGTATGTTTCTACAGTTGTCTCCGTCAGCGATGTTCGCTTTGGTGAAAAAATATGTTTGTATTTTGAAAATGACCGTTCGACATCTACGGATGGAATACAGGCATAAGTAAAACAATCTGTGAACTCACTTAACGAAGTTGTAGATGCACCATCACAAATTTGTCTTAATTTGCTAAAATCAGGATCTTTCTGTGATACACTTTCGAATTTTTCACTAACGCGATTATTTTTTGCGTCATTTATAGCCTGCAGCTGTGTATTTACGTCGTCCACTATTTGCAGCGATTCCACTAACGACAACGAACTATTTTTGCAATTTTTCTATTGCGTCGTGTAGTCCTCTATAATTGTTATCAATAGTTTTTAAATCTGTTTCAAGGGAAACGTCTTGAAAGCTTGTCTGGCTTTCCCTAATAGCTGCAGCCTCGTTAGGTTTGAACTGTAGTATCACAGCTTTTTTTGTTGAAAATAGTCAGCATAATAAAAAGCCGCTTTCAACCACGTTCCCCAACGTGTACGAAACGGCTCTGGTGGTTCAGGGATACCAGGACACTGTCTGTGAAATGCTCGAAGCCGTTTAGGAGATTTGAGAAATACTTTTTTTGTATTTGCTATTAATGCATCTACCTCTGGAAAATATTTTCGAATCGTTTCTGCCACAAGATGTAACGCATGCACTTTACACGTAACATGTAGAAACCTACAATTGTCTCTTTGAAGAGAACGGCCTACCACGCGCTTTGTCGCGGCATCATCAGTCACAAACATCAATACTTGACTTCTTGAAAGTTCAAATTTTTCGAATGTCTCCAACACCACACGCGTAATTATTTCGCCAGTACACGCAGTTAGTCTTTTACTAGCTAGTAAACGAGGAAATGTTGGTTTAAGAGAGTCCAGTACACGTACTATAATATTTAAAATAGAATTTTTTTTACAATCTGTCCTCTCGTCAATATATAATCAGAGCCGTGTATTTTTTAATCCACATTTAATCCTATTTACAATGTCTTCACGAACAGCTGGAATATATCTACGTAACGATGTATGACTTGGTAAGTTCACCTGGGGATTGTATTTATTCCAAAACTCCCGAAATGGTTGTTTATTCAGTATGTGTAGCGGAATATTACATTAACAATAAATCAAACATAAACTGAGTTGTCAAAGGCATGCCATTTTTTTTATTTTGATGTTGCACGGTATTGATATGACGACGACAATCTGTTTTGTGCCAGCACATTGTCTTGTTTGCAAACAAATTATTTTGCATCCGTCATAGAATAAATCCGGAAATTCACCAATAAATTTATTCACTGTGTCCGCGTACGGTCGTTTTCTACCCTTTGGCGCGTTTGACATTATGTATAATTTATAGGTACAACCTCACGCATTAATCTTTCAAATAAGACTGCAGCGTAAATAACTTCTAAATCGGCACGTGTGACGCCAGCGCAAGACCGTGGCTGTGCTCCAGCCACCTCGGCCAGCTTTAGTTATTAGTGACGAGTTTTATAAATTGACATAACATACCCTGTATAACACCAGTTCAAATCGTATTTGATATATCATAGTTTCACACCAGGCACGATTGATTCCAGAAGTGCCATTCCAAAATTCGAAAATTTTTATCCATTACACCTCCCTCATGTTTACATCTATCCTGGGATAGTGTATATGCAGCTGCGTCTGATACAAGCATAGCTTGCTTCATCAACACAAACCGACATATACGGATTTTTTCGTCCTCCGTGATATTGTCGACATAGTAGTTACTACTTATTTTTATCCTCGCGCCGTCTGCCTACAAGCTCTGACGTTTGTAGACATACTGAATAAATACGGTTGGGATCTAACTGCGCACGCACTGTCCTTTCCTGTGGGAGCTCAGCCAGGCCGGTTGGAAAGCCGATCCGGGACTCACGAAAATTTACCGGTGTCTAATGATGAGCCTTTTAAAAAATGGACAAATCTAAGTTGGCTGTGACAGTATCAGATTAGTATTTTTTCTGATATAACAATATGTAATTGTTTATAAATAACTCTTTGCTAATAAAATATATTGAAAACGGCAGTAAACTATTTGGGTAATGAATAAGTTGACATGTATATTTTCTTTGTATAAGAACGTACACCCAAAACGGCATATCATGCATTTAAAATGTTTTTTCAATCAATTTTCGTTATGAACTGTACCATTATTATAACTCATACCAGCACAGCGTATTAAATTCGATATAAAAATAGTACATTTCCATTACGTCATTATTTTGAGGGCCATTTCTGACAAAATTTTAACACTCGTAAAACACGTACAAAAATATACTTTGCAAAAAAAATGTATGCTATTTAATTTACATTCATTTAATCAAACTGAGATTCTTGCAAAATTTATTTTTTTGTACTTTCCTTCCAACATGGCGGGTAACGCCAACCTTCCATCGAAGGGGAATTTTAGTACATAATTCTAAACCTCAATGTCTACACTTTCACGACGGTAAAAGTTTTTTCTTTATTGAGACAAAAATTTATCGATTGCGACCGGTCTTATACAGAATCATTTAAACACAACAAACTTAAAACTGTACAAATTAAAAACAATGCACTATAACAAAAACAAAAATATATTTTTGAAAAATATAAATTAATTAAATAATATACCAGATTGAAATTAATTTTAAAAACCGCTGCCAATTATTTGGGGATCAGAACTTCCTCACCGTAGTAAAACTCGACGTGTGGTGGAGTTTATAATAAAAGTAATTTTTGACGTTTCAAAAGTCACATTTTTTGCCGTTTCAAAAAAGTCATATTTTGACGTTTGAAAAAAACTCGGTGTCGTGGAGTTTGTAATAAATAGCTATTTGTATGACAAGGGAGAAAAGTGCATAATTTCCTCCCGCGGATAGTTTGATGCCCGACGCAAAGCGGAGGGCATCAGTATCCAAGGGAGGAAATGGCACTTTGCTCCTGTGTAATACATATGAATTTTTCTACGACCATTTACAGTGTTTTACATTGGTTTTACATATATTTTATTATATTTTCTTATGCATGACAATCAAAAAACCAAATATGTCAAAATGTCATAATAGGTATTTAGATAAGTAAATATTGTTAAAAATCAAAGTACATGGAACGTTGCTAAGGTTGCTTCTTGTTTTCAAAATAAACAAACTTCCAAAAAGTTTATAATAATGTATTCCGAACGTGAAGATGAAGTTCCTCAAGATATTCTGGAAGAAGCAAACGTGGTTTCGTTAAATCTATTGCCGTTAAAGTCGCATGAAAAATATGAAAAAGAGTACCAGCTATTTAATTGATGGAGACTAGGCAAATAAGAAAAATATGTGAAGAAGTGGTCCTATTTTACTTTTCCAAAAAATTCGCCGATTTGAAGCCTTCAACATTATGGAGCAAATACAGCATGTTTCATTTTCAGGAAGTTTGTGTATCAATAAAAGAAGTCTATACACTACTATTACAGCTATTTGAAGTTTTTACTTGTTTGCTTCCAGAGGGAGCCAAAGTATTTTCCTCCCTAGGGAAGCAAAGCATTTTCCTCCCGAGGGAGGAAAAGTACTGCTTTGCTCCCTGAAATGAGGGAGCAAAATAGTATTTTCTATGTAGGGAGTAGAAAAAGTAATTTTTGACGTTTCAAAAAAGTCACATTGGTGGAATGTCACTAATATTTTAAAATTTGAAATATCAAAACAAATTTTGACATTTCAAACTGACGTTTCAAAAATGTCACTAATATTTTTCTTGACATTTCAAAGAACCGATTTTGCTCATCAACGAACTAAATCTCTTCCTTGACCTCTAGAATGTGTGTACCAAATTTGAAAGCTTTATCTCAAAAACTGTAGCTGCTATCGCGAACCAGACAGACAGACACACAGACAGAACATTTTTTTTTGTCTGAAATTTTGTGTATCGTCATAATTCGTCGAGATTCGTCCAGAAATGCAATAAAAATTCAAAATATTTTCACGATACATACCTTCCTCACTTTGAGGATAGGAAGTAAAATATTCTATCTCAATTTGTTCTAGTACATTTGGTAAAAATACAAAATTCATTTGTATTTGTAGAGAATTCAATATAATGGGATTGCTATTCAATAAAATTAAAATTCAATATGAAAACCATCAATCTAAATTTCAATAGTATATAATCAAACACAAATATAACTCCATTAATGAACATGAAATATTTACATATGATCGATAATGTTACATTGTTCAGTTCAAATTAAATATTCTATTTGGTCGGTTCCTCATTTTTGTATTGTCAAATTTAATTGAAGTCCTAACGGGATACAGTATGTCCCATAATGACGTTTTTTAGAGGTTATTTTCTATGTCAGTCTTACGAAAACAATGTTGAATACGTATATGCCCTAGGGATAAACCTGTCGACAAAAATCTGTACACCTAACTTCTACTTCTGAAGTACTTCCACGGAATTCCATTATTTTGGCTAGGAAATCCAGGGAATTACAAAGAAAGCCACGTAATGCCAAGGAATTCCAAGGAGTACAAAGAAACTCCAAGGACTTCCATACAATTCTACGGACTTATGGGAAATTCCACGGAAATCTAGGGAATTTCATAGGTATATGTATTTTTTTTAAACAGAAATGAACAGATATTTTTTATCATTGCAACAAAAACATTTTATAAGAGCATTTGTAAAAGGCGTTATACAAAATTAAAAAATAGATTCTAAAAATAAAATAGGATAAAACGCAAACAATATTTTCAATACTTTAATTATCATGTTAGGATGGAAATAGTTACTATTCATCACAACAAAAGACAGAGAGAAAGTTTATAAGTAGTACTAAAAAAAATTAAAAAACAGATTTTAAAAATAAAACAGCCAAATAATCACTTTCTTATAAATAAAACTTGATCCAAATTGCTTTCAACGAACGCCATTAAAATCAAATTTAAATTTGAAATAACCTCTTTTTCGACGATCTTGTATAAATATTGCTTCTAGTAAAACTCGAACAAAATATATCTAAAGTCTGTTCACATAAGCTTTGCAGCGTTAGCCAGGATAGGGAACAAAACTTCGCTGATGATTGGTGCAGACGGCAGGCAGATATACACAAGTGCAAAGTTCCGATAGTGGTTAATTCAATTTTCAGTGTTTATTTTATTTCATAGGCATCGGTAGTAGTTGGACATTTGTAGATTGTGTTTTGATATAAATTATTGTGTTTTCGACGACTTATATTAATATGAAAGTATTAAACCCAATGGTTAATGACCAATATATTCCCTTAACCTTACCTAAAAATGTTATATAATTTTACTTTTACAATAATTTAACTTATGTGTTGTGTAAAGTTGATATTAAATTATTTACCTTTATTGATATTGCTTATTGGCTGATTTTATAATAATAATCGGTAAGGTATTTGATGTTTTAATGATGTGTTGTTTGTTAAATTGTTTTTTTATTATACGACGTGACTCAGTTTTAATAGCGAAAATTTTAGCAGTCCATAGATCTCGACGAAATGAGGATTTCTGTTGTAGATATAAACTTATTTCATCATAACTTAGCAAATAAAAAATTCTAGCACAGGAGCGGGGTATTATATAAATACACGTTGTGCATTTATAATGCACCGCGCCTATGCTAGAGAACTACGCAAGACTGATGGTCGACAAAAGGGTCGCTCTGCGACCCCAGGTAAACAGTTTTTTATGTGCTCATATATGAACGGAGTGTAATATGGTGTATAGTTGCATCATTTCAGTAGTACTAAATGCTCAATATGCAGCATATTGCTTTATATTAAGATAGAGAGAAACATAACATTGTTTAAAGCAGAAATATGAAAATTGTGCAACCAAAAGTTGGTCCGCTCTAAACCAGGTAGAATTTAAAATTGTTTTATTTTCTAACGTTATTTGTTATGGGCACACAAAATAAAAAGTAACGGATATTTTTAAGACGTTTGGCTTTCTTGTAGCTAAATCGAAATTTTTTATTAAATTAGGATGTTCTTATTTCGGCGTAACCACTCATTTTAATTTCTTATTCAAAACTTTATAGAAAATATGTCAATTTCATTTTTGTTATTTTGTTTCTTTCCAATGCTAACCATTGAAATATTTTTTTACGTCTGGTAATAAATAAGTAACCCACAATGATATATTTATTACCCCTGGAAATAAGCAATTTACAATACAGTCGCTACTTTGTCCATTGTAAATCGGGCTAAGTGCAACCCACCACTGCAAAGTTTAGATGAATAGACTTTAGTAATGAAAATGTTTTATTTGGTAGTGCATATATTCTATCAAGTGATTAAGAAGGAAACAGTGATAAATGTGAAATTCCTGAGAAAGATAAATTATCTATCATGGCCGAAAAAGAAATAGTTTTAGATGGCCGCAGTGATGTAATTTTTTAGAAAAATGGCAACGTTAGAAAGAAAGTTTTTGATCTAAAAAGAAAAAGTTTCTAGAAAATGGCTACGAAATCGAAACCAATGGAAAAAAGATCAGCAATTGCAACACAGAGGAAAAGAATATCCTTCCCAAAATGGAAAACTTATGCTGAAAAAGAGGATATAACAGGGATTGTTGTGCACGGAAAATACAGATTGAGGTGCAGTGAAAAGTTTAGCCTGGAAGCCAAAAAGACTATTCCGAACAATTATTATTATTTGGACACTGATTCAAAAAATCTCTTCTATTTAACAGTACTGCTTTAACATCAATTGCATGTCGACTCCTATACAGTTATTGTAAAGAAACAATATTCGTTCACGTATTCAGTAAGTTACGATAGACAAACAATTCTGGTATTTTGTTCATTAATTCAATTTAGCAAAAAAATATTGAAGTAATTAAAACAAACTGAAAACTGGACAATCTACTACTTTACTTGGTAAAATAGAGAGCACCATTCAAGCAGAACATATAAAAGCATTTCCAGCCGCACTATTCACGGGAAAATATCACCATATGTTTTTATATCTCATCTCAATATAACTAAAAAATACAAAATGTACATTTAATAACGCGAGGACAAAAATTCTTGCGAGACTTTTATGGTGAAACGTTCTTTATATGTTAATATTTTTTCTACGAAGTTAATCTTTTCTTTTGGGCATCCAAAAAATAATACTGGACAAAATATTGATAAGCATTCAGAAAATTACAAAGAAGGTTTTGAGGCTCAACGACGTGATAGAGAAAAGCCTTTTGTCGATAAAAATAAGTGTTACACAACTTCGGATTTACAGCAAACATTGCCAATTCCAAAACTCAAAGCATTTTATCTGAGGCAAACGATGCTATATAATTTCGATGTGCACATTTTAACTTCTGCAGCAAATAGACCTTTTTTTATTTGATTGGATACATAATGTGGCAAATAGTGGAAGCTGTAAAAATAGCAAGTTGTTTGTATAGGTTTTGCGCTTGCGCAAAGCCAGAGATCATTTTGTAATTTGGTCGCAATCATGTGTCGGGAAAATAAAAATTTTAGTATTTTTTGTCTTTATCAACTTCTAATTTTGAATCGATTGTTCAAGGTTATTGATCACAAATTCCCGGAGGTTGATTACAGTTAGCTAGATTACAACAGAGATTTTGGTCCTATTGGAAATGTAACCAGAAAAGTGGAAAATGTGTACGTGCCTCAGCAATACCACGAACTAATAAAATCTGCAAGCCCAAAAAACAACTGTGTTTGTTGATATGAAAAATTACTTTTATAACAGCTTTCAGTAAGATTAAGCTTGGTTCGATAAAAAAAATTAGAATATTTCTGAGGCTTGACTTGTTAAAGAAATGAAGCTGGGAAGATCAGAAAGAAGAAATTACTCCTAATAGATTTAGAGAAAAATGGGAACTAACAGCTGAAAAACTGAACAATTTACATAAACAAATGAAACTCACTAAAGAATAGAAATGAAGATATCTTTGAACGACATGAAGAAAATCAGAGAAAAAAAAGGGAAACTAATTAGTTTTAAGAATAAAGTTGTTTTATATTATTTTTTTAATATTAAAATAAAACATGTTTGGAATCATAACACCTTTTTCAATCCTACCAATTTCCCTATATAAGAATGTCATAGACATTTAATTATTAATATTTTTGCAAATAATAAAGTTGCAAAATGTCCAAAGTGCTAACCAACAGTACAACATTCCACCTACTGAACTGTTAGTTGTTTTTGATGTAACAAAATAAAAAAAATTCTGAAACAATGTTTTCAATTGAAGTTTATGCAAAATAACATGAAACCCATTTATGTCTACAATTTATATGTCATGAAAGTATCTACATGTTAATTTTATTTAAAAATATAATACAAGGATAATGTAAAATAAATAATGCTGTAATATAAATCATAATAAAGAACTAATTTTTGACTACAATAATAATTGTAAAACTTCTGAAGAATTCGAAAAACTTTTAAGGAATTCCATATATGTTTGTACACCAAACATCCAAAAAAATTTACACCTTGTATATGCCATGCGATAATAACAATAATAATAATAATAATAATTTCGTAGCGAAGACCAATAGTTCGAATCTAGTCCGTGGCAAATTGAAAATGTATTTACTTTAAATTTCTTTCCGATTCAGATGAGATTAGGAACTGTCGGTTGGCGGATGTGGTTCGGACTCCACCATAAACTGCAGGGGCCTCGTCTCTTTTTATCCAGCACAAAATATCTGATTTTTAAGGGTTACTTCAATGATAGCCGCTTTAGGCTATTAAGAAAACATTTAAGGAAATCGAAATCACTCGAGACATTAAAAAATATAAAACAAAAAACAATTAAATTTCATTTACCAATAGAGCATTAGACACAATTTTAAAACAGAAAATTATATAACACTTGATTTTGCCTAATAACTTCTAAAAGAAAGAAGATATAAAGAGATAAAAATTTCCGAAATAAATCAAGGCGTCTAAAACAACTAATCCTAAAGTGGCTCACCATAAAGTTTGGGAAAGGAAAATGATACGTGACCCACCAAAAAATATCACGCTGTATATCATTTTCAGTAAAATTATCAAACTACCATGCCATGGTCTCACCGAACTATAGATCAATATTTCGAAAAATGCGGAAGAGGAAATAAAATCTAAAATAAATCCAAATTTTCAACGCTCCGGATTTTGAAAACGACATATCTCAGGATCTTCTCCTACACACCGTTGCATGGATCGCTCTTTTATCTATCGATCGAGATAAAAACTTATTCGTATCTCGTTCGCGACCGGAGTTACGATTCATATGAACTTTTCCCCATGATATCATTTGTGGGATCATCCTCTGAAGAATTTTACATTATTTAAGAACACCTTGTATAAATAGACATTTAAATTCTATTAATTTAGGAAACAGCATAATGCGTGCCCATTAAATTTGATTTAACAGTTATATTTACGATTGAATTTAAAAACCAGCGTTTTACGTTAGTTTTAATGAGCACTTAGAACTATCAAAGATTCGTTCAGGCGAAAAAATCGAGTTCCCTTAAACAGACATTTTTTGTTATTTCACATACATATAACAAAAAATGGCTGCTGCAGACATATAATGCGAATTATTTCTGGCAAAAGTTAGATATTTACGTGATGACAGTTAAATATTCGTTTCACCATGGCATCAAGGGTGCGGTCGTCAAGCGCAAATGGGCTCTTTGTCCTTCCGGTACGTGTGTTAATACAATATGCATAGAATCAAGAGCGAAGCATTCTTGTCAGCAACTGGTTGGTTAAAGCCGTAATTTCTGAACCTAAGCAGCATTCTCTTGACAGCTCAATTATTCAGTTTGGAAATGCCTTTGTAACTTCTGTGGTCAGCCAGTTATCAGTAGCGAGCCATCGGGATTCGTCAAACATTTTTTTTAACAGTTAAACTTACTTTCGTATTATTTCCTTCACCCCTGAGAAAGCAATGTCATTATTCGAATAATCAAAATAGAGATGTCAACAAATGTTTAAAGTTTAGATCATGGAGAATATTTTGATATGGTTATAAAAAAATTTAAATACGCATATTTTATTGGTGAGTTACGAAAAATCGTATTTTTTTTCATTTTTGTAACTTAATAGACTTTTGTAATATAAGTTTATCTTTATATCTTCATAATAAATGATGTGAGGCTATTTTATCATTATTGCCATGCAGTGTCGGCTCGTGGGGTGAGGTTACCGCATTATTTTAAGGGCGGCATTTTTAGTATTGTCAAAAGGGTAATTCAAATATTGGAAAATTGTTATTAGTATGTGAAAAGAATAATTCATATACTAAGTGGTCATTTTCGAAATATTTGCAAAAATCTTAAAAAACGCACGAAAAAATCATCACCTTCTATTGGTTTGACTGGGTCTTTGTGGGTAAACCTAAAGGCTTAAATACGAAATTACATTTCGACAGATTAAATTATTTGCAAATAAAAACCTATAAAACCGCGAATGAATGACAAAAGGACAAAAGTTGTTACAAATATTATTTTGGACAGTTTTTTTTCCAAAATTGCCATCAGCCTTTTACAGAGGGAGTGCGTTAAGCAGCCACAATTTGTTTTGATACTTAGATGATTCATCATAGTAATGAAGTGAAGTCCCGTCTTTTCTGACAATTTCCGTGATGAGATCGACCAGATTCAAACTGATTTAGCTCTCAAACCGTACAAACTTTTCGTATATTCAAGCGATTGCAGTCTCCCCCATTTGTTTGTAGGTAATTCGTTGATTTGCATCCACCAGCAGTCTCATTTTCTGTCATGACACTGATGACTTCTGTTATACTTTCTTTCCCTTCCTTCCCAATCAAATAAACTTCTTCGGAATTATTTAAATTAATGTTCGACGATATTCAGGGAGGAGCACTCTCATGAAATACCGTTCAAGGCCATTATTAGGTTTGTTCCAACAGCAGTCTCGGACTAGTTTGAAACCGCCAGAAATATTCGCCCAGTTAAGTATTAAGGTAAATACAGTGAGCTTAACGTATAAGAGACAACTGGGCGAATATTTCTGACGGTTTCAAACTGGTCCCAGGCGGCTGTTGGAACAAATCTATTATGAACTAGAGCCAAATCCAAAATTGTAAGGAAAAATCCTTCGAAAATCATCCCCATCTAACTGTGACCTGTGCATTTTCAATTCACTACATTTGGGTACGACAAAACTTTCCTAGCGCCCTCGGTAAAAATCTTTCTAATATTTTTAAGTCAATTGTGGTATTCCAAAAATTTTGTCAGATGTTACTGTATTCTTTGTCAATATCAAGACATAACATGGTAAATATTTAAAATTTATGGAAATTCTGCAAAAAAAATACAATTATGAAGAAAGTCACAAAATTAATTAATAAGATTTTTAGATTTAATAATTTACGTTTTAAAATTTTGGATTGCACTTGTTGAGCGCATACATTTGAAGAGCAAATTGGTTTCTACCTCTTGGAGGCGCCATCATCTTCTTTACCCTCGGTGGCGGTATTTATTCGTGAAATGGATAACCGATTGACAATCGAAATTAAAGTTAAAAAAATTTATACAAGCAACGTTTCATGTCCATTAGCAATACGAGTCATGGAATAACGGACGATCGAATGGGAAAGTCGACTTCAGTAAGTAGTACGAATTCGCCCTCCGCGCTTTGTTTTCTCAATAATATATGGTTTTCGAAGGATTTTTCTTTACAATTTTGGATTTGGCTCTAGTTCACAATAATGGCTTTTAACAGTATTTCATGAATAGTGCCCTTCCCTGAGTATCATGGAACGTTGATTTAAACAATTCCGAAGATGTTTATTTGATTGGGAAGGAAGGGAAAGAAAGTATAAGAGAAGTCATGAGAATGGAAATATTAGATATTCCATATTTAATATATTCTTTTTAGGGCACCGCCCGAAACACGGTGGCCCGCTGGGTCGCTACGGAGGCCATTTTGACCCACTGGGGACAGAGTCCTAAACACGGGGACATCTTATGAAGCACCTTTGAATTGAGAATTGTCATTTCGGAGTAACAATTCAACGTATCTACAAAAAAATTAAGTTGTTGGCCCTTCTCGTCCTTCGTACATTATTGAGTAGTAGGCAGAATACTTCTTTTGTATGTTTTATTTGACCCCATAAACTTTCACACTGTTTATTTGTATAATTTCTACATAATGCAAGTCAGAATATTTTTTTTACGTACAAATCCTACTGTTTCATTCCCTCTCGAGCTACAACTAAAGATCAATAATGTACAAAGGTGTTGCTAATTTGTTTATCTAGCCCTTGTGCTGACGTAACCCTATTTTTCCGCAACCGTTTAGAAAGTTAACTGTTTTTGGTAAATTCTTTGAGTGAAAAATACATATTTACTGGTCTAGCCCGGTACAGGGGCATGGTAGCCGAGTGGGTAAAGCGCTTATAGCTAGCTATTTACCCGGTACCGAATATCGATGGTTCGAATCCATCCCGGAGCAACAAATTTTATTTGTACTTTGCTTCGGATTAAGATGGGAGTGAACTGTCGATGCCCTAGATGTGGTTCGGACTCCACAATAAACTGTAGGGCCTCGTCTCTCTTTACTTAACACAAAATCCTAGGATTTTCTGGGAGTTACTTCGGTGACTAGAGAGGCGGTTAAGAAAACATTTTAAGAAAACATTTAAGAAAACAAAACAAACAAACAGTGACATAAAGGAGTCTTCTTTGAAAGTAAGCGTCTGCTATCTGTTTATGAACTTTATGAATATTGGGTTTCAAAGTAAAACAAAGAAGGCTTAGTGCCATATCCGCAAAAAAAAAACAACTATGCAGCTACGACATGGGGATATGGCACTAAACCTTCTTTGTTTTACTTTGAACCCCAATAAATCTATCTTGTTTTGTTTGTATGTGCCAGGTGGAAATGAGCAGTACACATAGAGCTCTCTGTGTTGACTGTACTCATCGAGGCCCCAATTGTGGCACATGGGAACATGAAGGCACTAATTGAGTACCGTGTACTGTACTTTCCAGCCTTATTTTAGTTCTTGTTCCTGAACTATCCCATCGTAGATCCAATTCCTTACCTACGCTACGCTGATGAGGGGCAATAACTCCGAAACACGTGTCCGTAGCTGCATAGTTGTTTTTTTTTTGGGGATATGGCACTAAACCTTCTTTGTTTTATGATTATTGTTTGCAAAAACTGTCAAGTTAAATTATTTTTTTAGACGCAAGAACGGTTGCAGAAAAAAATATTGTACGAAACACACACCGAAAGTGTCTTTACTGAGCCCAGTACAGACTCACTTTCCGATCTTGTTACGTAAATAACTATTTTGAAGCAGCTGCTGGTGGAACTATGGGTAAAAGCATTCAGGCATATGTACAGGGGTAAAACAATTATTGAGCTTTCGGACTTTCTACTGTTTTTTTTTGTTATTAAAACGTTGCCGACGTTTTGACAAATTTTTTCTCATCTTTAGGGCCACAATCATAAAAAAAATTATTGTGACGTCGGCAACAGTTCAATAAAATAGTATAAAGTCCGAAAGCTCAAGAATTTTTTTACACCTGTAAAAATATCACACGGACGAGACCAAAACTTATAAATCCCCTTAAATGTGTTTTCCTTTCCGTCTAGTCGTCCATTTCTCGAATAATTACTATTACTCATTATATTTGTTGTTAATGGGAACACGACTTTTTAGCAAATATCATGAGAGTTTTGAGTCCTTTTGAATTTTCGCATAAGACTAATCGTTTCCCGTGTAACTGCTAAAAACTGCCTCAAGAATAGTTTTCAAGGGTAAGGGAAATGACGCTCGATTCGGAGGGGTGGGAAAGTTTTCTTCTGTTCAAATCCATCACTCAACGAATACAATATCAAAATTTCAAAATATTGTAAATACTCTACTGTTCGACTTTTTTTAAAAGTTGTTTGAACGAGCGAATTTTATAATGCTAACGAATGGGTATTCAGTACCAGTGACTTAATTATTCAGTTTCCAAGTGTTTCGTAATTCTCTTGAAAATGTTTGCATTATTTCTCCACTTATACGTAGTGTCCCGATAGAATTCTTTTCATTTAAATAAAGCAGCGCTTTGAACGTTTTAATTAAAATTGTTACTGTTTCAACACCACCTCTATTATGATTTGCATATATATAAAGCAACTGTATTTCCATACCGTCTCCGATAACGCCCAAGATCAATTAATTGTAGCCTAACTATACAGCTAGCTGGAGTAGTTAGCTAGAGCAAGCAAAGGCACGTGTGACTCCATCATTCTTCGGGTTCGAATCCCGCCACCGGCACTGGCAATGTCGGTGGGAATGGTTGTGTGTCCTTTTTGTAACTTTGGCAGTTCCTTTTTTACAAAAAAACTATGGAGAGTTTGTCATTTTAGCATTTTCATCAATTTCTAATTTCTTTTCGACTACTTCTTGTTTATTCCACTTGTACCTCTCCATATTTTTTTTCTAAAAATGTTCTAATCGCCTCTATATTAGCACATCTGTATAATCCGAACACATATCTACCAACTGATCTTTTAAATGATCTCTTGCTTGACAGTGGAATATTCGCACTACAATTTTCTTCTCATTTATCGATAGAGAAGTCGACCTTTCTGCCCTTTTGGAAGAGGATGGTTTCGGAATATCTTCCATCTTTTGTTAAAAACGAATTCACTATAAAATTGCTAAACCACACCCTCGATAAGTTTAATTGATGAAATATGACAATTAAATTGCACTCTGACTTATTTCAATGCTGTTCCGACTTTAGTGCAAAATGGGCATGCATATATGCATGACCCCGAAAAAGCGGAGATAATTGCCGAACACTTGCAACAAGTGTATATAACCCAACCAGACTCGCCAGAACATGTACAAATAAACAACGGAACATGTACAAATAAACAACAATATAAACGGCATACAAGGACATTACGAAATACCAACAAGAAAACTCACAAAATTTATAACATCTCCACAAGAACTAAAATAAATAATCAGACATTTACCGAACAATAAAGCACCAAGACCGGATGATATATCCAACACCATACTAAAACACCTCCCTAAAAAAGCCTTCGTATCCCTTACCCATATAATAAACAATATAATAAAATTGCAATATTTCCCGCCACAGTGGAAGATTGTCGTAGTGGTCCTGTTTCTAAAGCCGAATAAAAACGCACAAGATGCAAACAATTAGACCGATATCATAGCTCAATGCTATGAATAAAATAGCAGAAAAAATAATTCTACGAAGGCTTAATAAAATAATTGCTTAAAAACGTCTGATACCAGACAATCAATTCGGCTTTAGAAGTGGGCACAGCACGGCTCTCACACTATGCAAGGTATTGCAGAACATTACGGAAGGCTATAATAAAAAGTAGTCAACTTGCATGCTCCTGTTAGATATATAAAAAGCCTTTGACACTGATAGGCAATCAGGGCTCCTCTATAAACTAACATATGTAGCAGAACTGCCTTTATATTTTATATGCCTTATCAAAGATTACAATAGCGACAGGAAATTTAGAGTGAGGGTCAACGATAAGATGTCAACGCTCAAAAACATACAAGCGGGCGTGCCACAAGGCACTGTCCTTTCACCTATTCTTTCTAACCTTTACCTTTCCGATATCCCTACGTACCCCAATACAAACACCGTACTATACGCAGACGACACGACTATTTACGGATAATCCTTCTACGCAAAGACAGCTACACAAAAAGTACGGTACCACATGACCAAACTAACAGACTACTACAAGACATGGAAGAGGACAAGACTGAAACTATCACATTAACAAGAAAATCCAGGAATATTAACACTATAAACAAACTAAAAATTAATAATAAAACAGCAGCAGAAAAAAATACCGTAAAATTTCTTGGAGTTACATTGGACAGACGATTAAGATTTAAACAACACATAACTAACACAATTAACAAGACTTACCGAACACTTAACAGACTATACCCTATAATAAATAGACGTAGCATCCTGACAACAGACAATAAACTCTTACTATACAAGACGATACTGACACCGACATTAACTTACGCTTGTGCGGCTGGAGCCATATTTCAGACACAATACAAACGATTACAGACAACACAAAATAAATTACTTAGATTACTCACGAACTCAAACAGATATATACGCATAGAAGATCTACACAGACTAGCAAACATCAACTACATACAACCACATATATACGAAACTGCAATGAAATTCTTAAAAACAAACATACAAACATCAAGACTGACCAGAGACATAACGCACCTGAGACCATACGACGACGTACAACATACTCACAAATATATACACGAAATACTGCCACTCTACAACAAACAATGATAACTAGACTAACACACGGATAACGCACTAAGACATAACAAATCCCTGTCCCATTACCCCCCCCCCCGCAAAAGAACAGGTCAATAGCTCATAAGTAATGAAAAGAAAGTTAAGCAGGTTTTTCTATATTATTTTTCCTGCATAAGCTTTAAGACACCACACAGGCACGAACATGTAGCCAAGTTTAATTTATTAAAGCATTCTGTGTAGTAAGGCAATCGTCCTGTTTTCAGGAAAGGACAAAAAACAAGAAAAATTATGACCGTAAAGGTATTTAGGACATACCAGCGGCCTGTGTTGGTGTCTACCGCGGCACACGCGAATGTAACGCCGACTTGAGAAGCATTCATGTTAAATAAAATGAATGATATAAACAACATAAATAAAATAACTAGATTAAAGCATACAATGTAAAATAAAAAGAATAAATGTATTAAAATGGAAATGAAACTCGATAACGAGGGTAAAGCAACGGGTAGTGCGCCTATTAGTAGGATAGATAACAATCGGACCAGCGGAACACGACAGTCTCGTCTCAGTCTTCTAGCAGCTTGTATATCAGCTTAAAGCACAGAATTTATGCAGTCTTAGGCGAAGATTGTGTTGGGGATATACTATCTCTCGGAGGAGATCCAAAGCAGACAGTTTCTTGTCTGTTAAAAGATTGTTACTCTTCGACAAAGAAGAGGTTATTACATCCTAAATGTCTAAATGTCAGTATAAGAATATTAGTCTCCCAACTTGAATTGGTGAACGTACTATCACTCACTTGACATGTTCCAATTTACAAATATCTAGTAATTTTAACATTGAGTTGGTGGTTACAACGCCAGTCATATTATTTTTTGTTAACATCGTTAGCTCTAAATAGCCAGAGTTTCGAAAAAGTTCTTCTTTTTCAGTCATGAAATTAATAAAGAGCATTTGGTATTGCCGAAGTATAGACTTTTTGTTAATGCACATTTGGTTTTTGGTTGCTTTCAAATAGTTTCAGATAAAATTGTTTATTACTTCATTTGTTAATTAATACAGAAGTATTGATTGCTTTCGATTTGTAAATCTGATTTATTGGCAAACTAAACGTTCAGATTTGCTGGGTAAGTTGTAATTTAAAATTTCTTGAATTAACGACCACGTATTTGAAGGTTAACTTTAAATGATTTTGCCTCTTAATTTATTTTAGATGTTTTTGACACCGTGCATTTTTTGGCACCGTTCATTTTGGAACTTACGTTTTGACACCTACAGTTTTTCGGTAAAGTTTTTTTTGTTCAGTATTAAAATTTTAATATTGGATTTTAGAAATTTCGCGAGTTAATGGCAGTTGATTTTTTGGAGATTATATTGTACTCCTTGTGCCTAGTATAAAACTCATATAAAACGATTGTATTATAATGAGGGTCACTAGATCTAAATCTTATTGAATGAAACTAAAATTTAATAACAAAATACATTTACTCAAAATAAGCAACATTTACGACCCTTCTCTGGGCGGGGAAGCAAAGTGATTAACCAAATAAATCAAATCAACCTATAACTAGATAAAATAAGAACAAAGTCAGACAAGGCAATCGCCTATACAAATGGTACAAAAGCGTAAAACTAACTCGCTTATTTAGTACTTGGGCGCCACCATCTTTTATGTTTAAAATATGTTTTCACTTAATTTAAAAAAAACGGGCTACCATTATAAGATGGAAAAAATGTGTAGCTGTTTAAATGGTCAATGATAATCAAGCACAAATAAATGAAAATTACATTAAACGAATTTAGTTTCAAGGCACGGGGCTGATTTGCACATCTTATAAAAATTTCATTGTTCACACGTGAGGTACTCACAGTTTTCCCATAAGACAATGGGTGGTGGTTCCTAGATACCTAGGGTGTTCGAAGTTAAATTTTCTGCATTTACATACTTTTCTTCGAGAAAACAATATAATTAAACGGACTTACTTGTTGCTCCTGTGCCGAATATACGGTCTGGGCCTTAAGGAACTCCAACGAATTCAGCTACTTCCACAAGCAGCATCGCCTTTCGTGGTAAAACAAACGTTACCAAGCTTAAACGAAATTTTAAGCACACCGATCCACTCTCTATCGTGTCTCGAGCCTTTCTCCCCGCGTTTCGTCTTTTCAGCTGAGAGCAGCACCGAACTCGTTCTCGAGTGCACGCGACGGTAACGCATTGTAAGTCACTATTATCTCCTGCACAGTAGCGGCGCACTAAATATATAATACAATAAGGTTTATTAAAACTATTTTATTCGATTTTGGAATTTTACTGATAATTCAAATCATTTCCATACATTTAATTTATAAGGAGTGTGGTCCAAATTATTTATTTAAAAAACGGACCGTTACAGTATTGGAAACTTTTATGGTATTCACTTATTGGAACAATCATGAGGAAATCCTAATGAAACGACTCCACCATAGCTGACTTTTGTCAAGCCAGCTCGAGCAGAATACTTTGGGTCCTAGAGCTGCCTGCGCTGCTATATTTAAGATAATTTATAGTTTATAATTAAAGATATTTTACTTTACAACTACCCTAGTGGTTTATATAAATTTATTCTCTTGGCTTAGTTCACATCCTTAATTTTCTACAACTACTTTTTGCTATCATTTTGCTATCACCCGTAAACTTATTAGTAAAGCTGGCAAAAATGTGCGGCGGGACATAGGCGTGCGCATCATAAAAAGCGTAATAAAAGTAATTAACAAAAGAGGTAACAAAAGCAATAAATTGTTACAATTTATAACAATGTATGCATAACTTATCCTCTTAACTAACTTAATGAACTAGCTTGGTTATCACAAAGGAGAAGATCTGTAAAAACTTTGCAACATCAGGTATGACTCAATGGCTGTCTCCATGAGTGATGTTAGCTGTAATGAAAACATATGCTTATATTTTAAGAACGACCATTCGGTATCTATTGATGCAATACGGGCATACTTAAAATAGTCTTTAAACGCGCTTAACGGATCTGAAGATGCACCATCAGTACCAACACAAATTTGTCTTAATCTGGTAAAACCGGTGTCTTGCTTTAACACACGTGCGAACTTTTCTCTAACGCGCTAACTTTTTTGCGTCGCCTATATCGCAGTTGATTTACTTCGTCCATTATATGAGGTGACTTCGCTAACGGCAACGCACTGTTTTGTAAGTTTTTTTATGGCGTCATGTAATCTTTTATAGTTCTTGTGAATAGTTTTTAAACTTTTCAACGGAAATATCTTAGAATTTTGTTTGGATTTCCTTAATAGCTGCAGTCTCGTCAGGACTGAATTGTAGTAGCACAGCTTTTATTTGTTGTAAATATTCAGCATAATAAAAAGCTGCCTTCAACCATGTTCCCCAACGTGTAAGAATCGGCTGTGGTGATTCGGAAATACCGGGACACTTGCTGCGAAAAGCGTGACCACGTTTAGGAGATTTAAGAAACACTTTTTTTGTACTTGCTATTAACGCATCAATCTCTGGAAAATCTTGTCGAATAATTTCCGCCACAAGATGTAAAGTATTCACTTTACACGTAACATGTATCAATCTACAACCGTGTTCTTGAAGAGAACGGCCTACCAAACGACACCATCGGTTACAAACATCAACAGTTGATTTGTTGACAGGTCAAATTTGCGGCTCGCTTTGATATTTGTCCGCCGGCCGTTGCCCCTAAACACCCAATGTCGCGCCATTGAACCGCCGCACGACTTGCCAGCTTTATTTCTTAGTAATTTGATAATCTTAGTACTTTTGAACTCTAGACATCATTTTATAATAATAATAATAATACTAATAATGCAAAGGACCGGCAACCTCCACGTTGGTGCACCCTGGACAGGCAGAGGTAACTATGCCTGACTAATGTCGGCCGGGGGGTACCAAGGCTAACCACCTGGTACCCCTTCTACTTCGGGTTCCATATAACCTACGAAGAAGGGCTCCTCACGACCGACCCCAATCGGATGGGGGTCAGAGACAAGTGGGAGGGGCCTCACCGGAACGTCTCAATGATAACAACCGCAACGGACAAGGACGCTTTAAGTGGACGAGGGAACTACGGGATGACTTGCTGACCTGCCGCGAGAGTAGCGAACCTGAGCGAAGGGGATACATGGCGCGATTGCATGCACTTTGGTGCGAAATGCATCCAGAGCATCGCGCCTTCTCTCAACAACATCTGAGAGATCAAGTATCCTTTCTGCTCAGGACAGGTTACGTAAGGGCACCCCGTCAGCTAGAAGAACTGCCAGCCGCAGTCCCACCGCGGCAATTACCAGCTGATGGGGAACATCCTTTAGAGTTCACCGATGTAGACTTAAGGACGAGGGTTAGCCTTAACACCAGGGCTAACCTAAAGCCACAAGACCTGGCTAGAATGGACGCGGTCATCGATGAGGAAATTCCGGAAGATGTAGACATCTGGCAAATCAACTGTGCCGTGTACAACGCCGCGAAGCAACTCGTACCCCGTGAGAGGTCAACCAATCACGGGGTCGAGAAAGCCAAGCGGCGTGTACAAAAATCGAGGGCAAGATACAGTCGGCCAGACAACACGCTTCTCGAATCCAGAGTGTGGTGGAATATAAGACGACTGGTAGAGTTTTTACTCCCAGGATCCGGCGCATAGCTGCCGGATTAAGACGTCAACACCATACTCTAAATCTGACAGTGATGCTTACCATCAAGCAGCACTGTCTAGATAGAATCCGAGCGCTCATGGCGATAAAGAAAACATTGAAGAGGCGGGTGAGGAGTATGGAACAAAACAATTTGTTTCGTACGAATCCTTCCCGCCTCTTTCAAGAGCCACAGCGTGTTGTCGAGAATCCGCCGACTGTAGAAGATGTCGAAACCTTCTGGAAGGGAATCTACGAAACGCCGCGTCCATTCAATAGCGACACTCCATCAATTGCACACTTCGAGGCTCTGTGTCACAGACATCTTGAAGAGCCAGAAGAAGTGTGCCCGGCAATCAGTACGGAGGAAGTCCAACAAGCACTTGTTGGTACCAAGAACTTCGCTGCCCCGGGCCCAGACGGCATTAACAACTGGTGGTGGAAGAAATTTCCTTCCACTCACCGCCGTCTGGCGCGAGTTTTCAACTCATGATTGAACGAGGGGCAGCAGATTCCGGACTGGTTCGTCGAGGGACGTACTGTACTAATCCCCAAAAAGGGGGATCTTTCCGACCCGAGGAATTATAGGCCGATCACTTGCCTTAACTCCTGCTACAAGATATTTACACGTATCTTGTATGCTAGGACGCTGAAGTCTGTTGATCCGGTCTTCCAGCAGATACACGAACAGCGTGGTGCCAAGAAGGGCATGGCAGGTTGCAAGGACAGCCTGCTGATAGACCGCTGTATTACACAGGATTCTGTGCAATACAAGCGGAATCTATCGATGGCCTGGATTGATTACCGCAAGGCATTTGATACAACATCGCATCAGCTGTTGTTGTACTTGCTCGAATGTCTTGCGGTACCAGCACCACTAGTGAGATGCATAGAACAGCTGCTGCCGCTCTGGAAGACCCGCTTCACCATAACATCAGGTGCACAGCGGGTCACGACAGGGCAGGTGGCATTTAGGAGAGGAGTTTTCCAGGGTGACTCCCTGAGTCCTCTCCTTTTCTGCATCTCACTGCTGCCGTTGTCTGTTCGGCTCCGCCAAACCCGCGGATATCAATGTGGGCCACCCAGCGACCGGAGGCATAAGGTCACCCATCTATTTTATATGGATGACCTTAAACTTTATGCCTCCGGAGAGCGCGAACTACAAAACGCTCTTAGGGTGGTCGAAGAATATACGCGGGCAATTGGTATGGAGTTCGGGTTGGACAAATGTGCAGTCGTCCACCTCAAGAGAGGACGATGCGGGGAATTCTCTGAAGACGCGCAGCTCGCAGACGGAAGCATCCTAAGACATCTGGATGCCGGAGAGACCTATACATATCTGGGTGTGCAACAAAGGCACATCCAGGATGTATCACAAATAAAAGATTCTCTCCGCGGCAAGTACAGGCACCGCCTCCGAAAGATTTGGTCTTCCGAATTTTCGGGGAAGAACAAGGTGTCTGCAACTAATATGCTTGCCGTTCCGATTCTGCTCTACTCCTTCGGAGTAGTAAAGTGGAGGGTAGATGAGCTGCGTCAATTAGACAGAGATACCCGCAAGATGATGAATATTCACAGAAGTATTCATCCTAGATCGTCCGTTCCTCGTGTGTACCTCCCACGTCAACGGGGGGGGCGAGGACTCTTGAGCCTGGAGTGTACGCATGGCAGAGTAGTACTGAGTATGGCATGTAACATACTCAGGAGCTCAGATCCCCTCTTGCGGTTCGTAAAACATCACGAAACTGTAGGAGTGGGAGCAGGATTGTTCAAGGCAGCAAAAAGAGCCGCAGATGAACTCGGACTCGCATTTGACATCAGGCGAGGAGGCCGGCGAGGTGCTGATGTTGAGTCAGTCACCGAACTTCAGCCAAATCGTCTGAAAGCCCGAATTAGAGCTGCCGAACAGGAAAATCTGTTTCGGCAGCACGTCGATAAACCCCAGCATGGTGTCTTCTATAAGAACATCGAAACACTGGGTTTATCGACCAGGCTGACCTTCGCCTTTCTAAGGTCAGCAGGGCTTAAGTCGGAGACCGAGGGATTCATTATGGCCTGCCAAGATGGTGTTATCAACACCTTGGTCTATCGTAGCCGCGTGTGGCGTGTAGAGGTTCCTGATATCAACTGCAGGACCTGCCATCAGGCGCCGGAATCGCTCATGCATTTACTTTCTGCATGCCCCATATATGCGATTTCGGCCTACATCCACCGACATAACGCGGCCTTACGAGTGCTATACTACCATCTAAGGCACTCGTACGGGGTAGACCAGACACCAGTGCTGCCTTACGTCCCCGGAGATATTGAGTCCGTTGTCGAGAACGAGAAATGCCGGATTTACTGGAACTACTCGTTCCCGACTGTCAGGCTAATCCAAGCCAACAAGCCTGACATAGTCCTCCTCGACCATCAACTCAAGGTGATGTATGTCATCGAGTTCTCGGCACCTGCGGAGAAAAACATCACCTTGAAGGAGGAGGAGAAACGGACCAAATATCGTGATCTCCGGTACGAGCTCCAAGTGCTGTACCCAGGCTACTCGGTCAAAATGGTCGTCCTTATTATCGGTGTACTCGGAGGGATAAAGCCTACGCTGCTCTCGGAACTGAAGATCATACCGGCCTGCCAAAAACCAGCCGAGTGGCTGGCAGGTCAAATGCAGAAGGCGGTCATTCTGGGTTCTCTCCGTTTGCTTAGGGCACACGATTCTGGTATCTACAGTCACTAACCCTGCGGGATGTGGGGAGTGGCTGTAGTTGATGCGCCGGCGCGACTCCCGTGAGGCGTCGGAGGCCACGGGAGGACTGACCGGTATCGGGAAACCGAAAAAAAAAAAAAAAAAAAAATAAATACCACAGATAATACAACCCGCTGTCTCTCTAAACTGACGTTGTGCGAGAGGGGCTACACATTTAGAGACAATGGACAGACATCCAATATCCATATACACTACGATTAATCTCACTCACAGAAACATTCCAGTGACACGGTCGGGATTCGAACCCAGGACTTTTGGGTGAGAAATCAAGTGTCTTTGCCTCTCGACCATCAGTCATACTTATATATACTATATTGTAAGAATTTTTCTAGTCTTTTGTCCAATTGTAATTCTATTAATAAATTTATTTATATTTTTAATTTTCTTGGTTAGTTATTTGTTTTTCACACATCAAGAAGAATCTGTAAGACCTTAGGGACCGATTCAGTATATTCGATCCTATACTACAATTTAAGATCGTAATAACGTTCGGCAAAATTTCCAGGTTAGGGGTCGCTCGTCTCCAGGTGTCAGTAGCGGAAATAAGCCGACATTAAATAAACTAATACAAACAAGGTTGACACATATAGATAAATACATAGGTAGATACAATAAACGCATGGTTCGTGACTTTTTCATCAGAAATAATTAAAAATACTAAAATCTACCGTGAAAAGGTAACACTGCACCTAAACAAATTACGGTTTTAAGACTTTTACGGCAACCTACATAAAATTGTATGCTCTTTGGCATTATATAGATGTAAATTATACAATATTTTATCCTAAAATGTTTGGTAACATTTATGTATTATCATTATCAATTTAAGTTCAAACGTAATTTACCCAAAATAGTTTACGGTGTTTTACATCTTTGCCGTAGAAATTTGAATTTTGTAAATAACATTGGAAAACGCTGCAATAAAACAATAAACTAACTCTGTATCACACACTAAAGCATATTACATAAAGTTATGAATATTTTAGTTGTATAATAGAATCAAGTGCCAAAACTTTTTAATAAGTTGTTCCTGAAAATCTTGTGGCTTCTCATTACATGCGGTTGCATTAATTAAATTCCCAGAGTTCCCGAGGGAAAGCCGCATCTGCTGTTTTCTACAGACGGAATTCGAATATATGCACTAACACGAAGTGGAACCTTATTATGAAATTAAACCAAATACCTATGATATTTCGTTATTTTATTATGACAATAAAAACATGAATGACATGAATTTTCTAACACATTTAATGACATATTAAAGGAAAAATGTAATAATGCAAACAATACAACACTTCCAAAATAAACAAGTTACTCAAAATAAATACAAAAGACAACATTTTCCTTGTCTGGGATTTATTCAAGGGTTATATCCCGAGTGCATCAAGTTTAATCGGTTAAACTGTGTACGTCACATAATTTTAAAAATTCTGCTTAGCAAATGACTTGAGTGTATTACAATTTGATAAAATCCCGAGACCGTAGGCCGATGTGCGTATGTATCAATCAATCTAATTATTAATTAACATGATATTAGGAGCATGAACGTACAATACAATAATGTTTACTAATATGATAGGTATGCAAGGTCCTGAAACTAGAACATTGAATTTAGTAATGAACTATTGTCACATGTTAAACATTTGTTTATTGAACAGGGTTGTATACCCTCAATTGAAATTGACTAGAAAATTAGAAATTAATATTGTATTATAGGTTGAATATATTTCAACCTATTCCATCTACCAATCCGGTTATAATTTTAGTTTTTTACATTCTTATACCTAATATAAGGAAGTTAAGATTGTCAGCAACATTTTACGTGACTAATTAAATTTGGTGAATGTGGTACAGGGTTATTCATTATAAATTACCCACCCCTTATCATCCTTATTATTGCCTAGAGAAAAAAAGTTTTAAATAAAAGTTGTGTCGCTATGACTGAATTTTGTTAAAATGCTATCAAAAGTACAGCAGCGTGCAGGTTTCAGGTGATACAAAAAAAAATATTTTTTTAAATGGGATACCCTGTATATTATTAAATTTTTGGAATGATCCTTTGCCCCTGATTTGAAAAATATACCATATGTTACCCCGACCATATACCGTTTTTGAGTTATTAAACGAATATCTTAGTTAAACTAGTTACTGTAAATATGGAAAAGTTAACATTATTAAAGTGAGCTGTGAAAATGACAACTATTATGTTTGATAAGTGACATTTCTTTAATGAAATAAGCAAAATGGTTTACAGTGAGGAAGAAAAGTCCAAATATTTACTTGTTACATACAAAATAACAAAAATAAACGTGCAGCAAAAAGAGCATATAGGGTGTTGTATCCAAATCGTCCAACACCATCAGAAAATACGTTCAAAAATATTTACCGAAAGGTGAATAATACCTCCAGATTTAGTAGAAAAAAGAGTGTAGTCCAAGCAAACCAGGAAGTACAGCTAGATATACTGCTTCATTTCGAAGGTAAGCCCATTCATATTTATTCGCGAACAGACTTTTTTTGAAACATTGTATTACTTTTAGAAAATTCTGAATGTAGTATAAATAATGCAGTCGATCAATTAGGTAAAAGTTATTCTAAAATCCAACGTACATTAAAAAATAACAGCTACAGACCATATAAAATTTTACCCGTACAAGTTTTAACAGAGGCTCATAAAAGGAAAAGGTTGGACTATTGCCGCCAGTAGATTCAAACGTTGGATGAAGATCCCGATTTTTTTACTAAAATATTATAGTCTGATGAATCATCCTTTTCTACGGCAGGAGTTGTTAATAGGGAAAATCGAAGGTCGTGGGAAAACAAACACAACAGGAAAAGATTTGTAAAACAAATAAAAAAATCTGTAATTTCGTATTTGCGGCAGTGCCCACCACGAAAATATTCGAATCTCCTGAAGTTATTTCGTTATTAGAGGCACCCTCGCTAGAATCAACGGAATCAGAATATCCTAGAGTTCCACAGCTTGAGACGCGAATCAGCGAAATTTCTTCATCTGACGAAGAAGACGAAGTCGTCAGTGACAGATTTTTAGTATTAATCTTAATATTAATTATATTAAATTTAGTAATAGGTAACGTATTTTATTTAGATTCAATTATTTTTGTTGGTAATTTCTAATTTCTTTGTTTATAAATAGTTTATTGCACTATGATCAAAAAGTCTAGCAAATTCAGTTAATTACCTTATACTCCCTAAAAGTTACCTCCGGGTAATTTAATTTTTTTAAATATTTTTTCCATGTAAAATCTAGGATTCTAAAGACTTTTACCCCATTTTCAGATTTTTGGCCGCTTTTCGAATTTTCTGGCCCTCTGTGCCGTGGAAGGAACACGAAGAGATATTTTTCGACCTTCAAGCGTTCAGGACCGCGTGGAACAATAGAGTAATTAATGTGTTTGGCATTTACATAATCAGGTGGTATATAGTGTAAAATGTGAGTTGGGTGAATTCTCTTGGTATGTACATTTTTTATTCTTCCTTTTGTCGTATGTGAGTGCTTTAATGCTTAATAGAATTATAGCCGAACTAAGTAATTAGTGATGACGCCATTTTAGGCCTTGACATCCGGTGTGGAAAATGTACTGATGCATAGGGTAAAAGATTAAATAGAGGCTTAGCCAAATTTAAAAAATTTGTTATACCCAGGTGTTCCTAAAAAAAGTAAGTGGCATAATACTGTAGGTACCGAGCATACCGTAAAGTTTGAACGTCTCTTAATGTTTACGAGATACATGTATCTCGTCTAAAAAAAAGGCTATTTATTTACAAGATAGGCCGAATATAAACACATGCACGCAGCTTGCACGTAATCGCCGCGAACGACAAAACTAAATAGAACCGGATTTAGAACTACAATAACATTAAACCATTTATTTTACCATCAAAATCCACACTATTTCTTATTTCATCTGCAGTGTGGATAGTAGACATTCTGTATCGTATTTTAAACAACCCGGACACAAAACAGTATCAATAGCGATGGACAAATAAAAATCAAATAAACCAAATAACTGCTCGCTCTTATACAAGACGCGCCTGATTCCAATTCTGTAAAATAGGCGGGGTTAGTCTTCCTCGATTTTATTGCTGATAGACCAATAGGAAAACGAAGCGTTCCGCGGTCTGATCTGATCACGTGAACATCACGCTCAGCTTTATTTTTTCGTCCGGTCTATCTTGAAAATAAATAGACTTTATACCTTTGGAAATGACGTAATAATAATACTACATACATTACCATCATTTGAATATTACTTATTTAATAGTTTATTGCAAAATTGTCTCTTGCTAGGTTCAGTTAATCTGAATGCTACATTTTCTCTGCATTTCTAACTATCTCAATGTATAATACCATATGTTTAGAGCAGTGTCGCCTGTCAGAAAAAGAATACGAGCGATGGCTGCAAACTAGTACGAATTGCGATGGAATAAGACACACCCAGCGAACACAGGGACAGGCTCGGCCTATGCCCCACAGGCCGGCTACAATACACACATTGTTACGTCCATCTCGCTTGTTCAATCGGTCTTTGTTAACAGTTGGCCACATTATCTGTTTTACACACGGCATAATTTTCTTAAAATAAGATTTGGTAACAATTTTAATTAAACTGTTTTGCGGTTAATTGTGGTATTTAAGTAGGTATAAATTTTACGACACTATAAAATTATATTTTATAAAAATCTCTGTTAACTTACCAGTTTTTATATAAAAAACCGCTGCCAATTACTTGGAGATCAGAACTTCCTCACCGTAGTAAAACTTGACGAGTGGTGGAGATTATAATAAAAGTAATTTTTGAGGTTACAAAAAAGTCACATTTTTTGACGTTTCAAAAAAGTCATATTTTGACGTTTCAAAAAAAAATCGATGTGTGGTGGAGTTTGTAATAAAAAGTAATTTTTGACGTTGCAAAAAAAGTCACATTGGTGGAATGTCATTAATATTTTTTTTAAGTAGTTTTTGACGTTTCAAAAAAGTCACATTGGTGGAATGTCACTAATATATTTTTTTGACATTTTAAATTGACGTTTCAAAAAAGTCACATTGGTGGAATGTCACTAATATTTTAAAATTTGAAATGTCAAAAAAAATTTTGACATTTCAAATTGACATTTCAAAAAATGTCACTAATATTTTTTTTGACATTTCAAATTTTAAGAACCGATTTTGCTCATCAACGGACTTCTTCCTTGACCTCTTGAATGTGTGTACCAAATTTGAACGCTTTATCTCAAAAACATTAGCTGCTATCGCGAACCAGACACACAGACAGAAATTTTTTTTTGTCTGAAATTTGTGTATTGTCATAAATCGTCGAGATTTGTCCAGAAATGTAATAAAAATTTTCAAAATTTTTTTCACGAATACATTCCTTCCTCACTTTGAGGGATGAAGAAGTAAAATAACTTGTTACTTTTCTGCTCTGGAAAACACTTAGTTGAAAAATACTAACGTTTTGGCTTAAGTTTAGTTTTTCTTCTGATATAGCCCTCAGCTAATATCAGGTCACAGTAATCTGTCAGAGATTTTCAAAAAATATTTAGTATATTGGTTTGTGTTGCATAAAACTGCCTTGTACTTTTTTCTGATTTCAAGTATCTATGGACCTTTTCATCGTATATCTCGAGACCAGGATATCAGCTGATACGTGGCTCCAGCCCCCTATTCAAACATTGGAAGTTTTAAAAAAAAGTTTTGTATTATTTCAGTGATAATTGTCAGCAGAAACAGAGGCGACATTGCAACTCCTCTGACAAATTGCCACGGTATTTTGTATGTAAGTAAACAATTAGATTATTGTTTTTATTTTGTAACATCTATAGAAGATGACAGACTTTATGTTTTGATTTGTAAATTAAAATTTGTTCAGGCAAATATTAAATTTAATTTTTAGGGAATTATTATTTCTCACGGAAATTAGTAGTGAATATTTATATCAGAAATAAACGTCGTTAAGTTTTATCTTGTGTTATTATCTACAGGAAATTTCAGTTAAACTAATACCTGTCAGCTTTGTCTTAAGTAAATATTTTTTAATACTTTTATTTTCTTCTCGGGTAGATAAGATGGCGCCCATAAAACCGGACGACAGATCTTTTTTTAACGTAGGTAGGTTAATCCCATATGAGTAATTATTCATGATGACAGACAAACAGAAAATTTCTCATAAAATAACACCAATAAATGAATTTTATGAGAAATTTTCTATTTGTCTGTCATCAGATCTTCTTTCTTTGTATTGTTGAAAGTGTACTTAGTTATTAGAATAGTTTCTACCAGTTACGTAAATTAAACGCACTCATCCCCGGATCAAAACTGAGCAGCCGACTGGCACCTCAAATCTGCAACACCCTGTGTCTTCCATAATACCAAACAACTTTAAATAAATAGGAAAAAACATCGTAAGTATTGATGCAAAGTTCCAAGACTAGTTAGTCTAGACTGTTCAACTAATTACATTACTTTTGTAGGACTGGTAATAAATTAATTATGTGTGTCTGGATATTTTATATGTGTATATGGATATACATGGGCTTTGTCTGTATGGGCATATATGGAATATGTCGTTATATCTGTATATTTATGGACACATTTGCGTATACGAAGACTTCCTTTATTATTTTTTTTTATCCCACTACAATTTTTACATAGAACTTAATTTCATTTCACGAGATAAGCATAAAAACTGGATGGATAAACGAATTAAACTTTCTTCTGTGCATGGGACACTGTGTGTTCTTGTATACTTACTGAAATAAAATTTATGAATCTACTTGACTGCATTACATCATAAGCTATTTTTTTTCTTATTTGAAACATATACTACAAATGGTAGTTTTCAACTAGTAGTTATTTCTGTGTGTGTGTGGATTATCTCTCTTAATCATACGATCTTAATAATTCATGATAAAGATATGCAACTTATTACTGTTTTTTTTTTATCTTTTATAGTTGTAAACCTATTAAATATCGAAAGATAAACCAGTTATAAATTTCATAAAAATGTTTGATCAATTTGTCAAGCTTTTTATTGCATTAGATAAAATTTCATTATATTTGAGATTAACAAGCCGATTAAATTTAAAAACTCACAAAATTTAAGGCAAAATATCTCCTAGAGTTTAAAGTAACAAGATATTTTAAAATCTAAAAATCGATTTTTTTGAAAGACCATTACTTTTATCACTGTCGTGATGAAATGTGAAATATACCCTAACTGATGTTGATGGTTCTGCATCCCAGAATACTTAAACCTATGTCCACAATATAAAACATGGACCCATAAATAAAGATCTAATACATAGGAGACTTCTTATAAGAAATGACACCACTTCCGGCAACAAATTCTATGATATTATCATTTTTAAAACACTCTGCCGAATTAAACCAGTCTGACAGGTCCTACCTTATTCACTAATATTACGTTTACAACTGAGTCAAATCTTAACGCAATTATTTATAGAAAATCGTTCGAGCATCCCTACAATTAATCTTAGTTTAAATCAATGGTTTTCTAGTAGATTAATAAAGACCTGCTTTCACAGGCAACATGACAAATGAGAGCGCAGACTAGAGGTCTTTGTTTTATTTGGCCGGCTGCTGTACAAAGGGGTTTTGGGGCTTTTAAATCGCTTCCCTTTATTAATGCGGAAAATCTGGACATTATTCACATTTAGTTTAATTCCTGTACTGTTGAGAGAGGCAACCACTGAAAATCGAAATAACAAAATTAAAGCATGGAATGCCATTCTTGGCCAAAAGCTCTCTCGGACAGGAGTTCCGGGTCGATTCCCGACCTTAAAACTCGAAAATAGACAAGCCGAAAGAGAAATGAATGCCAATATACTGGGATACAGTGACTGAAACTATTAAAAATATAATATTCCTTACTTCTGTTCAGAAAAATTCTTTTCTTCTTTATTTCAAAATTTAATACTGGATGAGAGTCAAATGCAAACTGAAAAAATTAAGATTGTGGCGATAAATCGGAACAGGCAAAATCTATCCTCCTAATATTTCAAGGACACTGTATGCTGATTTTAATTCGACCGTCATTATCTATAAGACCAAACATTCGAGAAAACAACAAGCAAGTTTGTTGTTAGCAAATCACAAAAATAATATGGGGGAAGCAATAAAGTCCTCGCCGAAACTCATTCCTAAGACTATGGACATATCAAGGATGGATCGTTGCAGTCTCGGTCAAGATGGATGTCGATGACGAGTGGACATACCAAAGAGATTTATCCTTTCAGTGTTCTGTGCTGATTGTGTAGTGTACGACGAAGCGTGTGCCAAGTGATCTGAGTGAACCAATCGGATGCAAACTACCAGCAAGCTATAGCGATGGAAAAAAAAAATTGTTGTATTGACATCGATATCGTTCTAGACCTGAACGTAAACGGCAAGGGTGAACTGCTGGCATTTTCTGTATGTGTGATCCCATTTAAAGAGGGATTGTTTTACATAGAGGTGGCATCGATGAAGCGAATGCAATCGCGACCTAAACCGTGAGGCATCTTTGGCATATCCATACCCTAAGGGCGCGAATATGCCGAAGATGAGAAGGTCGCGATAGAGGTAGTGGTCGAAGTGGATATCGATAATGAGTGAATATAGCAGAAAGGCTTGTCCTTTCGATGTGTGGTTGTGTATGTATCAACGTAGCATGTGACTGAAAAAAGGATGTCAAGTGACCTGAATGAACCAATCAGGTGCAGTTTACTACGGTGCATGCCTTTCTACAGCGACGGAAAACAAATTTGTTGTATTAACTTCGATCGCATAGACCTCGGTAAACGGCGAGGGTGAACTGTTAGCATTCCTGGTAATCCAATGTGCTTAATGCAAGCCTTTTTGTTATATAACGATAACAAGGAAAGGATTAATATTCTGATATTGTTTGTTGCTATGGCATTCAAAAGAGTTGGTCAAGATGACTAGGAACAACCAGTAGCAGAGGGAATATTTTAATCTTGAACAGATATGCGGGGTTTTGTGTAGGTCACAAAAAATCGTTTCAATACATTTCACAATTTAAAGTTAATTGTACTTACAGACACAGCAGGGCACTAATTTGTTGATCACTTACCTGAAACAAAATAGCATATTAAAACATGGACAATCGCCGAAATAGCATGAGGGAAAAAACTAATTCACTTCAGTTTTTAACGTTTTACTTTACTATATTCGATTCAGTTTTATAGTTCAGAATGGTTCATTTCATTTTTATGGTTAATCTCGAAACGTTATCGATTGAAATGTTTAGCGTTTTTCTTTATATCATATCAGCAATCTTATAACTAAAAACTAAACACAAAAAAAAAAATATATCTCGTACACGAAAAGCGACAGAATAATCTGTTAATTAACTGATGATATTAATGAGTTGTTCAAAACCTCTTATGTTTCAGCAGCTGGAAAAGAAGAGTTAGAATGTATTCACATGCGAAAGGGATATACGTCACACTTGTGCAAAAACCAAGATATGCATATTCTGGTGTATAAATAATTTGGTGTTTATCACAGTTAGATGTGGTAACAAAAGAGAAAGGTCGATTTATTTCATTATACCGCTACTTGATTTACTTATATACTAATTATACAGGGTTGGTCACAATAACCTGATCAATTTTAAATTGAAATAGGCTGGAAACTATAACAACTATACTAACAGTTGATACCTTGTTTAATTGCTAAAAGTGTGGCATTTAATAAACAATGAATCAGTGGAGTGAATCACATCGTGCGTACGTTGTCAGAAATTAACAGAACCATTTCATCGTTTAACAAGGTTAGAAGTCTCACAGAATGCCACACGATTTGCTTTATCACGGTCATTTAGCTCATGCACAACTACCATTTTATCTTCTGTATTCACAACTTCATTCTGTTTCAACTACGAACGTCACCGCTACGTAGAATGTTGAAATTAGCGCGGAATAATCGCTGAGTATTTGTAATCACAACCGATTCACCATGTTTGAAATATATTTCAACAACGAACGCACGATGTGATTTACTCCACTGATTCATTGTTCATAAAATGCCACACTTTTGGCAATTAAATAAGGTATCAACTGTCAGTGTCCAGCCTACTTCAATTTGAAAATCATCAGGTTCCCGTGGCCAACCCTGTATCGCATAATGGTTGTAAGGAGTAATCATTAGACAAATACTGAATATAAGAGGGTTGTTTCGATTAATTTTAAATATACTTTAGGTTAAGTGAGAAGTCAACAAAATCGACGTTAATAGAGAAAAAGATTTATATTGATGAATAGAGTTGGCAAAAATGCGCCGCAGGACATAGGCGTACGCACCATAGTAAGTGCAAGAAAAAAATTAACCAGTAATAAAAGCAATAAACCGTTACAATTTATAACAATGTATGCACAACTTACCCTCTTAATTAGCTTGGTTATCACAAACTAGAAAAAATTTGTAAACACTTTGCAGCATCATGTATGTTTCTATGGTTGTTTCCAAAAGTAAAGTTCGACGTGGTGAAGAAATATGCTTATATTTTGAGAATGACCGTTCGATATCTATTGATGTAATACAAGCATACTTAAAGTAGTCTTTCAACTCACGTAACGAATCTGCAGATGCACCATCAGTACCATCACAAATTTATCTTAATCTGGTAAAACCATTTTGATTATTTCATTAAAGATGTGTCACTTATTAAACATAGTAGTAGTCATTTTCATAGTTCACTTTAATAATGTTAACTTTTCCATATTTACTAGTTTAACTAAGATATTCGACGTTTAATAACTTAAAAACGGTATATGGTAGGGGTAACATATGGTATATTTTTGAAGTCAGGAACAAAGGATCATTCCAAAAATTTAATAATATACAGGGTATCCCATTTAAAAAAAATACTATTTTTTTTGTATCCCCTGAAATCTGCACGTTACTGTACTTTTGATAGCATTTTAACAAAATTCGGTCATAACCACACAACTTTTATTTAAAACTTTTTCTTTTTATAGGCAATAATAACGATGATAAGGGGTGGGTAATTTATAATGAATAACCCTGTACATAGACGAAAGATAATCTACTATTTAGACAATTTTTGCAAAAGTGTATTAGTGGGCAGTATAGCATGTTCAGGTGCCATCGGAAACGAGACTAAGAAAAAAATATTTATCAAAGATACGTAACAGTATTAAAGAAAAAAATATTCTGAACTGAATGACAAATACGTCTGGATTAACGTGGATGAAACCACATGTAACTAATTATAATTACAACCTCCTTTATCCCTGAAAGTCTGGAATGACATTGTGCGGGAGAGGGTTACACATTAAGAGACAACGGACACACATCCAATATCCGAATATACTAATTTCTCTTTCCAAAAAAAATCCCAGTTCCTCGACCGGGAATCGAACCCGGGACCCCGAAGTTTCGAGGCAAGTACGTTACCTCTAGACCATGGAGCCATTAAAACCACCAATGCTTGTAGCTGGAAGGTGGCAAATGTTTTAATGGGTGTATTAATATTAGTAATATACTTTTGCTCTTTTGATGGCTAGTTAAAAATACATGTGTGTGTTAGTGTTACATTCACTAATACTTTCAGCCCTCTTCGTATTAATTCTGGATGTCACCGAACTCGCCAAAATAACAGCAAAGGATATTGTGTCGCATATGCATGAATATATTTTCGCGGTGACACATCACTTAGCGTCAATCCTAGAATTGACGTCATTTATCGCTACTTTCCCATCTCCAGTAATTACAGTTAATGGTGACCGTTATAGAATAATAATACAGAACTTTTTGGTACCCGAAATGAATAGTCCTGAAGAATATGTGGTTCTAACAGAACGATACTAAGACCCATACAGCTCGTATGATAATAGAGCTATTGAGGAAAATTTTCCCAAACCGCATACTTTCGAAATATGTTAATTTAAATTGGTCAGCGTGTTCACCAAATTTGACGGTTCCGGACTTTTCTTTGCGGTTATCTAATGTCAAATGTGTTCATCAATAAGCTAGCAGTTCTAAAAGGCTTTAAGTAAAACAATCGAGACGAAATAGCCGCTATACCACAAGAAACTAGGGGTAGTCATTAGAAAGGGCTCGAATCTGTCAAATGCACTAACGGAGGGCACTTTTGTTAGATGTTAATTTTAGAACTTGATGTGGGAAAACTTATTAAATTAAACTTCTATTTGTCGTTTAAAGTTTGTGTAAATGTAATACTCAATATTAATAAGAATTTACTGAGCCTATAACATCTATGTTACACTTTAAGCGAAAATGTATAAAAAAATATATAATTTTCTTCCTAAACAAAGACGTAGATGTAGTAATACAGATCAATTAAACAGTACAATTAAAGAAAATAATAACATTAGTAACAAATTCTGTCTGATGCAATAATTTCATATATTAATAACTAGGAACGTACAAGAAACTCTTTTCTTTAATAGTTACACAATATCTACTCCCAGTAGACGTAATCCATGAACTCATGAATCCACTGAGAATTATATTAGATAGGATATCTAAAAAGCTTTCCTTTAGGATGTTACTTTCGCGTTTCGACGAATAAGAAAAACTTGGAAATATATTTTCTGGTTGATAAACGTCTCAAGAGGAATCAAAACGCACAGTAAAAGCAAAACCTTCACACCATCCACCATCCTATAATCTAGAAAGCACAGGAGTGAAACTGAATTTTTAAGTTGAAGATTTGATCATGCCGAACATGTAGCCGTTTGTGTTGGAACACGGACTTTGTATGCGGAAAGTGTGCAAATCAATCCAAGTTCAATACAGCCCTAAATAACTTAAACCGCAATGAATTGCAAATTCTCAGCTTGTTTCACTAAAACTTTTCCCAAACTAATTCAAATATAAGTAACTAAAGGCTTTGACGGATTTCACACAAACAACCAAATTAATTCGGTGAATTTTAATAAAGAGATGCGGATTGGTTTGCATTGTTTCTCCCTTGTTGTTAATTGAATTCTTAGGAACCAGGCGCTGTCAACAATATCGGCATTCAAGTGGAATATCGATCATTTGTTTTCCTTATTTTCGATTTCTCTTTTAATCTAATTTAAAATGTAAATATCTTTGGGTGATTTAAAACCAGTGAGCTTTAAAATACAGCTGAAAACCTATTGTGCTGAAGTCTATTAAACTAGAAATAATGTAATCAACTCAAGGCGATTTTTTTTCAAGTTTCAAACAAATCTGATTAAACTCAGTTTGACACCCAAGGTTAACTGTATTTATTACTGAAGCGGTTGTAAGAAAAAATTCAGATTTGAAATATGCATTATAACACTGAAATAAGTTCTCCACACACCAAAACATTGACCACTACGCTGACGCCCATTTCGTCATCCAAGTTGGCATCATCAGATAATTAAAACTAATCTTAAACTAAAAACGTAGCCTGCCAACATATCATTGGCCAGGGTTCGGTGCACCGTGAACTACCAACAAAAAAAACGGACTATTCCGAATAAGTCCATATTCACTATACATACCATTTTAAATTTTTTAATTTTTCGGCTTTTAAATCAAACTAGTATTCATTAAACATTAAACACCATAGGTAATACAATATCCTGCATTCCTAAAATAATTTTGTACCAGAGGCGGCTGCACATTTGGGGGTGAAAGGCAAATATCCTTACCGCTCGGTCATAGAATCATATGTTAACTTTCTAATATTTTAATTGTAGCACGATACCTTTCATTTGTATAATCTTAAATAAAGAAGCGTTGATTGGGAGGGCTAAGGTAGACTTTTTGTAAGAAAAATACATTATGTGCATTTTTGGAAAATGATGGTAATTAAGGAAAGATACATAAGAATTTGTTTAGTACTATGAATAGATAACAAGTTTCCATAATCGTGCTGTGCTATCAATTTGACTACAAATACAACGCTTACTAAATACCACCAGCTGCAAAGAATGTGTTAAATATTTGGCGCCCAACGTGGGGCACAAAACATGTAGCATCTAACAAAAATTCTTTTCTAGCAACTAGTGGCCATCGTGTCCTATCGATATTACAATTCGTCATCTAAGTTGCTACAAATTATAGGCAGTGTGCTACAACCATACATTGCTAATATCCATAACAATTGAACAATTAATATTTTCCCTTGTTTCCCACAAATTTCTGCGAATATTATAAGGCTAAAAAATTTTTGTATATGCTTGTTATGCTTGCACTGTTTTCAACGTTGACGCGATCATGAACACTGACCGAAAGCCCTTTCTCTTCTTTTTTTTCTTCATTTTTGTTGTCCAAATTTCCCTCAAAATTTTATTCCAAATTATAAGACAACCATCAAGATATATACTAGAATTTTTTTTATAATTTTTTTTCGTAGTTTTAAAGTTTCTTGTTAATGGTGCATACCTTTGCATGCAATGTAACAATTTACAATTTGTTGTATGTCTTTGATTACTTTTCAATTTTTAATTTGAGGTCACTACGGTAAGCTGTAATTAAAACAATTTGACATGTGTGTACAATACGTCATGACCAACTTTTAATTTTTTCACACCATATGGTGCTGTATAGTTAGCTGGTATCTCTTTAGATATTTAAGGAATGTACTATTAACTTAACCAGAATTTAATGTTTTCTTCAATACTGTAATAATATACAAAGCGTTCCATTTAAAATTAGCAAGTTACTTGCATATCCGGTTAAGCCGGAAATGAGGTTTAGGCAGTAAGCATGCAGTCTAGGTCACTATACGATATAGTCCTGATATGCCAAATTTCATATTTATATCTGCAATGGTTTAGCTGTTACGGCTTGCAGAAGGGACTTACCCTGTACAAGGGTGATTTTGTGAGAATTACCTCTCACCCCACCAATTCTCTTATTTTTATTATTTAGAAAAAATGGTAAATACAAATGTTATAGGAATTTTTATGCAGATTTTGAACATTAGAAAAACAAGCTCACACAAAATTGCTAAAGGTATTAATTTTATTTTTTTTAAATTAATACCATATACATTTTCACATATTTGAGTAGAACGCTTTCTCGCGAATATAAAGATATAAGAATTGATAAAAAATGTACAAGATTTTTTAAGAATAATTTAAAAATCGTATTACCAAGATAATTGAAGCTATTTTTAATAAAATATGTTTTCCATCTTCCATATAACGGGAGCCCACGAGACCAGGTACTTTCAATTTTTTCTTTATTTTTAAAGATTAAAATATTAAATCAGGGTACAGGATTTAGGCTTAAAGATACATTCTTTGACCTAAGCAGACCCAAAAATACACAAGTACTAGTAACTTTTTTTATTTTAAATAGCATTTTGTATATTTTTTTGAAGTTCGAATGAATTTACCTTTACCATGGTTTTTTCAAAAGCAAAATATAATCAGAATTTACCTCGAAAAATTGAATTACATGTGATTAAATGGTCATGAATATCTCATATTATTAAAGTTTATAATACCTAGTAAATAGCTAGGTACTAACTGAAAGGTATTTTTAACATTCCCTGTATATAAACACAATTAAATAAAAATTGCTTTTATGGTCGCTGCTTATGAATCGATCAATTATGTGCTCGTAATTACATCAGAGTTATAAACTTTACAAGCTGTAATCAGTAATCACAGATACACTGAGTAACATAATAATCAATTATTTATTATTCCTAACATGTTGGCATGACGTTGTAATAAAGTTTTACTATTTATTACTTAACTGTCAAAACAGAATGATGAAGAAAATTATTAATATTACTAAATAATGGGTAATTCACGTTGAAATCCACAAAATTTTGCGTGTGTATGTTTACGGTAAACATAAATAATTACACTAAGATTGTAACATTTTAATTTATAATCGATACATATCAGAGATGGGGGTCGTTACACTCCTTTAAAATCACTATCTTATATAAAACTTTTCTTGAAGCTAGTGAGTCTAACGGTTTTTAAAATTTGCACATAATCATAAGGCAAAGCATGGGTTGAAATCGGGCAAATCGCCAATACACCACTGATATTTTTCATCAAATTCTGATGTGCGTTATTTATAGTACAAGGTGTAATTAGATGGTAAATTAAGCTTGAACCTTCTAGAAAAGGATATACTTGTACCGCTCCTACAATACCCATAACTCCAAAAAAAAAAACCAAAAAAACACTGACCAGGCAACCCTCGTTCCGATCTGGTTTAAAAGCGGAAAAAAGTCCCATTTTCTCAAGGTTGTTGTACCTCAATAAAATTTTAGGGGCGCATGCGGAAATACCCAGACCATCCCTTCCTAGAATTTCAGGTCATTACGGCGATCTGCCTGCTTTGTACGCCTGGGTAAACCCAAGCATTTATGTAGTGCGCTTTAATGTAATAAAAGTTTGTTTAGTAGCCCGAGTTTGTTCAGAGGTGGTAGTTAATATTTTGTGTGCTATTTTGGTGAAATATATATTGGACAGTTTAGTCAGGTAAGCAATTTATTTATTTCACAAGCATTAACTTCTGCATTGTTTCTCACTCAAATCAGTGTAAATTTTAAACTTCACGTAGACCTACAGAAAAATCCCCGCGAGTCCCCGCTCTCGAAAAATATTTAAAAAATAGCTTGAAGTGTCAGTAAAAACATATCAAATATTTGAGGACCACCACTGCCCCAGTTTAAAAATATTTAATTTATTTTGAGTCTCTGTGAGAATGTATTATTTTTCTATACATACATTAAACGTGATATGGCATAAAATAATTAATAATTATTTAATAATAATGCTACGAATAATGTTAATACTAATATTTTAATTTTTAGGAAATTTCGTCCTTTATTGAAAATGTTAACGAGAAGGCAACTTTTCGATATTTTACGACAGAAATCCAGAGAAAACCGCAATATTCAAACAAAGCATCTACTCAATTATTTAGTCCAATACTTTGAAATAGAGGGTAATATTGACGAACAACGACGTCTTCAGAAGGAGTGTAGTCGTTTTTGCAGTAAAGTTTTTGAAAAATTTGAAAATTGCGCGAATACTGTGGATCGATTTTTAAAAAGGAATGACAGTTGGTTAAATGGAGCATTTGTTTTTGAAAAATCAGATTTGGTTCAGAGAAAGGAGCCCTCTGCAGAGCCACAACCAAGTACATCAACTGGTCGTCCAAAGAAATCATTTTTAGAAATAGGAGAAAGAGCGAAAAGAAAGAGAGTGGAAAATATAGCAGCAGTATATGAAGCTGAGGAACTTACATTTGCTGCCAAAAAAAGTCTTAAAGAAAAGGGTCAACAGGCAGCTTCTAAACTGATTTCAGAAGCTGTGTTCACAACTCCTACTCGTGCTGGAAAGATAAGATCTTCATGGCTCAAGACTAGAGAACGGAAAAATGTTATACCATACAATGAAGATGAAGCAGTTTCACTTATTGTCGAAGGAAAATTGTCAAAGCACCAGTATTTACTATTAAGAAAAGAGGGGAAAAAACATAACGCTGATATTTATCCCGCCTACCATAGAGTTCTGGAAGCTAAGAGAAGATGCTACCCCCCGAAAGAAGCGTTCACTATTACGGAAACCTTGGCAGAAGTTCGGCTTCAAGATCTTTTAGATCACACTGCAAATCGTATACTTCAATTACAGGGACCAGTTATTTTAAGTTTGACTGAAGAACAATCGAAGGATTTGGTATTATTAGTTAAATGGGGTTGCGATGGTAGTACTGGACATTCACGGTATAAACAACGATATGAGGAGATGGGATTAAGTGATGGTGATTTATTTTTATCATCTTTGGTACCACTTCAACTTTATTCTCAGCAACCAGATCAAGAAAAACGAATTGTATGGCAAAATCCTAGGCCATCCTCTACAAGGTATTGTCGACCGATTCGCTTCCAGTTTCAAAAGGAAACCACACAACTTTCTTTGGCAGAAATGCAACACATTGAAGCTCAAATAGCAGAACTTCAGCCAACTAATTGTACAGTTCAGAACCGAGACATCAGAATTAGATATATTTGCATAATGTCAATGATAAACGGAAAGGTTTGTAACGCCCTTACTGACACATCTTCTGCTCAGATCTGCTATTTATGTAAAGCAAAACCTGTTGAAATGAATAACATTGATGCAGTTTTACAAAAGCAGGCAGACGAACAATCTTTTCAATTTGGTTTATCAACTTTACATGCATGGATTCGATGTTTTGAATGTCTTTTACATGTATCATACAGATTGGAGATAAAAAAGTGGCAGATACGAGGAGAAAATAAATCCATTGTTGAAGTGCGAAAAAAAAATTACAAGAAGATTTCAGGAAAAAAATGGGGTTATTAGTAGACATTCCGAAACCTGGTGGAAGTGGAAGTACAAATGACGGAAATACAGCTAGACGTTTTTTTAAAGATCCAGCTCAATCGGCTTCCATAACTGGTATTCATGAAGAGATAATTAGAAGGTTCGGCGTTATACTATCTGCATTATCTTGTGGATACGAGATTAACTGTGAGGTTTTCGACAAATATGCAGTGCAAACGGCCAGACTGTTCGTGGAAAAGTATCCATGGTATTACATGCCTGCGTCAGTTCATAAAATTCTCCTTCACGGATCTGCAATAATAAGAACTGCACTATTACCCATTGGGCAACTGTCTGAGGAAGCTCAGGAATCTCGGAATAAAGATTTAAAAAAGTTTAGAGAGTTTCATACCAGAAAGTTTTCGAGGGTGACTACAAATGAAGATTTATTGAATAGGTTACTACTTTCGTCGGATCCATTAATATCATCTTCAAGAAAATTGCCGAACAAGAAACTCTCATCTTTTAGTTCAGAGGTTATAAGCCTGTTAAAGGAACCAGATCTTAAGCCGGAAACTGAACCGCTTTGTGCAGCGGTTATGGAAGAAGGTTCGGCAGATGAAAGCGATACAACCACAAATGTATCATCAACAGATGACGACAGTGAAAGTGACTGAAATTACTTAACTGACCTATTTTTGTTATTCTACGTTTGAATTGAGTGATAAGTTGACCTGTTTGAAATAAATGTTTGTAAAAAAGTGTAGTGTTTCCTTCAAAACTACCCCTAAGCTCCTAAATATTATCAATTCATTTTCGTTATTTTTATTTCATAATCATTCCGTTTAATATACAGAATGATTATAATAATTTTAAATGGTTAAAACAAGGTCGTAGTCAAAAAACCCTACAGACATACGGAACCTAGTGCTCCCGACATGCCACCCCTTTTAAAAACCATATCTGTAAGCCAAGATTTTTTTTCATATTTTTCCCATGATTCCTTAGTGCTTTTAAGACATTTCAAGGAAAAAAAATATTAGTTCCGTTCTCAACTAAATTTGGACCACTGTCCTTTGTTATTTTTTTTTATCTTTTGGGCGTTTTCTCCCAAAAACAAAATATTATACCCCCCCCCCCGGGGGCTGTTTTTTTTGGGCCCCCCCTTCCAAAGGTAAAAAAATTTTAAATTGTGTTGTTCTCCCTGCCTTAATCTCCATACTTTCCAGTCATGGAGAGAGCGCTGTTAACAAAGAATTGTGACAGTACTTTAATAAGCAGATATTCTTAAAAATCGTTAATATGGTTTCTGGTGAAGACATTCAACAGGAAATCTCAGTAGAAGGAATGGAGAGATATGGAGAATCCCAATTATTGGTGTTAGACACTTCTAGGCATTAATTTAATAAAGTATAAGACCAAGGACTCCTTAAAAATATATTATCTTATAGATTATCAACTGAGTTGTTCTCATTCTCCACCAATTCTAGTGTCCGGTAGGATACGTCTTATCGTCCCCCTCGGTCCACTCTTCATATTAACAGATTATTTTCTACAAGAGCTGCTCACGTACACAATATTGTTGATGGCAGTACTTAATCGATATCTCTGCTTATATCGAAAAATCAAAATAATTGTTAATCCTGTTATTATGTTGGCTGGACCTGACAAAAGCTCCTTTATAATCACCAGATCCGATCCATGCAACACGGACCCACGGAAATCTTCAACAGGATTATCATGTACATGTATTTGAAGAAAATTATGCAAGAAAACAGAATTGTATGAGCCTTTCAATCTGTCTCTCGCATTTTTTGGGAAAGGTGTCCAGGTATGTGCATAAGGCAACTAAAATTTATTTCTTAGTGGAGCACAAATGGGATATCTTTGTTTTTCCTATTATTTTATCAAAATTACGTTATGAGACGAGGTACGTCAAATCATTATAATCATTATGATGACTACCAAGAAGTTTTAAAAATTCATCATCTTTATTATCTTATCATCTCTATCATTTTCATCTCTCAATCAAATTAATATTTTTTAACCGGCTCGGTGAAGTAGTTGGTTAGAGCGCGCGATGGCAAGTGTGATCAGATAATCTCTTCATTGAGCTGCGGGTACGAATACTGCCACAGTAACTAGCAATGTCGGTGGTAGTGGTTGCGTGTCTGCGTTTTTTAATAAGTATAACCCTCGCCCGTGGAGCTTCGGCTTTGGATTCGGAGGTTGTCATTTGTACCCCTGCCCATGGCGAAGATCCATGTTTCGTCAAGGTACACAAATTGACTGGGATATTTATTTGTAATATTCTTCGTTTTCTCGTAAAACGCATTACGATGTGAGGTTGATTACAAAGGAAACGCTGGTTATTCTCTTGTTTGAAAGAAAAATCTATATTGCTTAAAATACTTCATAACCTCTTATTTGAAATATCTGAAAAGGTCGTTACCTACGACTATAAGAAGGAATTCTACCCTTTAGTCTTCTCAAGTAAGAGGCACCTTACGTGTTTCACATGAGGTTATAGTAAGTGTCCTATCAGTACGCAATAGATTTAGGGAGTTTGACCTGTTAAGTCATCCTTCATATCGAGCTCCTCGGTTAAGTCCAGCTGATCATGCAGCCCGTTAGAGGTGGGCAAGGGACCATCAAAACTGGGACATGAAATGGGGTTCAGTTTTATTGAGCAATGAGTCTCGTTTCAGCTTGGACAGAGATAGCAGAAGCCTATGAGTTTGGAAGATGTCAGAGGAGAGACTGCCAAAAATGTATCCAACCCACAGTAGCTTTTAAACGAGGCAATATTATTGTATGGGGAGGAATATGTGTTGGAGGACGCATTTGTATAACTGCAAGAGAACTATGACTGGACAAACGTGTATGCCCATGATATTCTCCGTAGCATTGTGAGGATCCTTCAAGCGAAAATTTTATTTTTATTGATAAAAATGCTCGTCCCTATAGTACTTAACGTCCTTGAAACTCACGAAATTAATACGATCCTCTTTTACCGCGTTCTTCTGGTATTATTGGGTAGGGCACTTCAAAACCATCAACCAGCTTAAGAAACATTAGGCAGCTGTCAGATACTATTCCTATTTTATGTGCATAAATCCCACAAGACGTAGTCGACCATATCATCAGAAGCATGCCCTTACGTATACTTGAAGTAATTACAGTGAGGGGCCAGATTACGAGGTATTGTAACAGGTCTGGAACATTTTTTGATTCTCCACGGTCAAACCTTTCTTAAACAAAAATTTATACTTCGTTTTTTCATAACCAAATTACCGTATAAAACCAGTAGACTATTTCAGCTACATTTCATTCATAAATACAATGAGCTCTCTAGGACCTCGAATGCAGGTGGTTGCGTCACAGACGTAGTAATTTATAAGGATACCATGGGTGTACGAAGCAAATTGTTGATTAATAAAATAAATAATTATTAGTAGGAAAGAGACCATTTTTTAACATTTTATATGGTTAAAATAAAAAATCTGTATATTATCTAGATAAATGAAATAAAATACACAATAGGCATAATATTTTATTATTAATAATTGAAATAATGAATGCTAAACATTTCATAGGTTACAAAATAAAATAGCTATGTATATAAAAAACAAATGAATTATTAATATTTCCAAATTATTAATTTTGTGTTTTGTTTGCCAGCTTTAAAATTTCTATTAATAAATTTAAGACTAAAATACGTTCTTATTTTCTTCTTAAAGCACTTATTCTCAATAATTTAGAAAAACTGCAATACACAGCGCTTCTACTCACATGATGTAGTGTGGAAGTAAAATATTGTTACGCCACTGAACTGTGTAGACTGATTAGATGAGACTGGAATTGCACGAGAACGGCCGGGAATGTTCTAGAATGTTCTAGACCGTGTGACTGGATATATAAATAAGACGCACACTGAGCCGCAACTCAGTCTCAAGCTGAAAGTGAACGAGTAAAGAAGAAATAAGAAAAATACTTGTGTTTAATTATGATTATAGTTAAGACAATCATTAATCTATTGTTGTTAATTATTAATTAGTTAATAAAGTAGTAAGTAAATGTTACCTGGACTTTCAATCAATGAATCTGCGAGTATAGGTGTTTGTGGGGATAGCAAACATGTGACAATATTATACTTTCAATTAACATTCTTAAAATTACTTCGTTAATGGTTCTTGCTTTTGTAAAACAATCGTATACTAAAATCAATAGACTAATGTAACCATTTTTTCACAAGGAAATATGAATAAAACTTTCCGTAACTACTGCAATAAATGTTAATTTTACATTTATTTATTATTTCGCTAATTTACACTTACAAGAAAAGTCTAGAGATATTTTTACAAAATTATACAAGACATAAAAGACACATTTGCTTGTTTTCTTTTTCTAAATCAATTAAAAAAAAAACGTATGTTGATAAAAATGTCTTTAGACTTTTCTTGAGAGGATATAAAAGAAATTATCGTTTGTGTAGTTTACCATTTTATACATATTATAGAATGTATACAGGGTATTCTAACATAAATGACACTATAAATTGGTATTTTACTATCGAAGAAACAATCGTAATGGAGTAACATGAATGTATGCGACGTCAAGGTAATATCTATTCAGTTAAATTATCATTGCTTTTTTAAATTACAATTTTTATTATTTCATTGGCAATTTATTGTAGACTTAGACTTGATTTAACGATTATTCATTTCATCATAGGGTTAATAGTAAAATAAAAAAATAAATGAAACAACAATAATAATTGGCAAATAACTATGCTGTACTTTCCATATTTAAACACCCTATATATGCTTTAACTTTATTTAATTCTTTCACCCTGTAAATAGTCCGCAAATAATATAACCCCAAGCTCCGTTGTGTTAAAAATAATCGCCATTATATTGCTTTACATAAATCTAATAACCCGTCGCCGCCTGGCTGAAATTATCAGTGTTGAATTAAAAAAATATGGATTTACAAAACGAAAGCACCAATAATTATTTAAAAAATGATTAAACTTTTCATAAAATTACTAATTTGTAATTTGTCTACAATATACACACATTTAAAAATTTATTCTGTAATATCTTTAAAAATTCAAAATAGTCTAATTGTAAATACAGAACTAAAGATTTTATTTTTTTATTCTATTTCCTATTTTATTTATATTCTTAAAATGACTTCATTAATGGTTCTTATTTTTGCAAAACATACAATAAATACTCTAAATTTGTGACTAAATTCAATATGTTTTATGCTCTTTTTTTTCTTCCCTAGGGCTCATCTGAGTTGACTCCGAGGGCACTGCAGCCTCCTGGGCTTATTGTGCACTCCCTATTTTGCTTTACTTTACCCATTCCAGTACCCCCTGTACCACTGATCAAATGGAACAGGTATATGACTAGATGAATTCTGATGGTTTCCGGGTAGGTTTGTGTTTGCCCGTATATATTGTACCTCCTACGAGTTAATGCTTCGCATTCGAATATGATATGGTCCACGGTTTCTGGGTCTTTCCCACATAGTCTGCAGTCTAAGTCACCATCATACATTCCCATTGTTTGCAGATGCTTTTTAACAGCCATATGTCCTGTTAGAAGCGCTTTTACTGTTTTCAACTGAAACCTAGTCATCCTTAACAGTTTTGTTTGGAGCATGGGTCTTTGATTAGTGTTTTTCCATGTCGGTTGCCTGGAATGTTCCTCCAGTAATTGTTATGTTGCATCTTGATCCAGTCTTTGATGATTCTCCTTGCTGAGCTCTTGGGAATACCCAGCACGGGTTCTGGTCCGAGAGATCCTTGTCTAGCAAGGCCGTCTGCTTTTTTCGTTGCCTGATATCCCAAAATGTCCGGGCACCAAGAGTAATTTAACTCTGTTCCGTTCTCCCAGAGTTCTGAGCTCTTCATGACATTGCCATACCAGTCTTGATGACACTTTATATGAGGCTAGTGCTTTCAGTGCTGCCTGGCTGTCCGATACGATAAATATTTGTTGATACTCGTACACTCTGCCTATGTTTTCATGTGTACATTGTAGTATCGCGCAGATTTCTGCCTGGAATATAAAGGAGTAGTGTCCCAGTGAGAGGCTTATAGTCTCCTTTGGTCTTTCTCCGTATATTCCTGCTCCAGCTCCTGTTTTTGTCCTAGACCCGTCTGTGTACCAGGTCAGTCCCTTGCGTAGAATGTCAGGAGCTCCTGTATGCCATTCCCACCTCTCTCCAATAATGATGTCGAAAGGTTTGTGGAACGTATATTTTGGTGTCATGTAGTCTGATCTCATATTCAGTATATGATCTTCTACTATGTTTGCTATCCTTATATGTCCCGATCGTGCGCTATGCAGATTCGGGCCATTTAAGTTCTGCAGCCTGTAGGCCCCCATTCTGGCTGCCCCCTGAATCACCTTGCTAAGTGGAGGAAGATTCAGAAGGGTTTCCATGGCCGCAGTAGGAGTGCGTTTCATGGCACTTGTTATTCCCAAGCAAGCCAGTCTCTGTATCCGGCTCAGCCTGTTGGTTGCCGCTGCTTGGGTTATCTTAGGCCACCACACTAACGCAGCGTACGTGATTGTAGGTCTTATTACCCACCGATTTCCATATGATCGTCTGCATATTGCCAATGTTGCTACCGATCTTTGTATGATCCTGTCCAGATGTTGGTTCCAGGTTAATTGGAGTCTATAATAACACCAAGATATATTACGTCTCCCAACATCTGTAACTGTGTTCCTCGAAGTACTAGAGGACTTAGTCCCTCCAGGTTCCTTCTTTTGGTAAATGGAACGAAGGTTGTTTTCGGAGGACTAACCTTTAGCCCTTCTTCATCTGTCCATTTTTTCTACTATGTTCAGGGCCCTTTGTAACCGATCCCTGACTGTGCCGTTAAATTTCCCCCTTACGATGATGACGATGTCGTCAGCATACCCTTGGGTCTTAAAACCTTCATTAGTGAGTTTATTCAGAAGTCCGTCCACTACAAGTTCCATAGGAGGGGGACAGGACTCCGCCCAACGAACATCCCCCTGCTACTGATGCCCCTATAGTCTCACCCATCATAGTGGTGAATATCACCCTGCCTTTAAGCATGCTTTCAATCCACCTGCTAAAGGTGTCCTCGATGCCACGCTCTCTAGCAGTTTTGATAACAGAATTGGAGGTGTTGTCGAATGTCCCCTCTATGTCTAGGAAGGCCCCTATTTTCACCTCCTTGTTTTCCAGCACTTTCTCCACCCTTTGAATAAGGTGGTGAAGTGCTGTTTCCGTGGACATACCTGTTCTGTAGGCAAATTGGTTTTGATGCAAAGGTCTTCCAGCCATCACATCATCCCTTATGTGCCTGTCAAGCATTTTTCCATCGTCTTAAGTTGGAACAACATAAGACTTATAGGTCTTAGGGACTTAGCCTGGGTGTGCAAGTATGCTTGCATAATATAACAGTTTTTCACTTACCTTTCGACATTACGAGGAAATGAATAAAACTTTTCATTACTACAATAACTTTTATTTGTACACCCTTTACATGAACAAACCATTCCCCCTTTTCTTATCGGTCTCCATTTTAAAATAAAATGAATACAATTGCTACCGTAAACCAATTACGCGTAAAGCACTTACAGCACAAATTATTTTTTATTTCGCTGATAACATATACCCCGCTCTGACGGCCACTATTACACTGACGCTTTTCAGAATAACTGGTCAGAATAACGGTTCTTGAAAGTTCCCGGTGGCGAGGCCTAGCAACAAGGAGAAATAAGCTACTAGTTATACTGTGACCAAATTATGCAAAAAGCTTAATAAAGAAGCTGTCAATCCTACCATATTGAATATTTTTTTTTGTCCAATATGAAATATCCTTAACTTTCTGTGCACAGTGTGAACTACCCAATTTATAATATGAAGCAGCAATATATTCATAGATATTTGTTGTTTTATCTGCAGCTGTTGCCTGTAGAATTTTCCGACCACATCAGAGGCGTTTGAAATGTAGCTCTATAAATGAAATGATATAATCAGTTCAAACGCGTTGTAGGTATTTTATAGTGAAGCACTGTCAGGGGTACAAACAGACCTTTGAATGGGGCTACTGGGAATGCTTTGCAGTTTATATTTCACTTGTTTCAAAGGTTCCTATGGTCTTTGACCAATCGTCCGTGCAAACAAAACCAAAATCGTAGTCAAAGCGATACAAATCTTTTTAAAACTAGAATCTCTCAGATGTGTGCTCCGTTTTCAAGTTTTACTGCAAATATGAATGACATAAAGTGGAGATATTTTAACTTTTACGGCAGATATGAAATATACAAGGAGTGTCGGTAGTACATTTTTATATATACACAACGTCGGTCAAAAACACTAGTAATTTAAGTTCTAATAAAAAGCAAATTAAATAATATAGTAATCGTTACACATCATCTGACATTGATTTTTTTAACCAAAACCGATAATTTCGGGGCCGGTACCGTAATACAGGGTGTCCCACAGTACCATGCTCACTATTGCGATCTAGGGAAAGGCTAAATTACAAAAAAATATGCGCCTCTTTGTGGCCTCTCAGATTCAGCTTTCAGAATGGAGAAATTTACAATGTTTTAGTTCACTAATAAAGAAAAATGGAAATGTTTGTTGTCAAATTAAAAATAACAGAAATTCCATGGCAGCAGTATATAAGTATTTAAATCTTTATCCAGATAGAATGTAACCCCATCGCACAGAGAAGAAACGAAAGATGCGATGAAAATGAAGAAATAGATGTTTTGGCTTTAGTTGAGGTAAATCCAAACGTGTGATCTCAGCAAATTTCTAAGTAACCTAATATTAGGAATATTACCACAAAATCCTGAATTTTGAAAAGCGATAAAATGCAGCTCTACAAGGTGATTTTGAAAAACGCTTAAGCTTTTGTCGTTGGTTACTCAACAAATGGGATACAAATCCAAACCTGCCCAGTAATATTCTGTAGAGCGATAAAAGTAGGTACTCACAAATTGTGGTATGTTTAACAGAAGAAAACGGATAATAAAGTAGTAACTGTTGCTTCTATTTCGTACGTTGTTGTACCCATGAATCAAGTAAAACGTTATTCGTAGAATCAAGTAAAACGTTATTCGTAGAATCAAGTAAAACGTTATTTGTAAGTTAACAAAAAAATTATCCAGGTAGAAAGGCCTCACGTTATTTCAAAACACAATTCAGCTATGGTGGTGGTGTCTATTTATTTGGCTAATCGATGTTATAATACAATACAAAATACTTGGTTTCTGTACAAAAAAATTGAAACATCAAACAGCTCCAATTACTCCAAGACGTACGTATCTAAAGTACGCAATCCAGCAAAACCTGGAGGCCGACAATATGGGACATCTATTAATAACTATTCCGGATTGAAAGAAAAAAGATAAGCAGGTGAAAACTGCAAGTCCATCAAATGTACCATGTGCATTAAATGTGATGTAAGCTTATATTTGGGTTGCAATGTTGATTTTCATACAAAATTTTTATATATAAGTTCGTTCTTGTCCTTTAAATAAAATGGGAAGAAACCCAGTGTGATTTTCTTTTTTCGGAAAATAACATTTTCTGACCCTGCTAAGTATTGGCGTTGCCATAACAGATGTTTTTTTTTGAAAACTAAAAAAATATTATTTGACGTTAACAGTATCTGGATAGACGTGTCATTAGTTATCCAGATTGACTAATCAGTCAAATTTCAGATTTTGATTTGGAAGGGTTTACATACATAGATAAAACCAAGGTGCAAACGCGGCCGTTGGTATGTGCAATTTACATTTGACCATTAGCAGTGGAGTGGGATCCACAGTCGCGAATTGGTGAGTGCGGTTCAGTACAGTTGATGCGTGACCGTTTTGCCTCTTTGTGGTTTTATCTGTGTATATGTTTGGACAATGTTCCTTTTTCATTAAGAGTAAAATTCAATGTAGAATTATAATTTAACTTGGTTAGTAATGTATGTACCGCTTCTCCGCGTTTAAATGACTAGAGGGCGCTGATATTCATGTGTTACTTGTTGTGATATGGAACTAAGCTTATTACTGAGAGGATGGTTCGATGCTATCAAAATACGACTTTAACACTCTTTGAGCTAACCTGTTTCAATAATAAGCTTCTTCTGTCACCGAAAGCAGACATGGATATCAGCTCTCTCGGTCACTTAAAAAAAGACGAAGCTATACGTACATATGTCTACTGCCACTGACTATGGTTCTTTAGAAAAGTCGCATAGCACGTTTTACTCTCAGTTGGTCACCAACTGCAACCAATGATAGTAAAAGTTGAAATAAACCAAAACTCACAGTGTGTAATATACACACGATGATACTGTCTAAGGACACAACGTTAGTTAGGTTCGGTTAGAATATAAACGTTATTTTCAGACAATAGGTAAGATGTTAAGAATGAACTGAAATAATTTTTTTCAGGAGTATAAATAAAAAAATTGAACATACATCTAAGCAACACATTTCTGTTTCTGTGATTTCTTTTGCTATATCGAATTGATCGAACCCCTCCAACTTTTATATAGACCGCAAAGTTTCTTAAGAATTAGAAAAGATTTCGAAAGTTCGCAAACGACATATTGTGAAAAATCTTTCTTTAAACAGGTGCCGCGATAGCGGTAAAATACAGTCGTTTAGCAAACTGATTCCTATTGGCGGTCACTGAATTGAATTAAGAGCAACGAGACATGAGTTGGATTGGATTTTAGGGTAGGTTATTGTGATTTCACAGCCGGTGGAAAGAAGTAATTATATTTTCATCAAACAATCCAAACTCCAAAGAGACTCATCAGAAGTTCTAAATTACAAGGTGTTTTATTCTGATTTGACGTTATTTAGTAAAAAGGTGAAATAGAATATATTTAAGCGTATACAGAGATTTAGATAGCGGGCGCCACTACCGGGAGGATTTAAGAAATTGGTTTACACCATGTTTTCATATTTGCACATTACATAGGAAAGCAGCGTCGCACAGTGTAGCGACCTGTGGAGAAAAATGTAAAAACAGACCCTTTATTTTGGGTTTAATTACTTACCCTATAAGTAGGTAAGTAACCAAACAAGCTATTCCAAGAAACGTTTCCTGGAATTTCCCCGTATGGGGGGGTATTGGACAGAATCGAAGGTAATTTCAACATAGTGTATTACCTACTTGGTCAGTTGAAATTTTGCTTCACTTGTGATTTGTGCTGAACAGTATTTAATTTGTGCTATTTTGGTCATGCAGAATATAAATCCAGGTATGTTAACTATTTAAATAATACATAATGACCTCGATATTTGGCATTCTTCAACCTGTTAATTTGAATTTTATAAACGAGTGTAAAATTTTTTAACAACTTCTGTAAGCTTTAAAAAAAAGTATATAAAAGTATATATGCAACTTTCTGCTATTTTGTAGTCAATTTAGTATAGATTAAAGCTATAATATAATTTTGTGCAAATATTTGCAAATTTGTATAAAAAGCCTTTTTTCCTTTATAGGTCACCCTCTTACGTATGGTGAATGTTTTGAAGTTTGGGTGTAAACAGTAGATAAAGACAAATTTACTGCAATAAAGCAACGTATTACGAACTTGTATAATATTACAAACCCTGACGCTCCAGAAGTACTGAATGTTGCAAAATTAATATGTGCTAACTTAAAATCAAGGTGGACAAAGTGCTCACGATCAAGATCATATTTATTAAAAAAAGAAAGTGGTTTTCTCGCCTTGTAAATTTCAATCCCTGAAAGTTTAATAAAATCTACCAATATCAGTTCGACTACCTCAATTAGTGGCCGGGGCCGTCCACAAAAGCAGTTCGAAGAGTGTTCCGTCAAAACAAAAAAACGTAAAGTGGAAACATTGGTAAAAAGCTTCGGTAGTGCGGAAATACAGTTCGCTTCTAGTATCGCTGGTTCATCAACTTCAACAGGACTTTTAGAAGTATAGAAAGAATTGATTTTGCAGCAAGCACTTGCTCTTAGATCTAGACTTATCTGAACGCAAGTACAATTTATTAAGGACTGGTAAATAGCGTACATAGACATACTTTTCCTAGTTTATATATAGACTTAATCTGTTCAAACAACACTCATATATTGAGGTATCATCCGCTTCTGAGACAGCTGTTGAAGTTAATATTCAAAATATGTTATATAAAACTCTTAATAGTATTTGCAATCTTATTAATGTTGTAGATATACATGCATGCATTACTTCATTGAATTTAACTCTTGTCTGTAAATGGGGCATGGATGGAAGTTCCAGTCACAGTATATACAAGCAAAAATTTTCAAAAGAATCTGAAACTGACGAATTTATGTTTTTTATAGGTTTTGTCCCTATTATACTCATGGACAAATCCTCTAAAACGGTGGTTTGGAAAAATCCCCGTTCGTCATCGTCGCTATATTGTCGACCACTTAAATTTATGTTTTCTAAGGAACACGAGGAAATAATTAAACAAGAATACAATAAATTTGAAAATTGTTTTAAAGGTATTAAAAACATTAGCATGAGAATTGGCGAAAGAGAATTTAACGTAGATTTTGAATTTCACTTTACAATGATTGACGGAAGTGTATGCAATATTGTGACAGAAACAAAGTCTACTGCTACTTGTTATCTATGCGGAGCAAAACCGACTCAGATGCATAAAACAGACTTGACTCAGTTTGTAGCGGATTCTGAAAAATATAAATATGGATTGTCAACTTTGCATTGTTGGATTAGTTTCTTGGAATGTTGTCTAAAAATAGCATATCGCCTTCCTTTTAAAAAGTGGCGAGCTTCAATGGAATTTAAGGATTTGAAAGAATAAACCAAAAAACGAATTCAAAGTGAGTTTAAAAAACAGTTAGGGCTCAATATAGACAAACCAAAACAAGGTTATGGTAGTTCCAATGACGGAAATACAGCTAGAAAATTTTTCGAGCAATATAAAATAAGTGCTAAAATTACCGGCCTTAACGAGACACTACTTTATAAATTTTACCTAATTTTGAAAATTTTAAACTGTAAGGAAAAAATTAATGTAAATAAATTTAACAATCTTGCCATGAACACTAGGGAATTGTATCTGCAAGAGTACTCGTGGTATAATATGCCTATGACTATCCATAAAATACTGGTTCATGGTTATGAAGTCATCTCTCAATTCAATATACCAGTTGGTGAAATGTCAGAAGAGTGCCTAGAGGCTCGACATAAAGAAATTAGAAAAGAAAGATTGGCACACACTCGAAAAAAGTCGCGAACGGAATCAAACATTGATTTGATGAATCGTTTGATAATAACATCAGATCCTTTACTAGCTTTCCACAGAAAAATAATCTCCAAAAAGGAAAAAATATGGCTGACGACAGTAGCATTAAAGAGTATTTCGTGTTAACTGACGAAGTAGAGCCTTTGACAGCATATAACATCACAACTCCTCTTGAAGTTAGCATGACAGTGAAGTGATTCAGGGGCAGAATAGACATGGGACATTTTTTTGTTTATATTATGTAAATATTTCTGGATCCTAAGTACACTTTTAACATCTCTTTCTCTGTCAACATTTCTAACATAAAGTATAATTTATAATATTTTATGGTATTAAACACAGGCACGTTTACATGCACTATTTTTTTACTAACCTTACATTGTAAAATAAATATTTGTGGATGTAAATGTAGACTAATGTCGGACAATTTTATGTCAAATAAATCTTATGATACTACTGATTTTTTTGGAGTTCTGATTTTTGTCCATTTGCCCCATAAGATCGCTGCACTGTGCGTCGTTTGAAATTCTAGATTTGGAGCTGAGGGGAGAGCATGGACTGCATGACTGCCGCTGTGGCAAGTTCTCGACAGTCAGTCGTATTTCGTATCAAGGGGACTGCACAAGCTTGACAGAACGCTTTGCTACATAATGTTTTAAAATGAAAATATGGTATAATCCTTAAAGCAAATATAACCGAACCTTCATAAAAAGAATAATAATAATAATGAGAAACTTATCTAACCTGCATTCATTCCATTAATAAATTGAATTAAATAATTAATTAATACCACTAATGTCATTAAAGGGGTGAACTCGATTTACTCTCCTTTTTGAATTATTAAGGGTCACAGAACTGGTTAAAATCATTCTTGCTGGATAATTTAACAAAATCATCCTTCTTTTAAAATAGATTCGGTGATGTGATAGACAGTGGTGCGCCCTTCCACCCAGACCCGGGTTCATCTCCGGGCGGCAACGAGTCGGTGAAATACTGATGAGTGGACCTATTCGCGTCACGATATTTTGAAAGGGGTGCCGAACAATGCGTTCAGTGTATCTGTGATCTGGATATATTAAAGATTCCTACTGCAGCTGGGCAAAAATCGATACATTGATTCAAATTGACCCATTTTCTTTTTGAATCGATTCAGTGACGCAAAAAAAATTTAATGGAAATATCAAATCTATTCGATTAGAACTAAATAGGCACATCGAATTTAACGTAAAATCTAAATATGTGAATATAAAAAGGAGCTTCCATTTAAAAAAAAAACATTTCTTTGTGTAATAAAATTTTTTTCTTCGCATCCTCTATATTTTAATTTGGCTTACATTGTAAGCGTTAACGGGAGATGGTATCTTATTTAACCAAACTGTTTATCTTCGTCTTTTAAGTGGAAAACATGCAACTCAAAATGTTCAAAAAGTGACCTTTTAATAATAAGCGATTCAATTAATTCGCAATGCAAACTATGATGGCTGCAATCGATATGTATATGATTGTGCAGCATTCAATGAAACAGAATATTCATGACCAGTTCAGGCTGTAAATAGCTAAGAATAGAGACACAATATCATAAAAATAGTATTATTTTTAATGCATATTGCATTATTTGTTACACAGGATGTCCCGATTTGCATAGCCCAAACCTCACCAAGCGATAGAATTTTCAAAATAAGAAAAGTTCCTATAAATATGGGTCGGGAAGTGTTTAATCTCCGATATAAGGTTGTTCAAGTAAAAATCCTGAAAACGGTTTTTTATGAATATGTTCGAAACGTTTCAAGGTAAACAAATGATAATTTGAGATATTTAACTTTTTATACATTACAAGGCAAAATAACAACTATGAACCAAAATTATTCAGGAGCCAGTTATTATGGGGACTAGGTAAAATTTCGCCCCAACCTTTTTGTGCGTTACTTTTCCATTAATTCATGAGCATAACTTGAAAATTTTAAGACTTTTACAGGAAACAATTCACTAGCGTATTCTCTCTAAAATTATCCGTTTTTGTGCTTGCCCACCCCGCTCACCCGATTTGAATCAGTTTATTTTTTCTCTGAGGCTATTTAAATGAGAAAATTTACGCAACACCTGTAAACACCAGAGAAGAGTTAAATGAAAGATAAGAATGTAAAGAATTGGAGGCTAATCCTGATTTTATTCGTAATGCCACACACTCTGTTGTGCGCAGGTGCCAAAAATATGTTGAAGTTGGAGGAATGCACTTTGAACAACTCTTGTAATTTGTAAGTTACCTTGCTTTAATCAAATTCATTGTTGTCTAATAAAAAATAATGTGACCAAATTATGTTTTAGTTCATTATCGTTTCTGTTTTGCGAAAATATTCAAAAAAAAAAACAATTCCTGCATAAAATTCAAATTAGTTTTACTCAAAAACGTGTAATTTTAAAGAACGCAAGACTTTTTTGTGTAGAAAACTTCACATTTTCAAGTTCTGTCTATAAATTCATGGAGGCACACACAAAAAATTTGGGACAAAATTTTACCCAGGCTCCCCCTGTTTTACCCGCTCCTGACTGATTTTGGTTCATGGTTGTTATTTTGCCTTATGAATAAGCCTGGCCAAGCGATGGTAGATTCAGGGTCGGGCGCAATACCAATGTCATCGTGCGCTTGTTTACGATGACGATGACACGACACAGTTCAGTTGATATCTGCCAGTCGATGCATAGAGTACTAATAAATAATAAATAATGTTGAGCGTAAAGAATAGAAAACGACCGTACGCTGATAAGGTGAATAAATTTATCGGTGAATTTCCGGATTTATTCTATGATGGATGTAAAATAATTTGTAAAGTCTGTGATCAAGACTTAATGTGCTGGAATAAATACGGCTGTAAAATTCATGTCAATAGTAACCGGCATAAAAATTAAAAAAATGGCGTGTCTTCTTTGGAACCTCAGTTTATGTTTGATTTACTGTTAATGCTGATTGCCTGTGATGTTCCTCTGCGCATTTTGCATAAACCAGCATTTCGGGAGTTCTGGAATAAATACAATCCCCAGGTGAATTCACCATTCATCGTTACGTAGATATGTACCAAGTGTTCGTGAAGACATTGTTAATAGGATTAAATGTGCATCAAAAAATACACGGCTGTGGTTATGTGTTGACGAGACGACAGATTGTAAAAAAAAATCTATTTTAAATGTTATAGTACGTGTACTCGACCCTGTTAAACCAACATTTCCACTTTTACTAGCTAGCAAAAGACTAACTGCGTGTACTGGCGAAACAATTACACGGGTGGTGTTGGAGACTTTCGAAAATTTTGAACTGTCAACAAGTCAAGTGTTGATGTTTGTTATTGTTATTATATAAATGCTCCAGTTTGTGATAACGACAACCAAGCTACTTCATAAATATGCTTAAGAAGGTGCGTTTTGTACATATTTTTATAAAGTGTACCAGTATTAATAGAATTTATTTCCATTTATTTTATTTATTTATTTATTTATTTATTATTAGTTATCACTTAGATATACAATGTACATGTGTGAACGTCATTTAACAGTTTAATAATAATGTGCAGCACTAAGCTTACAAAATATAAGGAAATACATAAAAAAAGAATTTAAAGTGAGCGAAATAGTACAAAAACATACATCACAATATATAATATATTTTTGTTTTTATTATTGTACTTATTTAAGTATTATGATATGATGCATACCCAGTACGTCTCTATAGGATTAATGATCTTGGCCAGACTTACTTATGAACTTTTCATGCATTATAATTTATAATACATAAAAAGCTAAATACCTGTATAAATGATCATTTGTTCATCTTTAGACGTTTCAAACATACTCATAAAAACATTTTCAGGACTTTATCTTCCGGAAACTAAGCATTTTCCGGTCAATGTTTATAGGAACTTTTTTTCTTACTTTGAAAAGTTCTATCACTTGGTGAAGTTTGGCCTATGCAATTCGGGACACCGTATATATTTAAAAACGCACGCCACCGTATGAACGTAAATAAAAAAAAATAAATACAATGTTTCACAGCACTAGCCGCCTCGATAATTTGAGACGGATAATTATTATGCAACTAGATTTGAGAGAACATCGAAATTCCATGTAAAAATTAGCGTCATAGCACAGTGTCCTCGAGTCATGGCAACGAAATTATAAAGCTCGAAATTAAAATAGACGCCATTGCAAAGCCTTTTCCCTTTTTTATTTTGCGGCCCATTATACAGAACGCTGTCATTAAAACCATCTAAGTGATTATGTTTTATTCAAATTTTTCAAATGGAACAGTATCCACTCTTTCAGTGCGCTCGCTCCACATTCAAATTATTCTGGAAAATAATAATAATTAAAGTCTGCAAATGTGTAACTAAGCGTAATTTAAATAGAGAGGAAAGAGCAACATGGAAAAATTTCCCTAGCTTATCCTTCTCTTTAATTATGAAGGTTGGAAATAATTTTATTCCTAATTAGTTACTTAATGAAGAACCCCTCACGAGCGCTAAGATGGGCTATTATTATTGTTTGCTGTGACACCCTAGAGACGCATAAAACCATTTTTGGGGACCATAGGCCAAATATTTTAGTTATAGCTACATTTTATCTTGATATTTCATTTGATATTTTATAACCAAATAGAACCTGGCCCTGTTTTTTTAATTATTTATGGCTATTATCAGAGACAAGATAGTTTAAAACAAAAAAAAATTTATGGTATGTCTTGTCGAGTATAAGAAATAAAAAAAAAAACCGATTTGATCTAAAATTATATAATTTAGATGACCAAACCCACTAAAGCTGAATTATACAGCTAGTGCAGGCGAGTTAATTATGTGTTCCAGGAGGTTTTATATGTCCTCGACGACAAAATTAGTAATGATGAATACTTTTTTCATAAGATTGCTGTAATCATTTTAATAAACAATCCATAAAAAGGCACCAATTCGATTTGTCATAAGTCCGCCATCCTAGAAAAATACTCGCATTAGAAATTTAACACCCTAGCTAAAAAAAATAACAGTAATAACTAATAATTAGTTTTTTGTATACAATTTTTACCAAAAATTGATTTTTTTTCCTTGACAATGAGAAAAAGTCGAGGAAAACTGAAATCGTTGTCCTGCAGGAAATTTTATGCTCTTTTAATTAGACCTATGAATTTTTTACGTAAAATGAACATTTTCTGAGATAATTATTAGAAAAACCTGATAAAGGTACCCCAGATCTGCTATTTTTCCAAGATGGTGGATTTAGCACAGGCCGAATTGACGGTGATTTTTTATGGGTTGTTTAGGATGACACTTACAACAATCCTAAGAAAAAAATTCATTTATGAAATCTCCACAAATATTGTCACTAAAGTAAATAGAAAGTTAAAATTCACAAAAAAACAGAAATAGTATAAAAAAGTTTGCATCAAATAGTTTGCATCAAAAAGATTCTTTTTTACTTAAATGCTGATAAGGGTAATAAGGTTGTTATTTTAGAGGACTAATATGACTTATTACTTAGTATTGGTCCTTACAAAAAACATTCTAGAAATCCATTACCAAAAATGAATACCAAAAGTAAGAAATATATTTAAATCCTCTAACAACCTTATCACTCTAGCTTTAAGTAAAAGGTTACATGTATCCAATCCAAATGTACATATCCAATGAAAAGGCCAACCCCTATATGTTTATTTTTCGAGTTAAGCAAAAAATGTTTTAAATAAAAGTTATAGTAAATCAAATGAACTCTTTTTAGAATCCCCACAAAGAATATACAGGTGGCCCCATAAAAGTGGGACAAACCAAATATACTCTTTTAAATGGGACACCGTACCATTTTTTACATTTTTGAAATCTGTGTTTTTTGTGATTTCAAATATATAGATATATTGCAATTATCTTTTAGAGTTTTTATTTATTGCAAATTTTATACTACCAACATCTGCATGGTTATCAGGTTCACCATGGATGAATAACAATTAATACGTATGCCTTACAAAATAATTTATTAAATTCAAAAAGCAAACTGCGTGGCTTTGTGTGGCATATTATTTGTGAAAACGTTTACTTTATCAGAGCGATACGATATGTTCACCATTTACAAAAAATAACAAGAACTCTTTTAAAGAATAACATTTTATTTGGTATATGTACAATAGTAGTTATATTAATAATTATAACATAGTTTACTTTTTGAATTTATTTAAATTATTCTGTGGCATAAGTGCCAAATTAAGAGTTCTTTATCCATGGCTAACCTGATAACCTGGCAGATAGATGCTAGTAGTATAAAATTTGCAATAAATAAAATATCTGATGTGGCCAAAACATAACTTTCTTATACCATATATCATCCTGACCTAAAAAAAATCATTCTATTTAATTTTCACTTATCTCAATTAAATTTTAATAGCGTACCTTGATTTGTTTCATTAAAATGTTTAAATAATTAATTATCAGCGTCATTCGATACTGTCAATAATTCAGTCATATATTTTAATATTTTTTATTACTGACATTGTCATTTCTGTAACTAAATTAGACATTTCGAAAGTCAAACTGTTAAATTTATCCTAACCCCATTTTATGAGGAAAAAATTTGTAAAATATTTCAGTTTACATCAGCTTTATTTAAGTACTTGGAAATATTTTATTCGCTTGATATAGTAGACATGATTTATAATCTTTCACCAGGAAGATATTTTATTGTAAAGTCAAATATAAAAAAGTTTGGATCCCGTAGATCCCCTTCAGTTGGCCAATTTTGCTCTTCACCGAATTTTTCATTGTCTCTGGCCTTTAGAACAAGCGTACAAAATTTGGAAGCTTTATCTCAAAAACTGTGTCTGCAATCACGATACTACAGACATGCAGACACACTTTTTTCATAAAGTTGATTTTTCATTATAAATCGTCAAGATTCGTCCAGAAATGCAACAAATTTTTTAAATTTTTTTCCCGAAATTGTACCTTTTTTCTTCTTTCATTCATTATGTCTCTTCTGGTGGTACCACATTCACCAGGTTTAATGTGTCACCTAAAATGCTGTTGACAATCTTAACTGCAAAATTTAGGAAGTCTCCCACGCACGCACCACGCACGCACGGACGCACGCACGCACACACACACACACACTCCCTCACACTCTCACTCACACTCTCTCACTCACACCCACTCACACACACACACACACACTCACACTCACACGCACTCAAATACACTCTCAGGCACAACCACGCCCACCCACCCACACGCCCTCCACACGCTCACCCACACACCCCCCCGCGCACGCACAAACGCGCGCGCGCACAAACACACACGCGCACGCACAAACACACGCGCGCGCGCGCACAGACGTCCTTGCGCGCATACACAGACGCCCTCGCGCGCGCCCACACACACACACACACACACACACGCACACGCACACGCACACGCACACTCACACGCATACGCATACGCACACGCACACGCATACGCACTCGCACACGCATACGCACTTGCACACGCACTCGCATACGCACTCGCACACGCATACGCACTCGCACACGCACACGCATACGCACACGCACTCGCATACGCATACGCACTCGCACACGCATACGCACTCGCACACGCACTCGCATACGCACTCGCACACGCACACGCACTCGCACACGCATACGCACTCGCACACGCATACGCACTCGCACACGCACTCGCATACGCACTCGCACACGCATACGCACTCGCACACGCACTCGCACACGCACTCGCACACGCATACGCACTCGCACACGCATACGCACTCGCACACGCATACGCACTCGCACACGCATACGCACTCCCACACGCATACGCACTCACACACGCATACGCACTCACACACGCATACGCACTCACACACGCATACGCACTCACACACGCATACGCACTCACACACGCATACGCACTCACACACGCATACGCAATCACACACGCATACGCACTCACACACGCATACGCACTCACACACGCATACGCACTCACACACGCATACGCAATCACACACGCATACGCACTCACACACGCATACGCACTCACACACGCATACGCACTCACACACGCATACGCACTCACACACGCATACGCACTCACACACGCATACGCACTCACACACGCATACGCACTCACACACGCATACGCACTCACACACGCATACGCACTCACACACGCATACGCACTCACACACGCATACGCACTCACACACGCATACGCACTCACACACGCATACGCACTCACACACGCATACGCAATCACACACGCATACGCACTCACACACGCATACGCACTCACACACGCATACGCACTCACACACGCATACGCACTCACACACGCATACGCACCCTCTCGCACACACGCCCTCACACACACGCCCTCACACACACTCCCTCACACACACGCCCTCACACACACGCCCTCACACACATGCCCGCACCCGCTCCCATGCCCGCACACACATAACATGTCTATTATCAAAAACGCAAAAAAACACGTTTTAAAAATGTAAAAAAATATAAGGTGTTCCATTTAAAAAAAATAGTTTGGTTTGTCCCGCATTTATAGAAACCACCTTAATTTGATTTTATTTGAAAAGTTTTTTTCTAACTCGAAATATAAACAAAATATAGGGGTGGGCCTTTTCGTTGGGTAACCTTGTACTTAGATTGTACTGCTTGCCGAAGATACATAAACAAGGAAAGTCGGTGCATCCGTACCACCTATCAAAATGGTTAACGGGGGAGTTTGAAAGTTTACCCACTGCTAAGCTGAAAAATATCCAATTACAAGACGGTGAAATTTTGATCATTAATGTTTGTTCATTATTTCGAAGTGTTTCGATGCTATAGACCTTGGACTACCTTAGGATCTACCCGAATCAAACAATCTCAGTCAAGATGTAGTAAAAGAATATATTCGACTCACTAAACTTTGCATGAAACAAAATTGCTTTCGATTCAATGATGGCTTCTTCGAACACGAATGGACAGCAATGGGAAATCGAAATAAAAGCAAAAGAAGAATTCGAGTCTTTTCCCAGGGTTTGGCTTAGGTATTTGGATGATATTATTGCAGTGTTTGATATAAGTCACTGATATTGACAACTTCGTTCCTAAATTAATCTGTTAAATTCACATATGAATTGAAAACTCTGGACAACTACTATTTTTAGATGTATTAATAATTAGAAATAGTGGAAATAAGTTAAAATTTTACATATATAGAAAAAAATACCAGTACTTTAAGATATATCTCTAAAGACTCACCATTGCCACAGTGGGATCAAAGTTTGAGAATGCGGTCATAATACGAAACATGAATGTTTAAAAAATCTGCCTGAAACAGGTACAGATGAAGGGGTATAATAATTCCTCTTTATGGGACGAGAAGTATTATTCCAGGTCTGTACTCTTTTACGTGCTTGAATGTAGTCGAAGTTCTAGTGTCCACAAAGTTTGTGTTAAAAATGTTGTTTAAATTGTGCTTATTTATATCAAGAGATTCGCTTTTCAATTAAAACCTTCTATTGAATTAAACATGGAGATTATAATTCAAGGTAAGTTCTTTATTTTGGAATAATTGTCTGATAAATTCGCCATTTTTATTAGTACGAAATGGTTATTGAAAGATTCAGTGTAAAGTGGTTTAATTATGCACAATATACAATAGAGGGACTTCAGGGTGAGAGGCAAGTGTTCTCACCGCTCGAACACGAAGCCTCATATCTTTATATTGCTTATTTACGAGTAGTTTCAAATACGGGTTTTTTTTTGCTAAGTTACACTATATACAAAAAACTGAAATGTGTACTTTTAGAGATTATTTACAGTTAATTTAACCACACTGTCTTTAATGGCCGAAAAGTTATCATTTTATGTAAAAGTGTAAGGTTTGGATGGTAGATAAAGAATGACTAAATATTGAAACGAAAAAAACGTTTAAAAAATGTCGCCTCTCACATCATCTCCTAAGGATTTGCCTACCGCCTTTAGACATCCGTCAGGGAATTAATGCGTCACAGTCTGTCAGCATGCACGAAACGACACAATAAACTTCCAAAATTAATTTCCCCAATAGCAGAACCGATAGCGGTTTCTTCCTCCAAATAATGCCAATTACTTTACTCCTTGACTGAATCCGGACGAATGCGGTTATACCGGCGAATGAATATTTCCTGGAAATTAAAAAGTTTCTTCGATAAAGCCATGAAACTCGCCAGGATTTCCTAATTAACACTGACTGATAACTTTTCAGCGATTTCTCTCAATAATAAACAGATTTGGCGGTGTAGCAGTAATGAAATATACGAATTATCAATGGAATTGTTCATATATTCCAGCACACTTTTCTGGAAAGCAAAGGTAACTACTGCTTTTGCAAGCCTTATTCATGAATCGCATCATCGATTTAGAACAGTTTTACATATTTACGATCATGTTCTAGATTTAAATTGGTAGCAAGGAGTTCAAAACTTATTTTTATATTACACTACTACAAAACTACTATTAATGATATTAATCAAGAAATTATTAAAAAATTAAAAACAACTACATATACTGTTTTTCATAACGCGTTAAAACATCCGATTGCTATAATTTTCATTTAATTAATATTTGATCATTCCATTAAATCATCTCAGAATAAAAAATACATTTTCTTATTCTTACAACTATCCGAAAATAAAGCCCTTTTTGTATTTTTTAAACGGAACACCCTGTATATTTTTATATTTCTGAATTCCTTGCCTCTTTACAATTACAATGATATATATTATTTATGTTATTCCAAAATTCTTGTCATGGCAATCTTAGGTAAATTTTTTTTAAAATTAACTTTTCTTAACGAGTTCTTTTTGAAATTGTGTTTTATTACATCCATGTTTTTATTGGAATAACTACATTATCTACTTATGTTCAAATCTTAATACTTTGCAATAGATAATGCGATATTTATGACATTTTAGGCATGTGTAGATGCTCACGTTTTATTTTTTTGCGAAAGGGTATTCCATTTAATAAATGCAACTTTATTTTGCCCCCAGTATACAGGGTGATTTACCTTAACATGCGGATAATTATTTGGTAGGTTGTCCCCACCAAGAGTAGTTAAATAAATGTAAAATAAAAAAATGTATCAAAAAAATTTACCTTATTTATTTTGTAACAATGCGCCATGGATAATACGCCTCTGTGTTAACCCCAACTAGGGTTTCCAATTTTCGGGATCGGGATCCCGATTTCGGGATTTCGGGACTCATGGAAAAAGTTTAGGGATTTCGGGACTAATCCCGAAATCCCGAAATTTAAGTAAAACACTCTCCAGTCCACGCTCCACAGTTTAATCATCAATTAATAAATAAAAAGGAACAATAACTACATAAACATTAATTATTTTGTAGTAAAAATCTTTAAAAAAGTAAAGTTTACTTCTGATTTCAATAATAAGAACAAATATCTAATAACTAATGAGTAAATATTTTAAAATAGTTTAAACTTTATTAAAATTAAAGTGTGCCCTTAAAAGCACCAGTGCATTTAACGTCGAGTCTCGTAGGCGGGATCGAATTTTAGTAGCAAATGCAACCGCTGACGAGAAAGCCTTCTCCGATTCTATACTTGTCGGCGGAACAGTTAGTAATTTGTCAAAACATTTCTGCAAGTGTAATCCTCGCAACCCCCAGCTTATTCCTCTGTTAAGTTTTCAGTAGGTTTATCTGAGAAAAGATTATTTCTACATTTGCAGATTTACTGCTAAAACAGTAGATCTGGCAATACTAATAATACCGATTGTTGGTTGGTTAGTTATTCCCCGAGTCTCCGATCCGATCGACCCGCCAAACAACGACGAATTACTTCATTTCCCCCTCAGTTAGTGCTATTACTGCCATTCTCAGCTATTTTTTGGTTACACGATATGTAAATATATTTATCTGTTATTTTGATACGTTTCGCGATTTTCGGGATTCTACTTCGGGATTTCGGGATTCTCCCGAACATAAATATTGGTCGGGATCCCGAATTATCGGGATTGGAAACCCTAACCCAAACCGATGACTAATAACACGAGCACTTATTGAGGGATTTTCTTCCAGTAGTTGCAGAACTTCTTCATCAGCTCTAACGGGACAGTTTACTACACCTTCTCTGTGGCCTGATAAACAAGATCCGGTGTCACGGAGACGTTGCACTGCGCCTAACATCGTTCTTTCGTTTGGCTGACGCCTGTCGGGAAATTTTCTCATGTACCTCGTACACACTCCGAAAGATTTTCATTCACTGCACCATATGTCAATATCATATCACAGTATTCCTGCGACGTACACGCTGCCATTATTGACCAGTATCGATCTAAGAAAATAATCCAATTTGATACACACTCAACTAATGTCGCAAAGAGACTGACTGAGAACGGAAGGAAGCGGCCAAGAGTGGAGGGGAGGATCACCTAGGGCGACCTACTGCATAGCGCGATACACTAACATGTTTACGTACTTGTCTGCTGTTTTAAATTCGCGACTCGGTGGCGTATCATTGCAGGTTTTACCACAAAAAATATAATAAATTACTTCGGATTACTCTAAAATTTTGCAGGGGCTTTCCTATTTGGTAGAATAGTAACCCCTTTTATTTGCTGCATATTAAGGTAAATTACCCTGTACTTTCAGAGATAGAAAAAATACAATAGCATATATGAAAACTAAAAAAAAAAATCAATGTTTTTTGAAAAATTAAAATCGTTGAATATTGACAAAAATAAGAGGCAGGTCAATTTTAAAGAAAAACTCCCTGTACATAATGAATGAATATAGTGTAATATATTACACTACTAGTTGCTTTAATACATACATGCTTTGTATAAAATAAAGGCCACGAGTAATCTTACATTCCAGGTCCGTATATATCGTATCATACACAGGTACATAACATGGTGAAAAATAGATGTTTTTGCAGAAGCACAATTTTAACCCTTTCATTGAAGAGCTTAATTTCGCTATACGGGTCGTTAAAATTGTTGCGGAAACCGTTTTCAGTAATACCCGCTTCCCGTCTCTCAGATCACGCTTACTATTTTTCGTTCCAAGAAAAATATTGAACGCCGACTCTATTAGGCGTCTGCAGTGCGCTTAAAAAAACACATACAAGTATGTAAATTTATTACATGTAACATGTTTAGCACATTGTAGAAACTGTTAGAAACTGCTATTCCACAATAAACAGATTAATAGAAGAAATTTGCAAAAGCTCCGTCTTGAAAAAAATTATTTGAAGACGAACTGTCGAATATGGCATTACCACCACAGCATGTTGTGACGCGTTGCGGCAAATGGTTTGAGGCGGCAAGCTATTATTATGTTTATTTAGATGATGTAAACAGGGTGATTGACAAATTAAATGCAAACGACGCACTCTCTATTTCACACATTCAGTAGGCATTTTAATGACCCATCTATTCGGGAAGACCTTATGTTTATTCAGTCATTTTTCAAGAATTTCTTTGTCCATAAGGAACCTTGATCGTACAAACTACTTTACCTGTATATGCAATAGTTAGCGCAGTAAACATTGTATTCGACCTACACCAGTTCATTTTTCAGTTATCAGGAGACTCTGCTGAACGTATGAAGAATAAATTTGAAAGAGTTTTCCAAACAATCTCCGGTTTCGAACACTGTGTGGTATTGTAGACCTCCTTGTATACAGGGTGTTCCATTAAAAAAAATCATACTTATTGTTCCACCCTGTATATTTTACGCAGGTTTAGAAAAGCATTAAGATATAAACTCTACATTAAAAATCGTTCAGGTTTATTTTTTGAATGAACCATTTAGGTCAAAAATAACAAAAGTAACAGGGGGTTAACATTTATGTGACTTACCCTGTACTGTTCTACAAAAATACATAATTAAACAAATGTGTCTAGTGCCGTGACTACATATACCTTCGAAAAATAAAAGGCTATGCCCGAGAACTAACGTATAGATTTTATCGTCCATATATCCGAAACAATTAGGAAAATATTAAATTTATTTATTGCAGATATTTATTTTTTAGGTTAAAAAGGGGGATATTTTCATATCTATTATGTCCAGTCTATCCTTAATGTTTATCCACTTATTAATTTTGTTTTTGCATAGAGCAAAAGAGTTTTATTTCGATTGGTAAGGTATTATACAAACTGAGTCCCAAATACTTAAAACACCTTTATGGTACTGTTTTTAGTTTTAGGTAGTTTAGTGCAATTAGTTCTATACCTTGTATTATATTCATGTTCAATTTGTATTAATCATTCTTATTTTTGTGTTGTCTTAATAACCATGTTTGACAAAATAATTACCGAAAGTCAAATATTTACCTTTCCCTAAATGGTTTTCTGGATATTAATTTCAACACATATTTTTGAGTTAATTATTCAAGGCAATTATTTATCGCATCTATCCGATTATTCCGTAAGTAAGGTGAAACTCAATTAGGGCACGGTACGGAGATTTTAGCTGATTAATTTTTAGGATATAGGAGGAACATTTGATTTATGTAACAAAAATCTAATTCTTTTAACGACGTAATTAATACGTATAACCCATTTTAGATAAATATCTACAAATACGCCTAAATATTTAATGTGGTTGGCTGATGTGACATCTACTGCTATGTATTTATTTATTTATTTTTTGGATCTGGTAAGTTTTTGAAGAAAGGAAGATTACTTTTGTAGGGCGTGAATGTAATATACTGAGTAAAAACAACATCATCATATTTTTAATATCGCTTTTCGCTTTCTGCTTAAGTATATTCCATGACTCATCTTGATAGAAAATTACCATGCCGTCAGCAAAACTCATTATTTCGCTCTTACATTATGGTTCAAGCAGATCATTTATATAAATAATAAACAATACTGGTCCCAATGCAGGTCCTTGAGGACCTTTATATTCAACATTTTCAAAGTTACTTGTTATTAACACTGACGCATTGTTAAATATATAAAAAAATATCTGATGTGGCCAGCACATAACTTTTTATACCAGTATATATCATCCTGATGTAAAAAAATCATTCTGTTTAATTCTTCACTTACCTCAACTAAATTTTAATAGCGTAGCTTGAAATGTTTCATTAAAATTTTTAAATAATTAATTATCAGCGCCATTCGATACTGTCAATTCATGTCATATATTTTAATAATTTCTTCTTATTGGCATTGACATTTTTGTAACTAAATTAGACATTTCAAATGTCAAACTGTTCAATTTATCCTAACCCCATTTTATGGGGTCAAATCTGTAAAAAGTTTAAGTTTATATCAGCTTTATTTAAGTAATTGGAAAATATATTTTATTGGCTTGATATAGTAGACATGATTTATAATCTTTCTTCAAGAAAATACAAAAAAGTTTGGATCCCTTGGACCTCCTTTCAACTGGCCAATTTTGCTCATCATCGAATTTATCATTGACTTTGGTCTTTAGAACATGTGTACCAAATTTGAAAGCTTTATCTCAAAAACTGTGGCTGCTATCACAATACTACAGACATGCTGACAAATTTTTTCCATAAAGTTATGTTTTTTCATTATAATTCGTCGAGATTCGTCCAGAAATGCTATAATTTTTTTTCCGAAATTGTACCTTTTTTCTTCTTTCATTCATTGTATCTCTTCTGGTGGTATCACATTCACCAAATTTAATGTGTCACCTAAAATGTTGTTGACAATCTTAACTGCCAAATTTGTGAAGTCTCTCATTAGTATTTTTTGTTATCGCGGATACACACATACACACATACACACGCGCGCGCACCGACAGACATCATTCGGAAAATAGTCAGAATGGATTCAGGAGGATTCAAAACGTATAAATCAATCAAAATCTCAAGGTCTAAAACAATCACGTTTACTATACTTCCTTATATTAGGTATAAGAAAGTAAAAATAGAGAAATATATTTAAAAATTGACCTGCCCGAGCGATTTTTTTTTGCAATTTGACTTTAAAACTCGTGCTGTTTAGTAATTATTCATCGCATCTGTAATAAATATATTATTGCGATTAGTACCATAGATTTTTGTTTTTCTATATTTTTTTATCGTATATGTTGATTATTTTAATATTTTGCTACAAATGTATTTTAAATGTATGTAATGTAGTCAAATAAATTAGTATGGGTATGAGTATAAGTATTTTATTTCAATCAACTAAACCAATAATTTTAATATTACCATTACGTAATAATAGTTGAAGCGCTTGATTAACATCGTCTAGTGACTTAATTTTAGAGCAAAAACAAGGGTACATGCCTAGCAAAACTGCATCATGATATTAAATTTTAGTTAAGAGAAGACCTGGTGCATTTAATTAACCCACAGATGGGGAGAACTTGCTCCGAAGTTGGGTAACGAACCCGCTGCTAATGCAATCAAGAAAATAAGCTCTATGACGGTGTCGCGATGACACTCTCCGAACCGACCTGGAGTATCATTTATTATTTCCATGTTCATTAAAAATGATGTACGACCAAAGTTTATATTGCCATATAATTTAATATGCCTAACGAATGAATTATTAACTTTTAATTCCACACATTTCCATCTGTTTTTATTTGAACTGATCAGTTGGTCTCACAGCGGACCGACGGGGAATAGAAAGACCCACAAATATATTCGGAAAAAAGAATGGTTTATTTATTTTCTGCTACACAGTGAGAAAGAAAACATCTTTCAAAATTAATTCAAATCTGTAAAATTCAATGGAATTATTTACAACTAAGTAAAATTAAACTGAAACGTTAAGAGTGAAATTTTACCTCAATTACAAAACGTAACTTTAAAACAATTTAACGGATTATTAAAAAGGCGAAAGATTCTGAAACCGTAATTTATGTACTATTGTACGCAAATTTTCGTAGTATCTTTCCATGTATTATAGTAATAATAGAGGGTAAAAAAGAAAAACGTCAATTTCTGTCAAATTCGATTCTAATGCAATCTCCGGGAAAGTAACTGTTGACACTTTTGTTGATTGTCATTTTGAAATAGCGTGTCTCCCTTTGGGAAGCTTTGAGGCTTTCTTAAATATCTTAACACCCCTTGAAAAAACCTTTTTTTTTTTGAAAAGTACAAATATTTAAAAAAATTACACAGTACAGTTGACTACAACTTGTAACGGTCCACTTTTTAATCGCTCCGTAGTTGGCATAATAGAAAGTTTAGGTTAATTTACAACCTTATGAGTTAGTCAGTTTCTAACCTGAAGAATTAAATAACAAGTTGTCTATAGTTCAATGGTTTTAGTGAGTAACGATATTCCCAGGGGGCACGGAGATATAAGCCGCGAAAATAAACAAGATCGCGGAAGTTGAGGAGAACCCGGTCGGAGTTGGTCGGGGTATATTATATAGTTAAGCACCATATGCTGTTTTACCTTCTACCTGATATTTGATTAATGTAAAGTGAATATTGTTTAATTTTATTGTGTGTGACTCGGTAAGCTAAGTGAAGTGCTTGCACAAATCCTTGGTCTTTGGTGCTATGCATATACAATTTTTCTCCTGTGGAGAGGTCTAAGGTGCATAAACACTTGTAAATGCAGCCATTTTTATTTTAATGAAGGAGTCACCTGCGGCGAATTATGATTAACCTCACGTTTGACCGTGGGTATGAGCTGCCATTATTATTATGAGTTATTAGTACTGCCCTAAATGATAACAAGGCATTATGTGCTCTCGCATATCTATAGCGGCATATTTTCTGCTTTGTACCGATGTGTTTTATCTATTGGTAGCGGTGTTTTTACCCACAAACTACAAAATTTACTTTGATTTGCTTAACTTTTCACGTCCAATTTAGGAATTAGTGCCGCTTTCGGTAACATATAACTTTTGGGTAGATTTTTTTTGTAACTTCAATATTATAAAACATTCTATTTTGCTGTATTAATAAACAAGACCACAGAAATTAGACAACACCCGATTCCAAAACCGAAGCTGCACGGGTGAGGGGTACAAGTATGAAAATGTTTTGTAATGTTTTAATTATTTATTAGTATAGACACTGTTTATTTTTTATGGTTGTAAAAACCAGAGTTGTTAATTGGTACTCAGTTATTGAAATTTGATATACTTAAATTAGTGTTACGAATGCTTGTTTTATTTTTCAAGTCAGTATGTGGTAAACACAGAGATTTATATGAAACTCTAAATAAACATTAGTAATTCTTATAACGCCTACTTGAAAGTTACATGGAATGATACGAATAAGATGTCTTGTCAATTTAAAACCAACCCCATCGCTTTTCCAGTTCTTGCATGGGAAGTACTTTATCGTTGTTGTAAATTATCTCAAGTTATTATTATTATTATTAGGAATAAACAAATAAAAACTGCTGGCGCTCAACAAAAATAAAAAAAATTATTTAAATTTTACTCCACCTGCCACCCTTAGAGAATTTATGTTTGCCTTCAGAGCTAGTTGGGACAATCTTTTAAATAACTATCAAATTTCTACAAATAATTTTTTAGGGAACAAAAAATTTATAAACTCAGATAATAGTTTTCTATTGACTACCTCTGCTATAAAAATTTAATAAATCTTCTTCAAACCTCAAGAGATAGTTGTTATTATCTTACCATTTCAATAAATTTAAAAACGCAAAATAAAATCTAATTGCAAAAAATCAAGATCCTTATAATTGAATGATAAAGTTTTCATAGGGCTTCGTAGTTTATTTGGAAAATAAAGCCAAATAGAGATGAACATAAGCAGTTGGAATTAAAATATCTAAATCAGTACATTCAAGATATCAGTTCCGCGTCTTTTACGTGCAATATAATGGTCTACTAACTTCCTTTCAATGATATAATTAAGTTCGCTTATGAATAGCAAGTTAGGAAAATAACTACGAGGCTTGTGTTGAATATTCTATAAATGAATTTAAGATCAGTATTTAGGTCACAATGTATTGCTTTTAGGTATATACGATATACGAAGCTATACAATAATTAATAAATAATAATAAAATATATTTTATCTATAGCATATTATTATAATTTGATGGAAATTGGTATAATTAATAGTGCAATATACAAAAACAGTACTCCGTACAAATAATTTTAACTTTAAAACACCCAGAGGATAATACATGACTAGGTCCATTTAACGAAAAAAGTTCGTTTAATCTGTGGACGTATGGCTCACATGAATTTTATAAGTGAGGTTGAAAATGTGAAACCTTTCGAGAAAAGTTGAATAAATTGGCAACCCCGCACCGGAATTTTTCAAAAACAAAACATTCCTACTCAGACAGGCGATTAAAAAAAAGTTACTTTATTCTCTTAATGAATGTATTACAAGTGATGAGTAAAAGCCCCTAATAATTATAATTCTTACAATTAGTACACACTACTTATGGTAAACTATTTTAAGAGTTCTTATTAATTACTCTTCTAATGAATACATAATTAAGTTTTTACATATTGCGTGCAAAAACACTGAGATAAAATAGTAGTTAAAATGCCATCCTTTACACTATATATAAAAAACACATTATACACGCCAAAAACCTAATGGCCCCGCTGATAGAACTTGGATGAAATACAAAAGTTTTTTGTTTTCATATCGACTTTAAGGTTTTGTGGATAGTTTAAAAGCATATTAGTTCAAAAAACAAGAGCTACAGAAAAACGAAATACGGCAATTTAACTTTAATTCAATGCACTGGGAGTTTCTTTCATATTTAACAGTTTGGAAAATATTGCAAGCGTTAAAATAATTTCTAACGTCAATTTTTAAATTGGGCCAGTAATAGTTTCTACAAATTTGAAATTCAGTTTCAGTTATACCGCGATGGTTAATTTTACCTCCGTGACTAAAACGTATTATTAATTTGTTTTCACGTTTTGAACGTATTTAGTTGGGACGCGTAATAAATCAAAATAAATGCAGAATTTTTGAGAGTATTCTTAATGACGTTACAAATAGTAGGTACAATATTTCCATCTTTGATAAGTGGAGAGTATGTTTTATAGGGTTCTAGATAACTTTTGAAAAATCAATAGTTTCCGTTTCAATTTGGTTTTGTTAAATTTGACAACCATTCGAATTTTGGGTGATTAAACATCTCTTGCTTATTTGGTTTATCCATATTAACGGTTTCGATAATTATTTGATTCAGAAAGTAATTTAGAGATTTTTCTGATATTTCGATAAGTTGGACAGAGTCCTCGACACTTGTATGAACCGTTTTCTTGTTCTCGTTTCCGGGGTCAGTACTTTCGTTAACGATATTAGTTTGCGCGGTTTCTGTGCTTTCATTACCAATGTTGGTATGCGCGGCTTCTGTGCTCTCATTGTGTAAATTAGAATGGGCTCTTTCGGTGCTTTCGTTGCCGCAATTACTGTCGAGTAAAATTCGGTTTCGATGTAATTCACTTGCATTTGCTGATACTGAAAGGTTGTCTCATCTGGGGCTTGGTCAGAATTTGTTAATTGATTACCAATATCGCCAAGAGGAACTTTATTCTGAGAATTAGTGAAGTTTGAATACTGTGACTGCTATTTAATGTCATTTAAGTTATATATACATTCCTCAACTGGTGTTTTATTAGGATGTTGGTTTAAATTTGGATCTTCCGAGATTTCTTCAGTATAGATTTCAATACGTGAGGGCGCCCGCATTAGTGTTTTCTTACCTTTTTATAGTAAATTTGATACTCGTACTTCTTTAGCTTTAAATGACACCGCACAAGGCGTAGGTGGAGTACCTTAAGTGAAAAACGCCATTGTAAACGTTTATGATAGTGAAAATGTTAAACTTTCTGGCGTATAAATATGGCATAAAATATTTGGTAGCTCACACGATAGCCAAAAACTCTTTCTCTACGGTTGAATAATTCTGTTCCGCTTGACTTAGGATACGGGAAGCGTACTCAATCAGCTTGTCTGAACCAATTGGGTCTTGATATAATATAGATCCCAGGGTGTAATATTCGTTCTCAAATTAAAAGGTTTTCCGAAGTCAGGGTACTGAAATATTGGATCATTAGATATTAAAGTTTTAAAATCCCGTAAGTTTTTAAGAAAATTTCATTATGTTTAATCCTTGCATCCGTTGTTAAGCAATTGGTAACAGGCTTCGGTAATTTGGCGAAATCCTTAATACATTTATACAGTAACCTAAGAGAACTAAAAATTCTTTAACTTCCTCCGTCGTTTTTGGAATTGGGTAAATTATTATCGCTTTAATTTTCTCATGGTTCGATTTGACCCTTTCTTTTTTTATTACGTGACCTAAGAACTATGCTTAATTTTTCAAAAATTTTGGTTTATCTAATTGTACCTTAAAATTTGTTTCCCTAAGCCGCTGAAACACTTTATGTAAATTTATCATATGTTCTTGTAGTGACGTGGAATAATGAAAATATCATCATGTAGATGAAATAAATTTATCCCTGTAAACTTTTAAGTATGTTATTCATCACGCGTCAAGAATAAGATGAAGTGTTTCTCTAAATTTAGTTTCCATGACTGAATTGAATGTGCGCAGAGAAGAATTAGCAATGTCTATTTGAGCACTCTGCAGTTTTATAGTGTCAAAATTTATTAAACCATCTATTAAGTCATGAAATCTAAATAAGAAAAACTTTATATTGGTAGCGCAAAAGGCAGCAAGTACTGCAAATGACACAGTCTAGAAAATTGCATCAGCAGCGGCACCCGTACGCCTGTTGCACGAGTGCAAAATGCGAATAGAATTACGCGGCACATGCTACATCATAGACCATTAGCCAGCAAGCAGACTAATTAGTTTCAACTGAGCCCAAGGATGAGTGTCAATCACGCGGTTGAAGCATCTACAGTCACGCGGCACGCGGCAATAACCGTACGATTGGGAGAATAAAATAGCCGCTGCGGCAGGTCGATGTCGGACTTAGAAATAGTATATTTATTATATTATGAAATAATCATAACTTCCCGCAAAATTTATGAAAATTTATTTTATTTTAATTTAACCTTCCAGTAGTGGCGCCGGTGTCTGAGAGACCGGGCGTTTATTTGAAGTTGTGTCTTACACGCCTTTTCGTAGAGGGCGCGCTGTAGCTCTAGGTACCTTTCCGTTTGTGCCGCTTAATAACGTGTTAGTACTTTCAAGTTTGTTGGGATAATAGTTTCGCCCGTAAAAACGATAACGGTGTAGTGGACCGTGCGCCACCACTTGACGTCTTTGAATTTTTATTACTCCTAACTAGCCGGTAAGATTTTTCTTTATAAACACTTTAGAAATATATCTATAATTACTGATTTCAGTAATGGGAGATTACGAAAAAGAGCAAAACAGGTTGCTACAACTGTTAGAAGACGTAGAAAGTGAAATAGAGTCCGCAGATGAAGATGAAGGGGATGAAGACCATATTGAGGAAAGGGATGAAGATAGTAACTCAGAACAGGATTTAGAGACAGAGGCAGAGGAAAATATTGACCCTTCTAGGCATATGGGACCATATTTTTTAGGACGAGATAAAACTACGAAATGGAGGAAACATACATTTCCACAGAATGTACGTACCAGGTCAAAAAATTTAATTATAAAATTACCCGCAGTAAAGGGCCCAGCAAAAGAAAAACAAGAAGTGATAGATATATGGAATTTATTTTTTGACGACTCTATTATAGATATAATAGTTTTAAACACAAACAAATATATAGAATCTGTACAGAAAAATTATACTCGTCCTAGAAATGCTCTGAAAACGAATGCTCTAGAAATAAGAGCATTGTTAGGTCTGCTATATTTCGGTGCTGTGAGAAAAGTCAATCATCTGAATTCATCAGACTTGTGGAAAACCAACGGTACATCTGTAGAAATATTTCGACTAGTAATGTCGCAGTATCGATTTAGATATCTCCTGAGGTATATTAGATTTGACGACAAGAGTACCAGACTTCAAAGGCTGGAAACAGACAAACTGACTGCCATCAGAGAATTATTTGAGGCTTTTGTGGTAAACTGCCAGAAACATTATAATTTATCAGCATATCGACTGTTGATGAAAAACTAGAAGCTTTTCGAGGCAGGTGTGGATTTAGACAGTATATCCCCTCGAAACCCAACAAGTAGGAGTAAAAATTTTTGCACTCGTGGATGCGAAAATGTTTTACACGTACAATTTAGAAGGTATATGTTGGCCAACAACCAAAAGGACCATAGAAGCTTCCACTAGTGCAAGAGTTGTAGAGGCTTTGCCGTCCTATTTATGGCTCCTGTCGTAATATAACACGAAACTGTACCAAGTGATCTTAAGGACTTACTAGCCAATAAATAACATTAGTTGGGACGATAAAAAAAAATAAAAGACAAATCCGCAGAATTTGTAGAAGGGAAGCATCACCTGTACAATCTTCCATGTTTCATTCCACAAGACTGCACATTAGTATCCTACATTCCTAAAAAAAATAGGAACGTGCTACTTATATCTACAATGCATGATACGATAAATTGATAATAAAACAGGAAAACCAGAAATAATATGCTGCTACAAAAACCAAAGGTGGAGTTGACACTGTCGACAACTTTTGCCTCTTACAATACCGCCAGATAGAAAGGTGGCCAATGGTTATTTTTTATAGTATACTAAATATTGCTGGAATTAATTATTTATCATCTATACTGATAATAATCCTACAAAACAATATCGACATTTCCTTGAAAAATACATTACCTCTTCCTTTCTCAGTAGAGTTAGTACTGAATATATACCAAAAACAATAACTTCCATAGAATTTGTAATATACCTATTCAGAACCAACTACTAGCTCCGCTGTAGTTCTATAGGTCGCTGAAGATATGTTATGGAAAAAAAATCGCAAAACAATGAGTAGATCAAATTATGCCTGAAGTATTCCCAGTGTGAAACTGTCGACAACACTTGAAGAGCTGCCAATAACTCAGTAGAATTTATTTAAAGTTTTTGTCACGTAAAATTTTGATTAGGTACATTACAAATTTCGCGATTTAAGATGTGAAATGTAACCTATATATTAAAAGAAATAAAATTTTATTTTGTAATATAATAGTTTTATAATTATTTATTTTTTAATAATAATTGTTATTCTTTTTGTTAAAAAAAAGGAAGGTCCAAACCATAAGGTAAAAGGGTTAAGAAATGTCACCAGCGACATGAGGCTAGAGCCGCAAGGCAGTAGCTCTTTCAGCCGCGTGATTTGACTCTCGACCTTTAAGAAGGTAATGTAAATTCTACTACTAGATGGACAATGAACACGCAGCGCATGACAAGTGGTGTGTTGCTCGCCGATACATAAACAATAAACTTTAAATGTACCGAGCTAGATGAGCGTTGATGTCCTCAGACGCTGGCGGAACAAGTGCAACCCCGTTTGAAGTGTTTAGATTGATAACACGCCGCACTTCTCATAATAGGTAAAACGCTGTATGCGTAACACAATTATCTCAACTGCTAACACTGGAGTAGTTTCCACAAACATCAAAATAATGTACACTCGATGTACGTTTCGCCAGTTGGAGTTTATTTTCCGGTGTATGAATCGCTGTCATATTAATATATTTTTGAAGTGTCACCTTAAAGGAACAAAGTAAGTAAAGTTATTATGTATAAATGGACCGCTGTTAGTGTAAGTTTAGTTTTAATCATCTTCAGGCGACATCAATTTGGTGGACGAAAGGTGCGTCGCGTGTAGCAGTATTTTGTTGTTTATGGGAATTATTTCAGTGTTAGTGTCGCAATATCAAAGGTTTTAACCCAATTTATTATATCAATTGAGTTGACTACATAAATGTACAGAGATATATTCATGTGAACACAAAATGTTGAGACATAACCTCAAGCAGTTCAGTAAATACGTTCGTGTAACACGACGCGCTTCACATGCGGCGTTATCAGTGCCTGTCTAATGCTAGCTTATAATCGTTGATGGATTACGTATTTTGTTGCATTATTAATAATACGTAATTTTTACTAATAATTGTATTACTTATTACTTATTTTTTTCAAATGTAAGAAATTACATTTATTGAAAATACTACCAACCAAAAAATTTTTTTTCTATTTACTTCTAATACGACATACATTTAATTTTTTTCTTAATTGTGAAAATGTGCAAAATAACTGTATCTACTTTTTTCTTGCAAGCATCAATAACGGTTTTACTAAAATAATGTATTTTTATTAATTATTTTACAAAATCCATAGTATTCGCCAGAGAATTCTACTAAATGCCACTTTTCACTTAATTTCAAAAAACTTTCTCTGACATGTTAATTAAATTTCAACCGAAGTAATTATATTATCGACAGCATCACAGGCAAAATCATACTTTTAATTAACTAAAAGTTTATAGCAGGCGTAGAAAAATTTACAACAAAAATAAAAAACCGGGCTTTTATGAGATGGCGGTGAAATTAAACTTGTAAAAAATTGTCTGTGTTGATTATGAGTAACAAACATATTTATCCAGAGTGGTGGTTAAATATTTGCGAGTGCTCTAACTAACGGTGATACAGAGACAAATTAAATCATGTAATTTGAAATAAAATTACTTCAGGCAACATTTGTATGAACATTTTCATCTTATACAAAATGTTTTACCTTGTTAGTAAAAAACTAATAGTAAATTTAAACCAGTGATGTGGTAAAACAATATATTCGTATTCGTAAATGTACCTGCAAAGGAATGTTCTTCCAACAAGACAATAGTTGCAATGGAATTAAGCGTTAATGATAAAATTCGAGATATTCGACTTGAAAATGTATTGCTGTACCAGAGGGGCTAAGAAATTTATTTTCAGAGAGTGTAACTTTGGCTCATGGTTCTACAACTAGAATGTCAAGTCAAAAATGTGAATTCGTTATATGAAATATTGTTGTTGCACTTGATGAAGTTATTCAAATTAGTTGCTCACATTAAAATTCCTACTACTGAGATATCCGGTGATACGCGATATCGTGTATTTTCTAACGGATTCAGATCACGGCTTTTTTGCCGCCCAAGGAAGAACTTAAATTTCATTATCGTCCACCAATTTCTCACAATTCGAGCTGTGTGCACAGGTTAGTTATTCTAAGAGTGAGAAAGATTTTTTATAAATACAAAAATATAAATTGTAGAAATATTATTACATATTAGAAAATAAAATCATTAGTACAACGATGTCGCACAGGCGACGATTATTTCCATATATCTCTGCAAATTGCATGGTCATAACATAACGGTTATTTGACGTGGTTGTAAAGCCTGCTGAAGTACCAGTATTGCTAGCTGACAATGCAAATGCCATTAGACTTGTAAATAACCTAGAATCGCATATCTCAAGAAAGGCTTTACAAAAAAATGCGACTCCAAAAACTGCGTGATTTATTAGAATAGGTTGATGTGAAAAATTTGAGAGTATTCTAACTTATAAATTGTATATCTACAAATCAAAGTTGTGATTGTCAATAATAAATAATTATCGAGTTTTTGATATTTTTTGCAACTGAAATTTTTCACAACTTCAGTTTTATTAAATTAATACTAATTAAATTGTTCCGTCTGCTCATCAAGACCATGCTATTCATAGACAACTCACAGTTTGGACAACACCCTGATTTCACAAAATTTGCATATATAAGATTAAGTACTTAATAAAATTGATTGTTGGGTATCAAATATTTCGTATGTGTATTTCTAAGTAATTTTTTTTTCAAATTCAGAATGAACCACGGAAGGCATTAGATGGCGAAGGAATGTGAAAGAGCGAATCCAGAACAAAACCAAGTAAGACAACTAGAAAGGGTTAAATATCAAATTTAGTAAAGTTTGGTTTAGAGAAACAGGTATTATATGAATTTCGATTAAGAGCAGTGCGACTGTTTGGGAAACAATTTTCCTGTAGGGCTAACAGATAACTTTAAAGACGCCGAATTCCAATGATTCTCGATAACAATGTATTTCTTATAGAATATTTAAAAATAAACTTGGATTCCTTTTTAAACTTTCTGTAAAAAATACATTTTTTAACAAGGGTCATTCAAATCTGACGAATTTAAATTTAAATGTTAGCTTGCCAAATGCCCAAAAAATATTTTTTGAATTTAAGAACAAAATTATAGGGCTCTGCGGAAAAACTGTCTCAAACGCTCGCACTGTAATTAGAAAACGTATTTTTCAAAAGCAAATTTGGTCTCTCTACTTGGACATTGGTTGTAATAGGAAATAACTAATAGACATTCATTAAGTTTTTTTTTAATGTCTGGAAAGCAGTCGGTAGTCAAATATGAATGTTATGTCAGAGATCCAATTCTTGCGATTACATTTTTTAATGGTTAAAGATTTTACATTTTCCAATAAAATTATAACGTCGCACACGATTCTTCTTTAACTATGTTTAGACCGGTCAGTAATACTCGCGACGTTACTATTAAATACAGTTTTAAACCATAAACATAATGCACCAAAACAAAAACAAAGTTATCAATTCAATCCAAGAACTACATAACTGACTCTCTTGAGAACCCAAAAATTAATTTGTATCGCCTGTAATAATTGAAATAGTTAGTGATTGTTCGGTTTGAAGAAAGGGCAGACTCTGGCTTTGATTTTATGAATATGACATTATGAAATGTGGAACGATGACCGATACGCACACGAGTTGTGTGTTAAACCATACTGAAAAAACTAAAGCAATTACTCAACTACTTTACGTTTTAACATCAATCATAAGCGCGAAACCCTTCAGCACCCTTTACTACAGTATAATGGGTTAAGGAATGGCGAAGGTAATAATGGATTACCTAGTTCCGAATGGAAAATAAATCGCCAGACCGCAATCTCCGAGTATCCACAAAATTCAGAAAAGCGTAACAGAAGCTATTCTTTAAAGTCCAAAACGACTATCCGTCAGCACGTTGCATGCTGCAACAAATTTATCAAAATTCATAGTTGCACACGAAGAACTAATACCAGCATACCATTTCACCAATTTGAAAATTAGCGAGCGTTATAAAAACGGCAGAGTTGAGTTTGGTTGTCATTTTTTTAGGACTTAAAATTGAACGCAGATCTAGGGAATTGTTCCCACATTATAATCCACACGGGTTACTGTTTCTTTAAAATATGAACGGAAAACACTTTATATTAATAGTACATAATATCCTGGACCATTGATTGATTTAAAAATATTTATATGTAAATTTAATTTAAAGCATCTTTCTTCTACATGTGTGTAGATTGTTGAAATTTCGAAAATAGTGACTTGATTTTAAAACACGATTTAAAAAAGTCGATTCTATTTTTTTTGGAGTCTAAAAGAACATAGATGTCCTTTATACTATCTAATTTATCACGAACGACCAGTTCGATACACATAAAAGGCATTACAATCAAGACACGTCAATTTATAAACTCCTGGTTTCTTCAATTGGTTTTTGACTCTGATTTAAAACTATTTTTTAGATTTTTTAGAATGTGACAAATTGTCAGCAACTTTTTCTGAAAAGTATGTTAAAGATGCATATTTATTAGTGTCGTGGTCTTCAACATACGAATAAATACTAATAACAAGCCAATTTGAATTGTTTTTATTAATTAAATTTTCTATAGCGATTTACTGAAAACCGTTCTTTATAGCTATTAATGTAACGAGATTAGTATGTGATTTAATAATCAAATCAATACTACCCGTCATCTTTGTGGCCTATATATTCTATGTTACAAGCTTGTTTGGAGTTGAAGGAAAAAAGGGAAAACGACAAGTATGGCGCTTTGATACGATTCATTAAGAAAAAAATGTGGGTTGTAGAGCTAAAGAATCGAAAGTATTCATGAAATAGCAAGTTAGTGAATTTGTTTGTACTGCCCCAGACGAGACATTTTTAATGATGAAAGTAGCTTTTTTAATTAAAATTGGCGGAGCTTGTAGAACCAATGAATTAACGAAAATGTCCATGGAAAATGTTGAAATTCTAGAGAGCAAGCTAGTAATCACAATTCCTGACTCAAAAACCCACAAGAAAAGGTTTCTTGCGGTGATATCTGACGGAGACGTTAATCCTGTGGCTTTATTTAAAAAATATAATATAGTATTACGTCCAACTCATACTCCGCATAGAAGATTGTTCGTATCATATAGAAACGGAAAATGCACCGTTCAGCCTTGTGGTATCCATTTCTTTTCTAACATACCTGAGAAAATTGTTATGTATCTCAAACTTGAAAATCCAACTATGTATACTGGTCATTGTATTAGAAGATCTTCAGCAACTTTTCTTGTTAATGCTGGTGGAGACATATTAGATTTACAAGAACTTAGTGGTTGGGAATCGAGCAAGAGGGTATTTAGAAGATAACTTGAGTAAGGTTTCCATTGCGCGAAAAATTCAAGTTAGAGACGTTTCTGTAAACACTGTATCATGTACTAAAGATACCATCGAACTGAAAAAGAATGTTGCTAGGCAAGATTCAGTGGACAGACCCATCATTTTGGACAATAGTGGTGTATCAGGTGTATCTATCAAATTTGAAAACCGTCAAAATATTCACATCAATGTTCATAAATAATAGCTATAAAATAAAATTCGTATCTAGGGTATTATGATATGGTAACTAACGTATTATAATATATTGTAACTAACGTATTAAGTGCTACTAAGTTATTGTGACGTTGTTGTAATGTTATGATATTAATAATTATCAATAAAGATTTAACTCAAAGGAGCCTTAATTTTCAATGATACGATAAAAGCTATTTTTATATGTTTAATTAAATTTTTAAATTCTCTTGAAATGGGCAATGAAAAAGCTGCTCGTTTATGAGAATTGGGGGCTGAGTGAATAATTTGAAATTGTAATTTGTAATTGCAATTTAACAATATATGGCATATCCTAAATAATCTAGTAAATTCCATTATAAACCTGTTCTCCAATAGAAAAGAATATATTTGAAATAAATATAGTGAAAAAAATATAGGCCCACAGTATATTAATTTTGGATTACCGCAAGAAGGGAACGAAGCTCTTTCTTGTTTAACATATATACCACAGACCTACACAATCGGATAGCTCCTTTTACATTAATACAGCATGTCGACGATTTCTGCGTATATTTGGAGAGCAAAACACATAATTTTTTTTTTTTTTAATTAAACACCACAGGTAATACAACCCCCTGTATCCCTGAAGGTACCTTATGGTACCTTGTGTGGGAGAGGGCTACACATTTAGAGACAATGGACACATGTCCAATGTCCGAGTAAGCTAGGGTTAATTTCTGGTTTAGAAAAAATCTTATCTCCTCGACCAGGGATCGAACCCAGGACTCCATGGTGAGAGGCAAGGACACCATTCGATCACGAAGCCACATAATAAATTCATAGATTCAATGAATGACGCTATTTCGCATATAAGCAACTGACTCAATAATAATCGTTTCGACATATCATCAGAGAAGTCAATCCTTTGTATTTTTCGAGGTATAATGCTCCTATCATTAATTCCATAAACCTCAGGAAATATTCATCCTTCATTTAAACATCTTGGCGTCATCCTAGACAAAAAAACTCGTTTGAAAACTATTTATCGAACAGATTATTAGTAAATACAACAAAGGTATTAACTTTCTAAAAATGACAACTAAAATTAGGTGGGGATCAGATATAAGAACATCTCTTAATATTTGTAAAACTTACCTAAGATCAATTATTGATTATGGGAGGAACCTTATGGTGTAGCTAACACTAGTATTCTTAACTGACTTGAAATTATACAAAACGATGTATTTAGGATTTGCCTTGGAGCTATGAAATACATGTTCTTACTTTCTCTACATTTTTAAGCACTTGAGTCCCCACTAAACTTAAGGCATTAACTCCTTTTTTGTTGAAAATAAGCATATATAAGCATATAGCAAAATATCTTTATTCTGAACACATACGATTTAATGAATAAATATTGGATAAGAGAACCATTACCACCATTAAAACATGTACTTCGAGAATATTCTATTATATTTTACGAATTCATAATAACTTTTGGAAATCAAACGATTTCACTCACTATTCAGACATCTTTACTCCTATCTCAATATTTATTTCCAAGTATAGCGACAATGGATCAATCAATAAATGTATCCTCAAAGTATTCTAAGTAAGTGTAGTCATGCCGAATTCATCTACATTCCGACTCCAAATCCAGGGCAGACACAGATTGTGCGTTTCATGTTCCTAATAAAAATCGTGAATTTAAAATTAAACTCTCATCGAATCATTCCATTTCCACAGCCGAGGCAATCGCAGTTCACGAGGCCATGACCATTGACTCTAGCAATAATATTACAATAATCCTATCGGATTCTCCATCAGTCTTAAAGTCCCGGCAAAGCACTTCCTTAACTAGTGTTAATTCAAATACCTTAATTTTTAAAATCAAACATCTAGTTGGGGATATATACCATTTAGGAACCTAAACAAATTCATTTTGTGTAGGTAAAAGCTCACATAGGATTCACAGATAATGAATGTAGATCATTTGGCCAAGCAAAGAATAGCATCACACACCTTGCGACAATAAAATATGCTTATCCGATGCTTACTAAAACTAAAATTAAAAAATAATTGGAGTCATATATGTAGTGAATTCTGTTTTTCTAATCCCACTAGATACCCCCTAATTCACCCAGAAATAACTTTTTGGCATAAAGACATATATGTTCCGAGACGATACAAAACAACGATTATAAAATTGAATTTTGTACATGCTCATCTGTTCAAGATTAAAATACTCCCGTCTGACACTTGCTCATCTTGCAACTCTACTGGTCATCTTGACCATATTTTTTTGAATGCCCCAGCAATATACAACAAAGTAACAAACTATACCAGGACATTATTAAATGTAATATACAGACCCATTTAACCTCCTCTCCTTACTAACGTTAAATAACAGAAATATCTTCGATGCTTTAATTTCAGTTCTGCAAGCGTCTAATATTATAGATTAGGTTAGGTTTCGTACTCTCTCTTTTCTTATCATCTATTAATAATTTTCCTTCTTTCCGTAGTCTTAGCCCGTATGTGCTATTTAACAAGGTCCTGAAAGACTCCTGGATAAGAAGAGTGTGGCCCTGTTTTACATCCCTTGTTACATCCTTGTTTTTCTTATTTTCATAATCACCACAGAAATTAGATAACCCCCAAATCCAAAGCCGACGCCTCATGGGCGAAAAAACGAGAACACACAATCATTCCTACCGATATTGCCAGTGTCGGTGGTGGGATTCGAACCAGCAGGACGATGGAGAGATTAGCTAATCACACGTGTGCTCTAGCCAACTATTCCACCGAGCCGGCATTCTCTTAGGAATTAGCTTAGGAAAAAGTTATTATTGCTTCCGTGATATTCTTTTTGAGTCTAGCTGCATGGCTGTAAGACCAAAGCAAAAAAAAAACAAGTTATTTAAAAAATGTTAATTAATATTTCAATATTCACTAAAATGGTTGCGAAGATTTCTTGTAGGTTATTGATGACTAAAAAAAAAAAAATACAATTATAATAATTTTTGCTATTGTTTGCTACTTACCACAATAGAGGTTTAAAACTTTTAAAACTTCATCCCCCTACTTTTCCTTCTCAGTCACATATTTTTAAATTATTATTATTCAATTATTTTTAAGAGATTCGTATTCGCATCGACTTTGAATACATTGTTTTCTTTTTCAGTGTTATTTATTTTCATTTCATGGATTTTTGTAACTCATCGAGAATTCTATATATACACAGCTTTTTCAATTTCCCACAAATGAAATGAATGCTACAGAACAATAACATTTTTGACATCGGAAACAGAAATCACGTAGGTCCCAAACGAATTGGCGTAAATAAAGCCAAACCTCATATAGCGTATAAAAGCAACGGAGAGACAACAAAAACAAATAAAACAGCTCAATGATGCTGAATGTGGAATTAATGTATTGGGGACCAACCTTTTCCGCCTTCCATATATATTCATTAACCCAAATCTCCCAAAGGTCGATGCCACATGTTGTTGGGATAAGAACCAAAAATATCATTAATAATTTATGAGTATTACTTCTGGACAAACTAAAATTACTCCAAAATGAGAAATTTATATCAATCGTTGTAATAAAAATATATCGTTCCTTTAGCAACACAACGCAGCGGTTGACTGGAACCTAGGGATAGGCTCTCAGGCGATTGTCCTGGGAATCACAATTCTTCTCCCATCTGGGGTATTAAGTAAAAATTTAATTAAAACGCTACTGCAATTGAGCTAATTATTCTTAATTAAAATGTTGGGTGTTACATATTAAATTAACTTCTCGCTAATCATGTGGACATTTGCTTATAATCACACTTGCGATGTATATTTCTTCTTTAAAATTTGCAATATTTTCAGTGAATTAAAGTTGTGTTATTTAAGATGAATAAAATAATTGATAATATACTATAACTACTCAGCGGGCAAATACCCCGACCTGCATTGGATTATACCTTCAAATCATGATAGATCGGTAGCCAATATCATTTGTCAATTCCTAACCAGACATAGACGGGTTTCGAACTTATTAGTTCTCCTCAGTATGCCATAGGTTATGGAACAGACAAATGATAGTGGCCAACCTGCTAGTCATATACTTACTAAGGTAAATTGAGTAGTGATGAGAGGTATGTGAAACTTGCGAAGCAAGTACCGAGATCGGCGACCTCTAGCCCAGGTGGACTAAACTACTGTTATTAAATATGATTTGTACGAAACAACTACTCAGCGGGCAAATGCCCCGACCTGCATTGGATTATACCTTCAAATCGTGATAGATCGGTAGCCAATATCATTTGTCAATTGAGGAGAACTAATAAGTTCAAAACCGGTCTATGTCTGGTTAGGAATTGACAAATGATATTGGCTACCGATCTATCATGATTTGAAGGTATAATCCAATGCAGGTCGGGGTATTTGCCCGCTGAGTAGTTGTTTCGATCAAATCTTATTTAATAACAGTAGTTTAGTCCACCTGGGCTTGAGGTCGCCGCTCTCGGTACTTGCTTCGCAAGTCGCCACAGAGACATCTATAATGTCGGTCGGATAGTAGCATTTGGACCATATGAGAAGTTTCACATACCTTCCACCACTACTCAATATACTATACTTCATTCATTTTATACGAATTCAACAAAAAATTTAAAATTATTTTTTTGTATTGGTTTTTGATTTTGATGAAATTTAATTCATGTTTAGTACCAACACTCCTGACCATAAAACCGGTTGTTTTATTTTCAAAAATTTGCTTTTTTGAAACACAGACCATTATACATACGGGAGTCAGCAAAAATATACCATTTTATAGGGATTATTTAACTCATTGTAACTTTGGTCCTATAAGTGTTACAAACTTCAGTCTGGCCTTTATGAAAAGCCAAGGAAATGAAATTATTTTTGATATATCTATACTGACCAATTCCTCAAGTGTTCATACTTCTATTTCCGTTTAAAGTGAGATAAATAAATTGTCAATTTAGGCCACTTTGAGAATTTAGAATTTAATGAAGAAGTGCCCCAGGATCATGCTAATTATTTTTTGTGATATACCTACGTGATACGTGTATATAAATAGTATTATTGATGTGTTAAAAATAGTCCTTCACTAATAGTATTAATAGTAATGGTAATTAAAGTATGAAAAGTTAATATAACCGAACTCGGTAGCGCAGTTGGCCAGAGCGTTTAGTGACAAACGTAACTGATTTACTACCTGTCGTCGACTCCCGGGTTCAAATCCCGGTTTCGATTCTGACAAAGTCGAAGGGTTTGGTTGTGTGTTTCCGCGTTTTTTTCGACTGTGTGCGTGCAACTTCAGCTTTGGATTGGGGGTTGTATAATTTATGTGGTTTCTTTTTTTTTTTTTTTAAGGGACTGAGAAATGTAAATACATAAAAAAAGTTCATTTCTTTAGCTTTTCAACGAAGCTAGCCAGTACTTTATGGCACTTATAAGGTTAAAGTTGTAGCCAGTTCAAAATTTCTATAAAATATAATATTTTTGCTGACTCTGGTATGTATAATTGCCTGCATCGCAAAAAACGACTTTTTTTTTAATAAAACAAAAACAGTTTTATAGTCACTATACCTGTATCAAATTTTATTAAAATCCAACACTTGTTAAGTTCACACGGAATGACCCATAAGCATATAAAAAAAAATGTTTACCTAGGCTCATAGTGCGACCCCTTGTCGACATTAGTGCATAGTTCTCCAGCATAGGCGCGCGATGCATTATATAAATACACAAGATGCATTTATATAACACCGCGCGCCTATGCCAGAATTTTTGCATTGCTTATACGAAATGAAGGGAGTATAGTTACCAAGTTATCAACTTAAATATAATGGATTAAACATAAGTTTAGTAGTTAAAAAATTTGTCTATTGTTTTATTTAACGTTGTAGTACGCTCTCCTTAACTGAAATAGTTTTACAAAATAATAAGGGTATGGTGGATGCTACGGGGAGAGACTTTTGTCACAACTGACAGAATATTCAGTTTTGTTGTATATTTGTTTTAATAATAATAAATTATTATTATATTTATCCTTGTCATTTCAATTTCTAATACAACTCAAACCCTGAGAAAAATCGTTCAGGTATGAAAGGAGAGCCGTGGTAAATTTGGCGCACAGCGTGGGGATCCAACCCACGACCTTGAGATTAAGAGTCTCATGCTCTACAGACTAGGCCACTAAGGCAATCAGTGGTGGCGACTGCTGATCACATGCCCCTCACTATTTTATTGAATTATAAATTACGTAACGCTAGATTACCTCGATAGTTTCTTTTGATACAAGAATATAACTTATTTCATACTGTTCCGAAAAAATAATGCAGCAGCGGATATTCTGTCACGACATCCGCTAATTAAAAAAATATGTTACAACCCGATATAGAATGTAAAACGAAGTTGGTTATGTTGCAATTAACTAATGAATATAAATAACTTAAGAATAATTATTACTATCAAATGTTTACTACAAGCATCTACAAAAGCAAGCAAGTGGTGATTCAAAATAAAGCAAGAGTTTGGTAACTACTACTACTGGTAGCTACAGCAAGCAGTTAATGACGTGGTATTACGGTAAGCGGTCGGTGCAGCAATATATTTAGTGGTAAGTAGTTACGGAATAATAGCAAGACACAAGTGCAGGAGATCAGTCCAGGGGCAGGCGGTATATTTGATTTTCTAATCGCTAGCGTCAAACAGTTTAAGATTAGCTCCTAATCTCCCCTGATTTGGAGTTTATTCACTACGTGTGTCGGACGGAATGGCTAATACATTGCACCACGGGACACTTCGTGGGATTCTATCCACATACGAGGCCGTAAAACTTCACTTATGCCGCTTCGCGTTTACCTAGTGAGGTCCTATTCACTGCCGAGGTCTTAGAACCTTACTGGTAGTGAAACTATGAGTGGGACGGAACTCTATTCACATACTAGGCCTTAGAGTTCTACCTTTACGTCAGCTACAACAAATAATGACAACCGCGGATTCCTGATGCTAGCAGTTAAGTAGATAACCCTACTTTTATCAATGAATCGCGAATTTTACCTAATATCTCTGACATATTCGGACAACAGGCACTTTAGACAAAATAACACAGCAGTACATTCGGATACAAACGGTAAATTTGGACACAAACTGTAAATGATGGAAATGCAAATAAAAACAGTAAAACGGCAAAAGTTATTCTTACCACTATCGGATTACAGAGCACACTGGAGATCGGAAGCTCAGTGTTGCTAACTGGAACGTTCACTGGAGAAGAAGTGAAGTCATTCTTTCACGTAGTGTGATTCAATTTATATTAAAACTCCTGCAAAATCATGGCGGGGATCTCTGCGACGCGCAAGCGTGTCGACTACTGTCCGTCGCAAACATTATTTCAGCTTATCTCGGTGCATGGTATTTAAACAACTTCCCTAAGTTAATTCATATAAACAAATGTTTATAGAACATTCCAGGGCTGGACATCCCTTTCTCATAATTTTAAAACTATATTTCTGAAAAGAAATAATTTGAAATGGCCATGTAAAATATTTAAAATAAATCAATTAATAACTTATTCGGTAAATTATTAAACGAATAGAAACAAATTCCTTTACCATGAATAAATGATTTCAACTTGCTTTTAAATCAAACTAAATTAACTTAAACTACTTTCCTGTTACTTGATTGAGTACAAACACAATAAACTACTTATCATTAGAATAATAAACAAACTAAGATTACTCTGAAAAGAAACCGGTTTTATACAATTATATTAGAGAAATAATTATTATTTCAAATACTGGACTTGCAAAATAAATTTAACTTTGGTTAAAAACGGTTTTAAAAGAAATATTAACACAAGTTATCATATACAGGGTGTACCAAAATGATGATAAACCCACTTAGGTCTGATTACAATAGAAAAAATTACTTCGTTACAATGGCAATGTGATCCCTTTTATCAATAGTAGTAGACATGTTTCGTTCTGTGCTGCAACCACTAAAACATTATCATATTCTGAACTAGTTTTTCCATTAAGAGATGGTACGTTGTATCACCGGTGGTTTTAATTTACAAGAATTTCAACGAATGTTGGTTAAACGGTTCATTGTAATATCATCCCTTTTTCCGGCTTGTAGTACCTATGAGTTTATAGGAGAACGAAACATGTTTACTACTATTGGTAAAGTGGATCACATCGCATTACGCGACATACCAATATTCTCTTCGTAAAATATTTGGTGGCATCATTTAACTATACATGTCCGATGAGTTGCTGGTAGTTAAAAAACCCCATTTTGGATAAAATAATAATCACATTCGAAGGATAAGTATTACAAATACATTAGGTACAGGTTTTTTTAACTACAAGATAACCAAAACTTTAAATAATCAGACATATTGTGAAACAGTTGTTTATAGCTAATTGATAAACTGATAACTAGAGTTAGTTTCACGAGTTATAAGGACTTATTGGTTTTGTCATTTTATGCTTTATATAATTGACAACTATTCGACCTTTCAATGATTTTAAAAAAAAATGTTTTTGAATTTCCCGGTGCATCGGTCTGTGGGGTTGCATGTCATATCTGAGATGATTTTTTAAATGGCAAAGAAGTAGACTTTTCCACACAATACATAAAAGTGGAGTCTCTGAAAATGTTAATATATTTTAAGTATGCGCCAATTACATATGTCAACGCTGAACGTTTCTCAAATACAAATGGATTTTTAATGAGACGCATTGGAGATTAACCCCGGAACATTTACAACACCTGTTAGTAATATACGTTTACTTTTGTGATCGCTGGTCAAAAATACACGTGTGTCGTTTCCCACACACACGCCAGTGTGCATTTACAGCAAAATGCCAGCATTACTGATAACTACTAGTTAACCAATGACTGTGAAACCGGCCGTTAATTTAAAATGGAAATAAATGCTATAGTTTAATATTGAAAGTTGGTCATCTCAAGTTTTAAAAATAATATTTATAGGACCCATAAATTATACTATGCTTAGAACTTCCTAAATAAATGTTAAGATGATGTCAGCATCGACATCGATTTTACGTAAAATTCATCTCATGACAACTCAACACTATGGAGTTATTAATGGACATTTTAAAAATATGAGAATACTTATGCATATTTAGTAGGTAATGAGAACTTTCTCCTACCAATCCTCGTTTTTCAGACGTATTAATCGAATGAGTTTTGTCAAATCACAAAGACTTCCAAGAAATATTTCCCTAGTACGTTTTCAACATCGAAGGGTACCATAGCCAATATTCCTTTGGATGTATATTCGCACCATAGGCAAAATCTGCACGGATCTAACTGAACTACATGGATTAATAAAAATAATTGTTTATTAGATTCACTTTTAACTTTTATAAATGAATATTTTTAATATTTTCACTGAATATTACACTTTGTTCTTAAAATTCCCCGAAGAGAGTGACAAATTCTTATCGCTTTCCCCCTAACCAGCGCTCATGGCTGGACACGCTCTGTAATTTACATAAATGTTATGTTAATTTTAGATAATAGGTACCCGGTTTTCACAGCCCCTTTAATTTATCCCGCGATTTGTTCAGTCTTTCATTTTTTTGCCGTTTTTATTCCTCGAAAATAAAAAGATATATGTAAATTTTACATGTCACTGGAATTCAAGATTTAACCAAATGCAACCACCGTAAAATTAGAAATCACCTTTTTTTACGTAGTGTTTAAATTATGCATTTTTTATTTGCCGGTGGCTCAGCTGAGAAAATATTTCTTACAGGTATTTTAGCTATGAATGTGATGTTAAATGCTAATTTCTGTATGCAAAATTTAGCAATTTTCAACTTTCAGTCCATAACAGTTTCTTTTATCACTTATTTAACGTCGACTTATTTGCGCTACTAAGGCCAATCACTGACGCCAGCAGATAATTGTCTTATAAACTTCCGCAATTGTCTCGTTAAAATTGTCTGAATTTCTTTTTGCGACATTGATCTACGCTAAAGTATAGTCTGCGAAACCGATATAGTGACGGGACGTGCGGGGTAAAACGCGACATGAAGGTGAGAATTATCTATGACATCGTCCGTCTTTTACACCGCTTACATTAAAGCGAGAACGACGATTGTTGTTTTTGTTGGCACGCGACCGAGGCGGAGTTTAGTTTACATGCTGGGATACTTCAGAGCCGCACTTAGTTTTGTTACCGATTCGTTCTAGCAGTGCTGATATATTTAAGTATAATATTATAAGATAAATAATAATTATTTAATACTCTTTATTTGCTGGCGTGTTTTTGAAAATAATTTAAGAAGGTTATCGTGTTGCAGTGAGTTGTGTAGTAGTGTAATATAAGTAATAATTATTTTATATCTGCTAATTTGCTGGTGTGTTTTTGAAAATAATTTAAGGTTATCGTGTTGCAGTGAGTTGTGTAATAGTGTAATATAAGTAATAATTATTTCATATCTGTTTATTTGCTAGTGTGTTTTTAAAAATAATTTAAGGTTATCGTACTGTACTGAGTTGTGTAATATAAGTAATAGTTCACAATCACACAAAAAAAAGGTCGTGTACTCGGGGACCGACCTATATACCGGTATGTATTTTCGCCCGCTGAACCCGAATCCGGGGTTAAAATTGGCCGGAAAAATCAAAAAATGGCCGGAAATTCGCCAAAATCGGGGGTTAAAAAAACATTAAATGATATTGAAGATAATCTTGGGGATTCTAGTGAGGAGTAAGGAGAAAGATTCTACCAAGTTCTCCAAGAAAGGGAGCGTCGCTATCCAGGGCGGTGGGACGTAAATCTGAAGGCGGACTATTGTTGGATGTTCAAAAGAGATTTGCCTGCTCAGGGGAGGAAAAGGAAAAGAATGCCCTTGATTGCAAACGGGTCCGTTATAATCGCCAAAAATGAAAAAAAAATCTGGTGAGCGCTTCGAAAAAATACTGAGAACAGGAAAATTTGCTTGAACATGTTGGAGGCTATTTGGCAGCCAATTTTTCAGCTAATTTTGACCCCGTGGGCCAATTCTGACCCCAGATTCGGTTTCAGCGGGCGAAAATACATACCGATATATGGGTTAAGTCACGTCAATCCCTTCAATGTTTTTTTACCCGAATTTTGGCGAACTTCCGGCCATTTTTTGATTTTCCGGCCTATTTTGATCCGATGGACCAATTTTGACCCCGGATTCGGGTTCAGCGGGCGAAAATACATACCGGTATATAGGTCGGTCCTCGAGTACACGACCTTTTTTTGTGTGCCTGTGATCTGTTTATTTGCTGTGTGTTTTTGAAAATAATTTAAGAAGGTAATTGATGAAAAAAATGTTTCGACCGTGGGAGGCTTCTAAATCTACAACATACTGCGTTTGTGAAAATGAAAGTGATAGTGATTACAGTAATAAAGAAAATCAAGGTATATTAGTGTTTTCAGTAAGAAAAATTCGGCTACATTTGAACGAGAAAGCGAAACAAATTTGCCTTAATGTTTACAATAATCCTTTGAAGCGACGAGTTAATGACCCTAATTTGTATGATTTAGATGCACTAGATGAGACAGCATCTCTGACTAACATTCCCCGTCCGACAATACACAAAACTGGTGAAAGAAGGAGCTCTCCCAAAAAAACAAAGATACGACGCCGGTCAATCGAAAACTCTGGTCACATCGTTAGCAAATTTTTAAGAACTTTAATTTACGACGGGTATCAGAAAAATGAAATCCCAACTATTGACGTGGTAGACAGAAAATGAAAAGTAGTGGATTATCGTCTAAAATATATCAAAAGAACTTTAGGAACTTGGCTGAGAAAAATTGGATTTAAATATCAAACTATCAATAAACGCATGGCGATTATGGAATAGATGAATAGTGGATTGGCGAAATTCATATATAGAAGAGATAAAAGAACTCAGGAGGGAAAATAGACCAATTTATTACCTAGATGAATACTGGTATGATACTCATGACATCGTAAAAAAGGAAGGACTGATGGATCTAGGAAATGTCAACCAATTTCGTTGCCCCTAAGGGACTCGGTTGATTATATGACACTGTGGATCGGTTGATGGATGGGTTTATAATACATCGGAACTGTGTGGAAAAACATGGGAGACTGTGGATTACCACAAGAACATGAAGGGAGAAATATTTGAGGAATGGTTTGAAAATACCCTAATTCAAAATTAAAACCGAATAGCATTAATGTCCTTGATAATGCGAAGTACCATTCGAGACAACTGCATACAATTCAAAACAAGAGTTCTACTAAGATGGAGTTACAAATTTTTTAATTGAACATGATCTCTATTATGAGGAAAATTATAATAAAGCACAACTATTGGAAGTCCTGCAAACGAAAAATTATGACAAGTATATTATAGATAATGCAGCGGAGAGACATGGACATAAAGTGTTGAGATTACCGCCATATTTCTGTATTTTCAACCCGACTGAATTAATTTGGTATAAATTGAAGCAAAATGCCAGAAAAGGAAATATTTGTCAGAAAATCGATAAAAAAGTCACTATCAGTTTTGCACACTATACCACTGTAACCATAATTGACTGTAAACCAATTGAAGCTCGATTGCTCAACAATATATTAAACTGACGGTGGGCATATAGTTTTCATAATGACAATCACTTTTAATGAACCGGTATATGAGGTGTGTTTAAAATGTAATGAGACTGGTGCTACACAATTCAACATTATCCCTTCAAAGTAGTTCCCTTGAGAAGTCACGCATTGCAGCAAACGTTCGTCGCCTGGTAGCAATGATGGAAGTTTTCAACTGAATGTACCTTTAGCTGGTCTGTCATGACCTTTTGGATGTTGTAACATGTTTCAAATATTTTCTCGCCATTTTCAATACGTTCAAGAAGGCACACATTCCTTCGGTTTTTCTTTTCTTCGTTGCTGAGGTTTTCTAGAATCAGCTCTGCAGATAATCCACATGCCAATTTTAGAACTGGTACACCATCCAAAAGGACATGACAGACGCTCAAGGCACTTTGTTAAGATTTCCAGCAATGCTTCCCAGGATATTTGTAGTTCAGTTGTTAATAAAAAAATGTATAGCACCAGTTCCATTACTCTTTAGACACCTCGTATCAAAGTCCATAACTTTCTTTTTACTCCTTATGTCAAATAATCTTAAGGATAAATTCTCCAAATCTCATACGAATATATTTGCAATAAAAGGTTTTATCCGAATTTGAAAAAAATAGAAGAGCTTTATCAAAAAAAAAAAAAAAACGACACAACTTATTCAAGTATGCCCTAAAAATGACTGATACTTGATAAAATATGAATTATTAAACATATCATTTGACGTCTTAAAATGATTTCGCAAAAAACAACAGGTAAGAACATATCAATTTAATTTCTTACATTATAGGTTAGCTCTTCTTTATTTCAAAAGGCAATAACTTATCAAATCAAGAGAACTAAATAATAAAAAAGATATCTATTAGGTATATATATATACCTCTTTATGAACACTGGTATATAATACAATTTGCACAAAATCTGAGAATTTAGAATTTTCAACCACTTAAACTAAAATATGGATGCAAAGTGCACTTTAACATACTGTTATCCTTAAATATATTACGGCTGGGAAGAGCTTCACGTTTTAGTTTTTTATAAAGGGGTATATAATTAACAATGGGCTTTTACTAGGAAAGTCACTTAAGCTAACGCTAACAGAAGGAACAGTTTCATGGTTTTTGACATTAGCAACTCTGTATACACTGCAGGTGGTGACTTCTTATGATAATAAAGTGGCGTAAATATAAGAGGATTCTTTAGATACACCGACTTCTCAAAATTAGACAAATGTAAACATTCTTTGAATTAACAGCTGTCTTGATGAGAAACTAGTTAAAAGATATGCGAACGAAATGATACAAAGAAAAATAAAAAACCATACGTGTCAACGAAAGATCAGATATCTACCTAAGCTCGTTATATTTTAATTTAGCAACAGAAATTAATACTCTTTCACGAAAAAATCTCTCAGTTTACATACAAGCCCCTAAAATGTTGCATTACTGTTCTTTGGGTACCACTGAAAAGAGTGGTTTTTAATAATTTAAGGTGCCAGTCCACCTGTTTTGTAAGACATAGCCCCATATCTAAGAAAACATACATAAAATATTTCTAAAAAAGAAGTACATTAGGTGCATAGCGCATTGCTTGTATGAATTTATTATCTCAGGCTCGCAAATAGATCAAAATGGTTCTTAATTCCTACTGGCTATAGTGAATGTATAGTATATAATGTGTCTCTAATATGATTAGTGTTTCGACGAATATATAGGAATAATTATTTGGTAACACTTCTGGCAGATAGTTTCTTCTTTAACATCGGCCCATTTCCGCCACCAAGGCCAATTACCACCACCAGAACATAAGCTGCTTGTGTAAGCACACAGCTCTAAACTTTGCCGAACCCACATTTTGGCGCAGGGATAAGTATCTTTACTTTGCTCACACCGCAGATACACGAAACCCACAGTTCTAGAACCATTTCGAAAGTGTTACGTTCATCCACTATATCACATCAAATTTGTTCGGCCCGCATTATTTATAAGGTAAAAAATATTTTGGGATAACAGTTGATGGGAGAGCGAATGTCTAACCCAAGCTCTACATTTTGATAGAAGCCATAAACTATAACACCTTTCCTCACTTATATTTAAAACCACTGACGAAATATTTCTGTGGTTAGAAAATTTATTATCGGGAAGTGGTAATTGACAAATGTAAAACGAAAGAAAACTATTTAAATACAGTGAAGTTATTTATTCTAATTAAAACCATGCATAATAAAAGCTACAGGAATATCTGTTCCTGTAGCATTCGTTCACTATTTCACAGTAAAGCAAAATTCTTTTTCTGCGGGAAACCAAAAAGAAATAGAAGTAATCAAATGGAATGGTATGTAATTCGGTTCGCATTTTGTTTCAGTTAAAGTGCTATCAATATCAATTTAACTAAGAACAAAGGGCATTGATTGAAAATGTGAGCGATGCGATTTCCATCAATTCTCATATAACTGAATTGAATGCAATTGGTAGACTCTTGATTTTGTGTACATGAAATTTAAGTAACAATAGGATATTTAGTTTCCACTTACATATACACGTAAAACCCACACAAAGTTTATACAGTTGTTTTGAAAATAATTAAAAGCCTCAACATATTCGTTTTCACTTTTAGCGGTAAGATACAAGGATACACTATTTAGTTAAATTGTGGATATTTTGTCAAATTTTCAGACCGAATGTTTAAATTGAAATTTATTTCGGGGTAACAGATCTAAGGCCGGGTTCCCAACAAATCTTTATAATTCGAATCCTTGACTTCTGCATGACCAAAAATAAAATATTTCACAACAAAGCATTAATTTATAAAAAAAAAAGAAATCCCTTCTGTATGTAGACATTTTGCTTAGGTCTCAAATCTAAATAATTCGGTCATTTAAAAGAAGAGGAAATTACATAAACAATAAAGTTAAGTGAAATATTATAGAAATGATTGAAAATCAAGACTTCTATGGACTTTCATAAAAAACCTGGATAACTTGTCTATTCTACATAAAAATTTATACGACTTCCAGGTCTATGACTTCGAAGCTATTTAATATTTTATTTTACTGTAATATTTAAAATTTACATTGATCTAATGTTTTTATTTGTTATGTTGCAATATTTTCAGGTGCAAACTCTCTAATAAAGAGACCCACTTTTTTTAAAATAATTTTTGATTCTTTTTTTATAGTTATATTACATATTTATGTGCATGGGTGTGTGTGTATATTATTTCATTTAATTTGTACGTTACTTGCCTGTTGTGGTTCCAGAAGTACTGAGTGAGTTAAAGTATACCATAAGGTCTCATTGTATTTTTTTTAATTACTGGCAATTGCTTGGATAATTTTGGTGAGATTTTGATCTATAATTCTGGATATATCTACCCCTAGACATCAATCCCTAAGGTATATTATTATATTGAAATTGTGTATTCTGTAAAAATAAAAAACAATTCAGTGTAAAACCAAAGACAAGATTGTATTGTCATTTCAGGTCATAATAAAGTTATAATTTTAGCAAAAAGTTTTTAAATTCTACAATACAGGGTGTCTCAACAGGAATTGCATCGATCGATATCGGCAAAAGTACGCACCAGAAAATTTAAAAAACTTAATGAATTACTAATGGCAGTGTGGTCAATCCAACTAAAATAATTACAAGCATCTGGCACTTCCGGTTATTCCGGAAATTGATAACAACTTGCTTATTTTAAATGGACTACCCTATATATTTGAGGGTTTTCGAAAAGAGCATAAAATTCTGAGTCAAAAATATGTATATATGCCTAAACCCAGCAGTTTCAGAGATATTTGACATTTTAAAAAAATGTTGACAGGTGTAATATGTATTTACAATAACCTTTATAACTTTCTTCGTGTAAAAGATACTCATTTGCTTCTTGACATGCAGAAAGACCATAAGGTAAACTACGCTCTACAGTTTAAGGAAATTCAATAATAGTATACCAAGTGTTTCATTTTTGACGTTACATTTTGTAAACCTCAAACCGCGTAGCACCTGCTTAAATCAAATGGAACACCCTGCATTTTTCTACATCATGTTATGTAAAATTAAACACCTTTTTTTATATAAACATTTTGGGTGTTTAAGTTACCACATTTTGAAATATTTGCGATTTTCTTAGAAATTCAAGAATTTTCAGTTTAAATTTTATCAAATTAGCCATGATTAGAAACAATCAGTAATGTCAGTCATTCTCTTATGTCAGAAAATGCCACCCCGTTTAAATTACACCCAGGAAGACTTTTTGAATTTGCTAATTATTTATGGATAATGTGATAAAGTAATATCAAGAACTTGTACTACAATTGTTACTAGATATCCACAAAAACGGAAAATAACACCAAACACTGTAACATGCATATTAATTGGATTGAAGACACTTTGCATAAACTAAATTAGCTAAGATAAAATCAACTAAAAACATGATTCCATTTTAATTTAATAATTGTTGAAAGTTCCGCCTTCGAACCTCCACACATTATTCGCACATTCCAATTAGTTCTTCATGGATAGCTCTTCTAATTGAATCCTGTGATAAGTTTTGAAATGCGTTTCTTACTCTCCGCAGACAATATTCAATAGATGTTAATGTGCTCTCGTAAACTTTATTTTTAATAGTTCCCCAAATAAAATAACCTAAAATTGATAAATCGGGCGAGAGAGGAGGCCATAGGAAAGGTCCATTATTGGCGATCCATTGATCGTAAAAAATTACTTGTAAAAAATTATTTACAAATACGTGTTATGTGGGGGAGCACCGTCGTGCTGATAAAAAATGTTTCTATGTTCGGAGAGAGGTAAATTTTCTAAATAGTTATTATTCAAATTTTGTAAAAATATTCAGATATCTTTCACCTAAAAAAAAACGGAAGCAAAAAAATTAACTATACATATTAGCAGAAGAAGGAATCTTTATAACTTACTGTTTAAATTTTCTCGATAAAATTCTAATACTACCCCTCTATCGTTTCTGATGGCACAGTAAACATTAAAACGTCAACTTTCTTGAAAATTTCGCTCCCTGAACACATGAGGATTCGAGTAACTTCAATAATGCGAATTGTGACGATTAAAAATTTCATTTTTGGTAAATTCAGCTTCATCTGACCATATAATATTTCCCAAATAAGAATCGTCGCTTACAGACCTTATTAGAGCAAATTCACAAAAATTTTCTCTTAAAAAATCTGTTTCTTTTAATCGTTGAACCATTTGGAATGAAAACGGGTGAAATTTATGTTTAATTAAGATTCTGTGAACTGAATCCTTGCATAGTCCCGATTTAAGAGCAGCTTGTCTTAATGACATCATTGGAAATGCATGAAAATATCCCAGAATTGCTATTTATACGTTTTCATCATCAACAATAGGCTTCCGCTTTTGAATTCTTGCCTTGACAGAGCCATAGTTTTTAAAATTATCTAGTAAGCGTTTTACAGTATTGGGTCACGGTACACACAGAAGTTACCATTGTATTTCGTAGTACTTCTTAAACCCTATATTGAACATAGAATATTCACAATTCATATCAATAATAGTCTATCAGAACATTTCCAAATTCGGGCGGGCGTACCTCAAGGCACGGTGCTGTCATACGTGTTGTTTAATTTCTATGCAGTAGACTTCCTCACACACCACTGACACAGACAATAATGCAAGGGGACGACACCATGATATACTCCCTGCCCTTTAACGCCAAAACCGCAACCGTAATAAATAAGTTGCGGTATCGCCTCGGTAAGCTTATCAAGTACTATAAGGACTGGAAGATAACTATTAACAAGACAATTACTTTTACCAAAAATTCACGAACACACAGACATTTACACCGCCTACAATTAGCGATAGGGTTATTGATGAGAAGAATGTAGTTAAATACGGCATCAACCTAAACCAAAGATTTTCGTTTAAGCATCATATGGCAAAAACAGTAACTAAAGCATACATGGCTCTTAATACACCCCTTAGTAAACAAGAGACCTGCAGTCAGTACACAGAACAAATTGCTCATTTAAAAAACTGTTTTATGGCCAATTTTAACTTACGGTTGCACTGTCTGGACCAGGATGTCCGACACCCAGTACGGGCGTCTCCACACGGCGCTGAACAAACTACTTCTTCTCCTCACTAACTCTAACACATACATAAACACACAAGAACTACACAGAACAGCAGACACACAATACATACGCGACTACATTATATATATGACACAGAAATTTCTCAGAAATAACATACGACACTCCGTTCTCACTAAACATCTAAGCGATATCCGAAACTACTACGGATACGAATATACACAATGCCCATTCCACAAGAATTTGCTACTGTACTACGAAAACAAATGACAAGAACAACACACGGAAAAGACAGACAACCATCCCTATTAATCCAACTTCTATAACATACCTCCAACCCTCTAACTTCCCTGGATAGTGGCCCCTTTTCCCTCTAGCTTAAATTTACACACAAATTAAACTTAGAATTCTCTTAAGCAGGCTTTTTCTCAACGATTCTTCCTGTATACTCGACGATACCTACTTTTTACTATTTTATTACAACCTTTAATTTACGCATCATAAGACAAATTACACAAACACGTTAAGATATTCCAGGTTACCGTCGTCACCCTGATAATAGCCAAAGCATAGTTTCAACGTGATAGTGGGCCACAACACCGGCCGGGGAGACCACACCCACCGTAGGCGGGACTGTTGCTCCAGCGGTTTTTGATGTTTATAAATTAAATATTAAGTATTACAATAACCCTATCACCATATATGTAATATTTATGTTTTATACTTTCATATATGATATATTTATTGCATCAAATATCCTAGTTAAGCTAATAATGTAACCAATAGGTAATAAAGAATTTCAAATTGGCAAATTTGCAAAATTGTCATTTTTTGACAATCTCCGTAAATAATTAACATATTCACTAAATTAACTATAATTACAAGCAATTTTAAAAAATATAATGAAAACATTGGCAAGTCAACATAAATGTTTGACAAGTTAAATATTTCAATGTTTTTCTTGCCACTTAATTAGAGCAAAATTAAATATTTTAAATTTTAATGGATTGCAATTTTAGTTGTATTTGCCCCAGCTTCAAAATGTTTATATCGGAAGATTCCTTATTGATGGTAGTTTTGAATGGTACATTGGTATTAATATGGTTCCATTTGAAAAAAATTTGTTTCGTCCAAAAAACATTTTGATGATCCTTGTTCACTCATAAAACACACAATTTAGTATTGTGATTTTGATTTCTCTGGCATTACGTGAACCGATTGGAATAAGTTGAGACAGTCATGGCCGGCACACATAAATTAAAAAATAAAAATGAAATTTAAAAAAAAATTAATTTCTAAAATTATTTACAATGATATATAGGGTGTTCCATTTGAAACTCAAAAGTTGGTACCACTTCCGTTGCAATAGGACGTGGGGAAAAAATGTGTCTCAAAAAGTAAAGTTTATTAAGTATATGCGATGTGCCAAGTTTCAAAACTTTATCTTCAAAAATAACGAAAAATAGAAAGGTGTACCATGTTCGTGTGACACCTGGTATACCTGCCATAAAACAAATGTATTTCAAGTAAAAACCTCAACTTGAACAGTAACAACTGTGTCCCCGATAATTATAAACTTTTCGAAAAAAAAGTCATTCTTTATAAAGTTTTGTTTATTTTGAAAATTCGAGAGCCGCAATCAACTATTCGAAAAATTATACATGGTGATCAAAAATTTAAAAGATGTGAAACTTGTTCAACACTAAACTACCAATATTTTTCTTTTTCGAGAAAAATGTAATAAATAATTTTTGTTCGTAATCATAAAACGTAAAAATTTTTATAAAGAATACATTTTTTCTTTCAAAACGAAAAATACAGAACTTTATTCTGTAAGCATTTCATCATTAATTTGAAAATACTGGTATATTCCATGACATCCGATTTTTTTCAACGAAATTCTTAATTCAAGTCGGCTTTATGATTACGAACAACAATAACTGTTCATGACATTTTTCTCTACACAGCAAAATATTGGTAGTTTACTTATTAACAAAGTTCATATTTTTTTAAGATTTTGATCACCTTGCATAATTTTTCGAATATTTGATTACGGCTTTTGAATTTTCAAAATAAGCTAAACTTTTTATAACGAATTTTTTTCGAAAATTTTAAAATAAAAAATTGATAAGTATTGTGAACTCCATACGGATCCATTGTTTGGTGGCCGAAAGGATTACAACGGACGGCCAAATCCAAACTCTCTGGACTGCAGAGATTAGCATGCATGACCGTAACGGGAGCAATTAGCACCACACCGTCAGCTGCAATGGAAATCCTCCTGGATTTATCCCCTCTTCATATATATCTGGAGAGAGAGGCCAGGTGGGCAACCTACAGACTGCAACAAGCGGCCATTAATATGCCACAGACTAGCATCATGGAGCGGAACAGGTTGTTGGATGACATAGAGAATCACAGCATCCTGGGAATGCCCTCGGATACTATGCCTACTATGATCAACTACGAGTTGACCTTCAACATCCTTTCTCCAGAAAGAGATGAGTGGGATCGGAATAAAGCCGACCTACTGAAGGCAGACAGTCGTTGGTTTACAGACGGCTCCAAAGTTCCCGACGGAACAGGAGCCGGAGTACACAGCTACAGACCAAGGGTGAGGATAGTCTCAAACCTAGGTACTCATGCAACTGTTCTTCAGGCTGAGGTTCATGCCATTGAACTGTGTGTACTAAGGCTGGAATATATGCATCTTACACGCAGATCAATAAAAATTTTCTCAGATAGCCAAGCAGCTATAAAAGCTCTTGGCTCCTACCGGTGTAACTCCAAAACGGTATGGAACTGTCAGAAAGCTCTAAATCATTTGAGCAAGAACAAAAAAAGTGACTCTGGTCTGGATACCCGGCCACTCTGGTATGGAAGGTAACGAAATAGCGGACTCCTTAGCCAGAGAAGGAGCGGGATCACGATTCATCGGACCAGAACCAATATTTGGCATATCCTCAAGTACTGCCAAGATGGCTATCTCAACCTAGGCTGAAAGGCAAACTCTCCAGTATTGGCAAGAGTTACCAGGATTAGTTCATTCGAAGGCGTTTATAAAATACCCTTTGAAATCGAGAGCTAAGAAACTTTTAGAGTTAAACAGGATAAACCTGAAAACTCTAACAGGCCTATATACCGGGCACTGCCGACTAAACTATCATCTGCATGAACTCGGCCTAGCGGAAAACGCCGAGTGCCGTCTATGCCTGGAGGATGATGAGAAGGCAGACCACATCTTATGCACCTGTCCCGCTGTGGAAAGGATCCGATTCTCAATATTTGGCAAAGGGCAACTGCTGCCAGAGGATCTGGACACATTCTCACCCAATAAAGTTATCAGTTTCATTAAGAGACTGAACTTATTGGGTGAAATATAATTAGGCGTGAGCCACAATAGGCCTGCTGATGGCCGCAGTTGAGGGTCTGCTGAGACCCACTCACAACAAACCTAACCTAACCTAACCATCCGGGGACACACTGTATGTGGTGCAGATGCAGAAATTAATTAAACTAAAGAGGTGAACAATATTTATTATTTTATGCACGAGTCAACTGACACTAGCATTTTGAGACAAAGTACCCATCCTGCTTATATGTTTAATATGTATTATGCGTAACTTTCCCAAACTGATACAGAAGTTAGTGCGGCCCTAAAAAAGGAAACAGTGTGGTGTAACCCGAGAAAGTTTAGGGTCATATGAACTTTGAATGAATGCTAAACGAAATCAGTTGTTGGTATAGACACCTACTTTTAACTCGAAACCTCCCTAACAATGTTAAATATATTGAAAATCAATACGAATTGTAGACTAAATTTTCCACATAAATCCTAAAAGGAAAAAGTGGACACAGAAAGTATCAGATAAACGCGGTACTTAAAATAAATTTCTCATGGAATTACTGTAACTTTGTTTGCTAATGTAATTTAATGTTAGATTACTTATTCTTCAAAGTTGCAAAACTTCTGTAAAATTACTTATTGGGCATACTTACACAGTTTTTTGTTATTATTGTCATTATAATCAGTTTGTAAATTTACAATATAGGAAATTTAAACATTAATCTGACACTGCTGCTATTATTTATGAATCTGCCAGAAATATATCGCACTTCAAAGCAACGTAGTTCTACATGATACAACACTTTTCAGGATACACTTACCACATCTTCAATACAATAATTTTGGATTGTTGGAATGTTTACTGTATATTTTTTAAACAACAGCAAAATTTTCCTTTTATCATTGTCTGCATGTACAGGGGATCCCACGTAAGCGTGCCAATCAATTAACCAAGCTAATTAGATATTTTGTAATAGAAACATTTATTTTACAAATCCAAAGTAAACAATCATGTTTTTAGAAAAAAAAAATCATGAAACAACTTTATATTACTTGTGTCAATAACGAGTGTTCCCTTCTCGAGATCTAATCATTGTTCGCTTCTAGATATACTACCAAGAAGATTCTGAATGGTTTTTTGAGGAATTGCCTTCCATTACTCTTGTGATGCAATCCACAGCTCCCTCTTGTAAATGCAACAAGATCTCTTGGCCGCATGCAATTTTTTTTTTTTTGTAATTCAAGAGAAGGTATTATAAAAAGCATGTTACATGATGCCGATAAAAACATCACACCAACAACAATCCAAAATTTGAAGGGAAGGATAATAAATGCTTTCTTTTATCACTCCGGCAATTTTAAGAACAGTAGAAACCTCATTCCAGAGACGCATAGAAATGTGTGTCAATCAAAATGGGCAACATGTGGAGCACTTTTTTATACTCTTCTCCTGAATTACAAAAAAAAAAAAATATTTTTAATTTTTATCGCTGAATTTTGCAGTTATCGTTCAATAAATCGAAAATGGTTACAAATAGCCATAGGGAAGTACGTACAAAAAATGTTTGCTTTTCAATTCTACATCACATCGTCCAAAAATATACAATTTGCAAAAAAAATGAGGAAATTCAGTTCAAATAGTAAATTTAAAAATTATTTTTGGCCATCCTGTATACTTTTAGGAAGTGAAAATGGCTGAGTGTCATCACACAGATGTCTCATAATTGGTACTAACATATTTTTTTCTTAAAATCGATAATTCGGACTGTAGTGGTTCTTTAAATATAAGTACACGTGTAAATGGTATAAGTTCAACAAAAAAAATCATTACATTCAAGTGGTTGGGAGACTCAACAATAATACAGGAATGGAAGGAGGCCACAAAGAGGTTTCAAAAAATGTTCTGATATACAAGGCATTCCATTTAAGTTGACCCTGCAGCTTGTCTAACCCTGTATATTCGAAAATAATTTCCGGTTATAGATTTTTTTTTGGTCTAGTTTATTTGTTTTTAAATCAGGTTTCTAGATATCATAGAACTCGACATATCGAAGTCGGACGCACTATTGCCCCACCCTGTATATTAAATGTCAAACATTTCTAAATATTTTGTTACTTCCAGCGTAACAGATAAACGGATATCAACACATACACAAGTCTACGACGTTATTTCAAAACTGTTCTAAAAAAACTTTGATTTCTTGTCCTTGAGTGTATAAATATTGAAACCAAAAATAAACGCCTACCAACCTTAAATCTATACTTGGATGCAAACAGAAACTCGAAGAAACAAATTAGGCTATTTATATTCTACAGCATGAATTAAAGTTAAAATTAGTATTTTCAACTGGTCACGATCTGATTAAAATAGCTTTCTTCCTTAAAAATCTTACTTTTCGCCCCGTATTTTCAAAATGAAGCATTTTAACATATGTTCACAGTAACTATATTTCCCGGAATAAATTTTTCTACAAGCTGTCATATTGAACACGGAAACACCCTGTATATTTTCGATACTTTATTACACTGTACACTGTACTGTTAACATAAGTTGTTTTTTTTTAACATTTTTATTTAGATCCCACACCACAGGTATAATTATTAGTATTGGAAACATATGTCTTTTTAGTGCAGTAAAAATAAATTATGACCTGGGCAAAATTGCAACACAAATGATTCTTTTTGCATTATACTGTGTGAAGTGTCTTTTTTAACATATTCAAAATCCCCATTAATGCCGGTTCAGGAAGTCAGTGAAAATCCAAGATGGCGGCTGAATTTTTCTTTTTTTTATAAAAAAATTTATAACTTTGTATAACTTTGTATTCATAATGTATAACTTGGCAAAAATGTTTGAAATACAAAGATAAAAGTATGAAAAAATAACCATTGACTTTACTTAATTTCTTTTTCAAAATGGCGGCCATTTAAATAATTAGGTATTTAGTTTTCAAATATTTAAAGGCCACCATTTTGAAAAAAAAAATGTGCACTCAAAATAGGTCTTATTATGTACTAAAGCATGCCATTTACATTGTACTTTTGTATTACCTTCATACGAATCCCATAATCGCCGAACAAATACAATTTTCCCCTCCGTGAACTTCACACCAGATATGACATTCACAGGAAGTAAGGAAATGTTTCTCACTAATAAGGGAAACAAGCAGAAAATAATTACTCTAATCGTTGAAGAAATACGACAACAGGGATGTTCAGTAATTCATGCAGTTGATGATGCTGATGTTGACATTGTTAAAACTGCAGTGGAATTTTCAAAAATTAAAAATACAACAGTGATTGGAGAAGACACTGACCTATTGGTATTGCTGATTTATTGGTGAAATCAAGCATACCACAAGCTGTTTTTCAGAAGTGATAAAAACCTTCCAAACAGAATAACATTTATGATATCAATGCCATTAGATATTCGGTCGGAAATGACTTAGTGAACAGTCTATTCTTTATACATTCGTATACAGGATGTGATAGCATCTCCAGAATATTCCATATTGGAAAGCAATCACTTTTCAAACGTGTTGTTGAAGATCAGTACTTTCGTGAACTTGCACTATCGTTCAGCTCAACAAACCTTAATCCCAGTCAGGTTGAAGAATTTGGAAAGAAGATAATGGTATGTATTTTTGGTGGAAATCTAGATGATACACTTAGGTATAGAACTATTATTGATAAAATATCGAAGGCAAAATGTTTCGGTCAGCCACAGAACCTTGCCCCAACGGAATCAGCTGTCAAGTACCATAGTCCCCGTGCATATTTGCAAATTTGTATATGGAAGCAAATGCAAGAAGGCTTGAACCCAACAGAGTGGGGATGGAGTATACATGATAATATGTATGTACCGAAAAAAATGGATTTGCCACCAGCACCTGAAAGTATATTACGCATAGTAAGATGTAACTGCAAAACCGGCTGTGGTGCCATGAAATGTAGTTGCCGAAAGAATGGTTTGGAATGTACCAGTTCATGTGGTCAGTGTCAAGAAACAAATTGTGAAAATAGTCGGCAGCGAGTAGAAGATGAAGAAATGGAAAGTAGAGATGAAGATTATGATGAATTGTGAAAACACAGCCAAATCATTTTAATTTTTGTTTAATAAAGGAAAATAACCCATACTTTGAAATAATGGCTTTTTGTTCTTGTAAGTTTAATGTGTAATAAGGTTTTCTCTAATGTATAATAGGCAATTTGAGTGATTCAATACCTATCTTACCTATTCAATACCCATTTTATGCTTTTATCTTTGTAGTTTAAACATTTTTGCCAAGTTACACCTTATAAATACAAAGTTATACACAGTTATAAATTTTGTAATGAAAAATACAAATTCAGCCGCTATCTTAGATTTTGACTGATTTCCTGCGCCGGGATTAATGGGGATTTTGAATATGTTAAAATAGACACTTTTTACAATAGAATGCAAAAAGAATCATTTTTGTTGCAATTTTGCCCAGGTCAAGGGAATTTTTACGCCATATTGACTGCACTATTTCTAATAGTAGGCACAACATCTATTGACTTTCAGGAAAGATTAAAGCGATATTTAATATAGGATATTTTTCCTTTTGCCTATAGGACATTTTTGCCTTTGGCATATTAAAAATCTGGTCGTCAATGGACAGCGAATCAACTATCCTACATATTGTAATTTAAACCAAAAGTTTATGCATTTTTTTGATATTATATTATTCACAATGACTGTAGCAATTCAATTGCCACAGTAACTAAAAGTTACATACAATATCAAAATATTAAACGATATAAAAATTAATATATTAGAAACACATTTGCTAAGTAATAAATCATAAATTTGTATTTTATTATATTCGATTTATAGGCATAAAGTACCATCTAGTGGCTACTTACTTATATTAATTATATTATTCAAAACTAGTCAAAGTAATTCTATATTCATTCTTAAACAGTAGTATCAATTTATAAAATATATAGCTTCCCACTCTTCTGATTAGCATTGCCCTCTGCTTTAAAAATTGGAAGGAAAAGACAATTCGAATTTTTCGACAGCTTGACTGTAAAAGTGGTAATCGAATGGTACAGCCACATTGAGTTTTCTTTAGTAACCAACCATTAATACAATTAATAGAAAAACTGTGTCAGATTTAAACAAAATCTTTAGTTGTGTGTTGTGCAGTATGCATAAGAAAACATATGTACCTTCACGTTGAGGCCATATATCACTTACGGTTAGTAAAATTCATTCTAAATTCCTTTAAGTAATACAATTTTTGTACATATCCTGATTTGTTTTTTTTAATTTTAGGCCTCTGTTACTCTTTCGATGTCATTAATTATTTACACGTAACTAGCAAGTTTGGATTTACCTACATAGGAGTTATCGTTTTTTTATGGATATACAGGGTGTCTCACCAGGAACTGCATCGATCGATGTAGGGAAAAGTACGCACCAGAAAATTTAGGAAAATTATGGAGCTACTAGCGGCAGTGGGCCAATCCAACTAAAATAATTACAAGCATCTGGCACTTCCGGTTAAACCGGAAGTCCATACCTACTTGCTTATTTTAAACGGAATACCCTATATATTTTAGGGTTTTCGAAAAGAGCATAAAATTCTGAGTTAAAAACATGCCCTATGCCTAAACCCAGCCGATTTAGAGATATTTGACATTTTAAAAAAAATTTGACAGGTGTAATGGTATACAATAACCTTTATAACTCTCTTCGTGTAAAAGATACTCATTTGCTTTTTTGGCATGCAGAAAGACCATAAGGTGAGCTACGCTCTACAGTTTAAAGAAATTCAATAATGATATACCAAGTGTTCTATTATTGACGTTACATTTTGTAAACTTCAAATCGCAAAAACTTGCTTAATTCAAATGGAACACCCTGTATTTTTTTTACATCAAGTAATGTATAATTAAATTCCTTTTTTTTCTGATATAAGCATTGTGGGGGAATTAAGTTAGAACTTTTTGAATTATTTGGATTTTCTTAGAAATTCAAAAATTTTTAGTAACAATTTTATCAAATTAGCCATGATTAGAAACAATCAGTAATGTCAGTCATTCTCAATGTCAAAAAATGCCACCACGTTTAAATTACACCCACGAAGACTTTTTAAATTTGTTTATTATTTATGGAAAATGTGATAAAGTAATATCAAGAACTTGTAGTACATTTACTACTCCATATCCACAAAAACGGAAACCGTCACCAAACACTGTAAAACGAATACTGGATAATTTTAAAAACTATGGCTCTGTCAAGGCAAGAATTCAAAAGCGGAAGCCTATAGTTGATGACGAAAACGTAGAAATATCAATTCTGGGATATTTTCATGCATTTCCAATGATGTCATTAAGACAAGCCACTCTGGAATCTTAATTAAATATAAATTTCACCCGTTTTCGTTCCAAATTGTTCAACGATTAAAAGAAGCAGATTTCCTAAGAGAAAATTTTTGTGAATTTATTCTAATAAGGTCTGTAGGCGTCGATTCTAATTTGGGACATATCATATGGTCAGATGAAGCTAAATTTACCAAAAATGAACTTTTTAATCGACACAATTCGCATTATTGGAGTGACTCGAACCTCATGTGTTCAGGGAGCGAAATTTTCAAGAAAGTTGGCAGTTTAATGTTTACTGTACCATAAGAACCGAGAGAGTGGTGGCATTAGAATTTTATCAGGAAGATTTAAATAGTATGTTATAAAGATTTCTTTATCTGCTAATATGTATAGTTAATTTTTTTGTTTTTGTCTTTTTTTTTTTAGGTGAAAGATATCTAAATATTTCACAAAATTTGAATAATAACTATTTAGAAAATTTACCTCTCGTCGAACATAGAAACATTTTTTATCAGCACGACGGTGCTCCCCCACATAACGCGTATTTAATAAGTAATTTTTTTACAAGAAACTTTTTACGATCAATGGATCGCCAATAATAGACCTTCCCTATGGCCTCCTCGCTCGCCCGATTTATCAATTTTAGATTATTTTAGTTGGGGAACTATTAAAAATAAAGTTTACGAGAGCCCATTAACAACTATTGAAGATTGTATGCAGAGAATAAGAAATGCGTTTATCACAAGATTCAATTAGAAGAGCTACCCATGAAGAACTAATCCGAGGGTGCAAAAAATGTGTGGAGATTCGAGGGCGAAATTTTGAACAATTATTAAATTAAAATGGAATCATTGTTTTTAATTGATTTTATCTTAGCTATTTTAGTTTATGCAAAGTGTCTTAAATCCAATTAATAGGCATATTAAAGTGTTATTTTCAATTTTTTTTGGATATCTAGTAACAAATGTACTACAAGTTCTTGATATTACTTTATCACATTCTCCATAAATAATAAACAAATTCAAAAAGTCTTCGTGGGTGTAATTTAAACACGGTGGCATTTTTTGACATAAGAGAATGACTGACATTGCTGATTGTTTCTAATCATGGCTAATTTGATAAAATTTTTACCAACAGTTCTTGAATTTCTAGGAAAATCACAAATATTTCAAAAAGTTGTAACTTAAACCCCCACAATGCTTATATCAGAAAAAAAAGTATGTAATTATATATAACTTGATGTAAAAAAATACATGGTGTTCCATTTGACTTAAGCAAGTTCTCACGGTTTGAAATTTACAAAATATAACGTCAAAAATAGAACACTTGGTATACTATTATTGAATTTCTATAAACTGTTGAGCATAGCTCACCTTCTGGTTTTTCTGCATGCCAAAAAGCAAATGAGTATCGCTTACAGGAAGAAAGTTATAAAGGTTATTGTAAACCATTAGACCTGTCAAATATCTCTGAAACGGCGGGGTTTAGGCACAGGGTATCCTACATGTTTTTGACTCAGAATTTTATACTCTTTTCGAAAACCCTAAAATATATAGGGTAATCTATTTAAAATAAGCAAGTTGGTATCATCTTCCGGTATAACCCGAAGTGCCAGATGCTTCTAATTATTTCAGTTGGATTGACCACACTGCTGTTAGTAGCTCCCTAAATTTTCAAAATTTTCTGGTGCGTACTTTTCCCTATATCGATCGATGCAGTTCCTGTTGAGACACCCTGTATAAGTAGACTAATATACTATTTTTTATCAGAGCAGCACGTAGCCTTCAGATTCATTTGCATTGTTTATATAGATGCCTAGATTTATAAGGCCTAATTCACTTCTACAAGTGTCTCATAATTCTATATAATTATAGTCTCATAAATTTTAATATTTTGTTTTTTTTTTTTTTTTAATTTGAAATCGACACCTTATAGTTGACATTATTAGTTGGTTAACTATAATTTTTTTTTAACGTCAAATAATTTAAAAATTAACTAATTGGCGCCCTGGAGAGTGTGTAATTATTTATTGTAATCTAAGGAAAATTATCAACAATAACACCTTTTGTTATACCCACGACCTAGCCCTACAAAAACGAAACTGAGAGCCGTTCGCAGTTCCCTGCAAGAAAATTAACTCCAAAAATTAAAATTCAAGGTATTATAATAAATAACTTTTGAATTTTAAATTTAATTTCATAATAACAGCTTAATCATTATCTGTGTCCTTTATACCACTATATACGGCAAATCAAAAAAGGTGATTGTGAGGAGCAAGTTCAAAATTTTTCTCATTACACGATTTTTTATAAGATTTTCGCTGTATTATATATGTACGTACGTTACATTAAATAATGCATAGCTAATAAATAGCACATTATAAAGTATTGATTCCATCTGTACAAATGTCTCCTTGAAAAAAGGCACGGCGTGCGCCATCTATCTCACGGCCATGGAAGCGTAATATAGATCGTTTTCAAACCTGCAGAATCCTGCAAATAAAAATAGATTCAAGCAACCTGTACGCCTACAACCACTTAGGACTTACAGAGCTCTTTAGATATTGAGAGAGAATCAAAAACAGATGTCATTAGTGAGAGCACCAGAGGGTTTCTACTTTTAAAGCAAATTTAAAAACAAAGGTAAATGTAAATTGTTTTAAGGTCGCTATAAATTGATGAAAATGAAAGACTGGAAGATTGTTCAGAAAACAATAAAATACAGATTACTGACATTGTGGTTCATAATATGAAATAGGATTCTTAATTTGCATTTAATTTTTTATGCTAAAAGGGGATGGGAACATAATTCAGAGAACAATAAAATAGAGTGACTGATATGGTTAAGGACTTGAAAATTGTATTTAATTTCTTCTCATATTGTTCATAGATTTTAAATTTATGGTTTATGGTACAAGGGGCATACTTTTGACTGACCACTATTGGGATATCAAAATTTACGATAGATTCGTTAAAATAAAAAAAATGCGAAATTTTACTTTCATTAATTATGTAGGATATTTCTGTCAATGCTGACGGTTTTAAAACTCTAACAAAATGAGATAAATTTTATTTAAATTTAGAAATCGCCATTTCCAATGCACTGCGTTAGATAGAAGATTCTGGAAGCTGAGCATAACGTTGTGGAGCACGTTTAAGGGGATTTCAAGAATTTTCTGTCATATATCGTGTTTTCGTTCCTCGACTGTGCGTGATTTACGACCAAAGACCTTTTCCCTAAGGTACCCTCAAAGAAGAAAGTCTAGACTTGTTTGTCGTGGTTTTTTACTTTTTGGGGTACCTTTCATTTCGTTAGAAAATTATTAGAATTTTAAAGTCATCGGCGTTGAGAGAAAGGCCTGCACAAAAGGATTATTTTGATATGTTATACCAAACAACGAAACTGATTTGGGATAATTTTCACAAAACTATTGAAAAAACAAAATAAATTAGTTTTCTTTGATTGTGTATATGTCACTGATTTTAGAGCTACAAATAATTTTAATAAAGATATTTATTTAGATAATCTCCGGGATAGGACAACGCTAAATCGGTTCATTTGCTCTCGTTTCCAGAAAAAAAAATCTTAATGTAAAATTTTTCAAGGACACTTGATTTCTTCAGAAAATATGATTATTTATGGAGACAATATTCAAAATTCGATGAAATCATGACTTGAATAACAAATTTTCTCTATTCAATCGTCGATTGTTTTTTTCCGGGACTTAGATTTCCTTTATTTTATGTTTTGATGGTGTTTTTGCCAATTTTGCCTCCATAAGACCCGTTCGAAATTTTTTTATGAAATTTCGTACGAAGGCATTTTGAGGGGTCGCGATTAACGTTCTAGTGTTAGATTTTGGATAAAAAAATAGCTAGTATGATTTTTCAAATTTTGTGGGTAAAAAAAATCGTAGCAGGCCGTGCTCACGACAAAAAATCATTTGTTTATCTCAAAAAAAAAGACCTCATAGGCTTGTGTCCACCTTAAAATGTGGAATTTTTCTTTGTGTATAATTTGCCGGTCAGGCATTTATCCAAATTGATTACAATAAAATACATAACAAATAGATTTACTGCGTTGTGTTGCAAGTCACTATTTTAATACAGTTCTAAACAGATACGAGTCCGAAAGTCTCTCGAGACAATTACCAGCCACATAATGAGATGTATTCCCATAAATATAATACTTTTACTTACAAAAAATAACTCCTCTCTTTGCCTAACATACTTCCTGATATCCTAGAACACCGCTAAATTAGCATCAGTGCCTAAACCCAAAAAATCGCAAACTGCCGAGCAGTTATAAACCAATAAGACTATTATCAACGCTTAATACTTTGTTGGTTGTACATTCTAGACTTCATCAAGGATAACGACGTCCTCGACGATATTCAGCATGGATTCTGCCGAACACTCTGCACCACAACAGCTCTTCTGAGTCACAGAAATTATAACCACCAACAAGAATCGAAGTCAGTATACAGAGATTGTCTTCCTGGACCTCAAAAATGTTTTCGATAATGTCTAAGATTCTGGACTAATTTATAAACTACACTTCGCGGGATTTCTTTCCCATATTAAATTAATATATGCATAGTTATTAAACCGCAAACTCCGAGTTGTGGTTCACCAGGTAAGCTTCACCTAAAATCTGGCGTCCCACAGAGCTCTATCATAAGACCAACGCAATATATTCTCTATACAAATAACACGAACTCTCAACGAAAACGAATTAATCTAACGATGTATGCCAACGGCACCACAATCAGCTCATGACACTGACATTTCGCAGATGTTACAACCACAATCATGTGCTACAATATCTTGAGCAATACAGTTTGTAAAACAACCCAAACAAAATAAACGTAACAACTAAAAACAAAAAACGGGCTAAACCTAAAGTAAATATCAAAACAAATAACTACCCCTTTGACTGGTCTAAAGAACCAATATATTTAGGAGTTGCTCAAGACCAAAGGACAACAATTATTAGCCAGCCATGGTAACAACACAATATGCAAAGCACAAGGGAAAATAGCCCAACTTTTCGCCATAATAAAAAATGTCCCTTCCCTTATGTACAACGCCAACAATGACATAAGCCACATCTATATAATAACCCAATATTATCCCCGACAAGAATAAGATAATTACAAATAAAACATAACAAAAATCTTACGAATCTCCACCAACCCACCCCCTCTTAAATTCCTACAGAGATTAGACTCCTACATAAAGTGGCGTGTTGTTAACAATTTTTGTTTAGACATAATTCACCCTTATTGCTATTTAAAATGTTAAATATGTTAATTCTTCCTGATTAATTCTGATTAATCATTTTATTCAGAGATTAAAATAATCGTAATCTGAATTTAATGTAATACGTTTCAGTTGAAAATAATTATTTCTTACGATGAAAGTTACAAATTTCTTAGGATAGGCTACGAATGATTTATATCAAACAGAAGTAACTTTGATACATTTTTCTTATATACAGAATAAACTTATTTGAATAATATGAAACCAAGATTTACTTAAATTATATATATTTTATGTTATTTAAAATATATCTTTGGGTGTTAATGTTGTTTATCCGCATCGTAATAATTCAAATAATTGCACCAAATATTTTTAAAGAATAGGCGATCCACATAATCTCCAATGACATTTTACATCTTCTGTTCATTTTTCTAAAGAGAAATTTCATATAAAAAGTTTATGAATAGAGATACTAGTCATAAATTTAAACTTCTTACATTTATAGCATCTGCCGCGGTAATAATTTCCAAAATATTACACCAAATCCCTATTACGGCAAAGTATGGACGTCACATTTATTGCAACTTTATTTACTGAAACCAAGTATCCGGTCATTTTGGATACGTGAGCTATTAGTCTAGGAAATCTACAGAGGTGGTTCTATGGGATTTTAATACATCTTCAATATATTTTGCTACTTATAACAAATACGTGGATAAGTTATTATTTAATTTTTTTGTTAATAACAATTATCCATTGAACCAATCATAATGCGCAACTGACTTAATTTCTACCTTATAATTATAATTACATAAAATATTGGGAGAACCATGTTCTTTATTGGTATGCAAAACGTGTGCCATGAAAAATACAACATATAGTTAGTTATATTCAAAACATTTTATTCAAACCTTTGGCATTTGAAAATGTATGTTGAGGAAAAAAATCTTTCTCGGTTAGAGTACTTTTTCAACATCATATCCAAAAGAAGAAAATCAATAATTTTCATTAAAACTATTAATTCCATTTATATTTATATTTACTGATATTCACAACAGCATTCTATCTTGGACCTCCAAGTTGTAAAGTTAGAGATTTCCATGCTGAATCATATTCACGAAAAACATATCACACCACTGATAAAAATGATAAAAGACATAGAGACAGACACACATATGGCATGCTAATTGGATAAATTTGCTATTCAAAAAGATCAATTTCGTCATAATTGTTTTTTTTTCGCCGCTAATATTGTATCTATAGATAAAAGGCAAGCGATTAAAAGAACATGGCAATGGATACATAGAATCCTATGGAACTACCGATTTTTTATTAATTTCTGGAGTTTTCACTTAATGTGAGCCCTAGTAAGTATTAGGTCTCTTTATATGAGTTTTTAAATATTTACGAGGTTTTATGAATTACCCGTATTACGTAAACTAGTTTACTTATGAAATATTTAAATCGTGGTTCAAAACATTTTATGGAATTATTTCGGACATGTGCACCCCACGTACGCCACTGGTAAAAACAGCATTCTATTAAAATATTCAAGACATTTGATTGGCTTCTTGCGAAAGGCAACTTACCAGTAGAGGTTTCAACCCTAATGCCCTTCTGGTTTCTAAATTTTTGTTTATAGATAGAATACCTCTAGTCCTTTTCGAGCGTTTATAATAAATTGACTTTATCAGCTTTGGATATTACGGAATTCGCTAAAAAAATTACAAGGTAAGGTATATTGTGTCAAACATGTATAAACATATTTAAACGCTGATACATGACTTACAGCCAATTCTGGTTTTGACGTCATCAATACCCAAATTCCGAGCTCTACCATTACCAGGTGATAATGGCTCTACTAATCACCCGAGATCGGATTTACCGATCAGATATGACCTAATACCAGGGTTGGCTTTAGGTGGTTATGTGTCAGATTTGCATGTATATATAAAACGATATCTTACCTTACAATTTTTTTTAGCGAATTCCGTATTATTCAAAGTTGATAAAGAGAATTTATTATAAAGTCACTCGAAGAGAACTGAAGATATAAGGGGATGTATTTAATACTAAACTAACACACACATGTATTTTTTCACTGCTGGTTACAAGAATAAAAGTATATTATTAATATCTGTTCTAAATGTTTTGGAGTTTAAGTTCGGCGTTGAAAATCCATTTATATTGCGAGACGTTGACAGATGTAACTGTCGCATACTTAAAATATGTAAACTTTCGCAAAGTCACCACATTCTGCGCGGTGTAGCAAAGTCTACTTCTTTGCCGTTTAAATGGTCTATTACATCTGTCATCCTAACAAATCCGGGATTTTTTTTAAACAATTTAAAATTTTGTTTGTGCCCTCACAGCAATTTCTCCCTGTAATTGAAAACTATATGCCGAGGGTCGAATACAACGTTTATTGCATCAACTGTAGTAAATTCTGATGTTGGCCGATACTGAAGGTTTTATATGGCTAGAGGAATTCGTGAAAAACTTCCGTGTATGATCTCCAGATTTTCTTGAACAGTTGCATCCATAAATGCTTGTTGCACCTGTGAAATAGCAACCGTGGCATTTGGATTTGACTGCTGTATTAATAATTTCACATTTTCAAAATGACAGTAATAGTACGATGCTACCTCTAGCCAAGTTCCCCATCGTATTATAATGGGCTCTAGAGGTAATGAAGTAATTGATAAAATTTCATGAAATAACCGTACACGACTTGGTGCTTTAAGAAAAACTTTCTTTACACCAGATATCAAATTATCAACATTAGGGTAGCACCCCCTAATAGTTTCAGCAATCCGATGAAGCCCATGTGCCAAACATGTTACATGAAGTATATTCTGTTATATTTTCTTCAAAATTCTTCCGGCAGCTTTCATATAATTCACTCCATGGGTAAGAAATAGTAAGAACTTGTCCTTATTTTCTGCATATTTGTCACCCCTAAACTCTTGTTGGCTTGAATTCACTACCACCGCTATAGTGCGAGAATTTGTAGCTTTTAAATCTTTAGAGGCGATCAAGTGTCCGCTCATTGTACAATTTTCCTCCAATGCACCCACTAAAACATTCGCTACCTTAAACCTGCAAGCATTGATGGTTTCGTCTACGCTTAGCCTGACGTACTTCCCATTAAGCTCAGAAGAAATTGTCCGTCTAATATTTTCACATTCCGTTGATAAATATTTTTTCTTAGTGTAGATTCCGAAGGCACGTTAATATCGCTATATTTGCCTCTAATACATTTTTCCAAAAATTGTCTAAAAAGTGAATTGTCTAGTTTCGACCACGGTATCCTATCATAAATTCCACTAAATCTAAGTTGAAATTACGTTGCATGTCACTGTAAGTAAAGCCACCTACGCTCCTCCGTTTACGGTTTTCTGAGGAAATATGTCTATTAGTATTTGTGTTGCATGACCATGAAATTGATTTGTCACATCTAGTGCAATACAATTGTCTACCATCAAATTGTAAATCGGCAATATCGCAAATCCAAGAATATACTGTAGCTTCCGGCGCGGCGGTTTAGTACGTTATGATATTTTAACTGCGCGTTTTCAGTACCTACGTCCGAATAAATCCACGTTATGCAACATACTATTTGATAGTATTATGTTTTCTCCCCCTCCAGGCAGTAATGTAAATTACCAATATACTGCAATTTAAAAGAATCTATTACGCATTAAGTTTTTATTTAATATAGTGCATTTCACGACAAACACATTAACATTGTAAAATTAAATAAAATGCAGTTAGTATGCTGCATGACTTTCTTCTTGTAGTTTGGGAATGTTTCAGTAGGTGTTCACAATATATTATATCATCTGTAAAAGTCATCCCTGGAATCCGATCGGTAAATCCGACCTCTGTTCATCACTCATTTTCAATACAAAATGCTAAATATATCATCTTCTATGAGAGAAACGTTTGTAGGGATTTTCACTATGGTTTATAAAATAAATCTTTTGTGTTTAACGATGTTTGAGCTCGTGTGGCAATAATAGTTAGTGACTGATGCTTTTAACCACTGTAACTTTACAGAAATATTATAAAACTGTTTTTTATGATTTACAACTGATAAAAAACAGTTTACTAATAATGACGATGACAGAAAAATCATTGTATATCGCATCAATAGTATTGTGTAATTCAGAATCCCTCTCTGGAAATGTAATCCGTGATACGGACTCTACTTATCATTATCAGTAACTTCACTACCACTATCATTTTGTATGGATGGAAGTTCATTTTGTGCATTATTCTTCGAGAACTTGTAGCAGATAAATTTAACGTTATCGCATGTCGTCGAACTTATCGATTTGGGCTACGTAGAATTAATTGTCTCACTCTTCCGTCATTTTCTGGATTGCATGCAGATCGAGTTCTCCCGGTTGATTTTCTTTTCTCAATTAACTGATTACTTAGACATTTCCTCAACAAATATGAAATAATACCTCGAGCCAGAAAATCAAAAACATTAAATTGAGAAATGACAGAATTAAATTTAACAAAATTCAGCACAAAATATGCGTTGCTGTATATCCGATGGCACCATTTTGCAAACTGTCAAGATATCTAAATTTAGTGATTGATATAATATATTTTTATTGTCTATTAAAAACGAGCAATCATTTGACTTTCAATCATCTTGGCCCTTAAATTTGATTTAATTCTATTTTATTTGCACGCCAGTGGTTTAATATCAGATCCAAAAGTATGCAAAGGGTTGGAGAGCTAATGTTTTATTTAAGACGGTTTCGAGCGTTACGTGGTCACTAGGCTGGATAGGGCCAAAGATATTTTAAATTTTTTAGTAGCGCACAAATGACATATTGACGTGTTTATTCCATTAGAAAGACAACCTTTATATGTAAGTGCATATTGCCTTTCAAACATGAATCAACACTTTGTATTAAACCACGCAGATATTATTCTCAATGCAATAAATCAATAAAAGAGAACAACTTATGAAAAATATGTATAGGTCTATAAAAGAAAATCTTTACAATATATGGCAGTGCTATTGTATATTTTACAAGGCAAGAACGTCAAGTTAAGGTAAAAAAACTTAGGGTGACCTGGGGCAGTTGTGGCAGATATGCGGAAGTGCCAATTTCAATTGAAAGTTGCTGAGGTTGGAATTACAGAAATGTATACATGGTGTTAATTAATTACATGTCAAAACTTCAGGGGGTTATTTCTTACAACATGTCAAGACGCAAAGTTGCTGTTAACATATGCCTGAATGCTTCTTTGTTGAGATAGAGGGTGTTGAATTTTCAATTTTTTTTGTCTTTTCCATGTATTTTACACATTTTTAAAGATAATTGATTCAAATTTGGTGTACATATTAGTTGTTACAGTCTCTACAAAACGCTTTACTGACTTTTGCTACAATCTACAAGGTAATACCTTTTTAGGGGACATCAATCCTTTAAAACCTCCCGAACATCTTTTTTGGCGTGTAATAATATATAATAGTACTGTGTTTAGTTGTTACTGATAAAAGACTACATTTTAAAGGATTTAGAAACAATTTGTTTCTAGTACATTAGTTATAAATTACATATAAATTGTTGCAGTGCCAGAAAATCTCCCAAGCATGACATTTACAAAATATTTTTAGATCGTCATAATATAGAAAACAATTCACAGTAATGTCAGTGACAATGTCATTTATAAAAATATTGATAAAAAGTGGTCCTAAATTCGATCCCTGTGGGACACCTCAAAATAGTCAAACTTCGACAGATCTGGGGTCAGAGTATAAAACATTGTGTTCTGTTGTCAAGTTAAGATGAAGAGGAGTAATTAATAAGGTGGTTATAAAATCCAAAATACGTAATTTTTGCAAAAGAATACTGTGGCATCAGCACAGCTAGACAGGTATAATTGTTCACTAAATAGAAGTGACATTGTTGTAAATTGCTCAAAAATACTTATTACTGTTCAAGGGGGTGATTATTGCAAGATGGCGCACAAATTCTCAAATGAAGATAAATTTAGTATGTTAGAATGTTATTTAAAAGTAAATAGAAAATGCAAAATGCATCGCCTTCCTCCTATCTACACTCTGTTCACTGAAACTTTGCAGCGTTAGCCAGGATAGAGAACAAAATACGCGTTGATTCTTAGTGCAGACGGCAGACAGATATACACAAGTGCAAAGGTCCCATAGCGGTTTATTTTTATGTTTATTTTATTTCATAAGCATCGGTCGTAGTTGGACGTTTCACTCACTAAAGCCCAACCCAATACTGCAAAGTGCAAAGTGAATATAGTTTAGAAACATTTCCAGAGAGAATGCAACCACGTAGAACAGTTTTTAGAAGAATGTAGGCAAATTGATTGATTGATTCAAATTTGGTGACATACTGGTTGTTACAGTCTCTACAAAACAGCTTTACTGATTTTTGCTACAATCTACAAGGTGATACTTTTTTAGGGGACATCAATCCTTTAAAACCCCCGAACATCTTTTTTAGGCGTGTAATAATATATAATAGTACTGTGTTTGGTTGTTACTGATAAAACATTACATTTTAAAGAATTAAGAAACAATTTGTTTCTAGTACATTAGTTATAAATTACATATAAATTGTTGCAGTGCCAGAAAATCCTCCAAGCATGAAATTTACAAAATATTTTTAGATCGTCATAATATAGAAAACAATTCACAGTAATGTCAGTGACAATGTCATTTATAAAAATATTGATAAAAAGTGGTCCTAAATTCGATCCCTGTGGGACACCTCAAAATAGTCAAACTTCGACAGATCTACGGTCAGAGTATAAAACATTGTGTTCTGTTGTCAAGTTAAGATGAAGAGGAGTAATTAATAAGGTGGTTTGAAAATCCAAAATACGTAATTTTTGCAAAAGAATACTGTGGCATCAGCACAGCTGATGCATGACAGTGTTCGCCCCTTCATGGTTTTATTTCTATGTTCGTACAATAACATTACAAGGGTTTTAGCAAAATTTTTCAAAATGATGGGCTGATAATTACTTATTAGAGTTCTATCCCCTCTCTTAAAGACAGGTATAATTGTTCACTAAATAGAAGTGATATTGTTGTAAATTACTCAAAACACTTATTATTACTGTTCAAGAGGGTGATTATTGCAAGATGGCGCACAAATTCTCAAATGAAAACAAATTTGGTATGTTAGAATGTTATTTAAAAGTAAATAGAAATCGCAAAATGCATCGCCTTCCTATCTACACTCTGTTCACTGAAACTTTGCAGCGTTAGCAACGATAGAGAATAAAATACGCGCTGATTCTTGGTGTAGACGGCAGACAGATGTACACAAGTGCAAAGTTCCCATAGCGGTTTATTTTCATGTTTATTTTATTTCATAAGCATCGGTCGTAGTTGGACGTTTCACTCACTAAATCCCAACCCAATACTGCAAAGTTTAAGTGAATATAGTTTAGAAACATTTCCAGAGAGAATGCAACCACGTAGAACAGTTTTTAGAAGAATTTAGGCAATTTGATTGGTTGATTCAAATTTGGTGTACATACTGGTTGTTACAGTCTCTACAAAACAGCTTTACTGATTTTTGCTACAATCTACAAGGTGATACCTTTTTAGGGGATATCAATACTTTAAAAACCCCCCGAACATGTTTTTAGGCGTTATAATATACAATAGTACTGTGTTTAGTTGTTACTGATAAAACATTACATTTTAAAGGATTAAGAAACAATTTGTTTCTAGTACATTAGATATAAATTACATATAAATTGTTGTAGTGCCAGAAAATCCTCCAAGCATGAAATTCACAAAATATTTTTAGGTCGTCAGCATATAGAAAACAATTCACAGTAATATCAATGACAATGTCATTTATAAAAATATTGAATAAAAGTGGTCCTAAATTCGATCCCTGTGGGACACCTCAAAATAGGCAAACTCCGACAGATCTAGGGCCAGAGTATAAAACATTGTGTTCTGGTGTCAAGTTAAGATGAGCAGGAGTAATTAATTAGGTGGTTTGAAAATCCAAAATACGTAATTTTTGCAAAAGAATACTGTGGCTTTAGCACAGCTGATGCGTAACAGTGTTCGCCCCTTCATGATTTCTATGTGCATACAATAACATTAAAAGGGTTTTAGCAAAATTTTTCAAAATTATGATGGGCCGATAATTACTTATTAGAGTTCTATCCCCTCTCTTAAAGATAGGTATGATTTTGGCCTGTTTTCCACAATGGAAACGTTGATGATTGGAGAGATAAATTAATAGGCATACCGTGCTTTCATGTCAAAACACTACATAGGATAGCGTTCGATTAAACTCGTGCGGTCCATTAAGTACAAAATGTGACGGAAATTTGCTACAGCGCATGCAGTCTTTATGTATTCGACGCTGCCTCCCTATGTAGCGTGAAAACATGAAAACACGGTATACATAATAGGTACATCAGCGATTCCAACCGAGCCGTCTCAGCAAGCATATGCGAGAAGAGAAGGAACGCGAGGAATTACCCAAAATAGTAGTAACAAAACCTGAAAAAATTTGCGATCAACCGGAAACTGACATAAAAGTGGAAAGTGTATCTGTAAATACCCGGAGTTCACGTGAAAAATCGCGGAAAACGCGTAACACGAAAGTGATTAATAAACAAAGTGACAGGACACAAGTTGATAGAGACAAAATTAGAATTCTAAGTGTAGTTAATAAGGACGGCGATAGCCAGAGTAGTAGTGTAAGCAATATTAGTTCAAAAGGATTTTTCATTAACGAGCTAGAAACGTCTAACAAACAATTTAGTGTAAGTGACAGAGACATCCCATCGCTTATTGCTAAGAGTGACAAAGACACACATAGCGATAGTAGCTTAGAAAATAAAGTAAAAGTCCACTCCATACAAGTTAAAAGGAATACCGACAAAAAGTGGGTAAATATCAAATCGAGAATAAACACTGGTGAATGCAAAAAAAGACCTGCCACAAAAACCTGCGAATTGACGAAAGAATTCAAAGAATCTCACTCATCCGATAGCAGCATTCCTGACATTTCTACTACACAGCTGACTGATACTAGTATATCACCAGAGCATCAAATACACAAAAAACCAAAACTTAATAAAAGTCTAAATATCGACGAGAAACAATTTATTTCCGCGTATGCGAAAACTGAAAATTACTCAACAATGGAAGAGCAAGATAATAATAAACTTTCGCTTCCAAAAAAATCCAAATTTAAACCCTAAAACACTCGCTGAACAGAAACAAAAATTAGACGAGCAGATTCAAACTGAATCAACAATCTTAAAATTAATACAGGACGGACAACTGCAAATTCGTAATAATAATTTAATTGTCGGTAACCAAAAAATTAATTTAAGCAATGTGAATAAACCAACAGAAAGCATGGAAATAATAGAACCCACAACGCCTACTCCTTCCACCAGCGCCGGATTTGTAACGCCCCGCAAACATACAAAACTATCACAAATAATGTCGCCAAATCTCGCTGCAGCTCTAGTTACCACAAACAATAAGTTCCAGGCACTAGAAAAATCATCGGCAGAAGAAATCCAGGAGAAAGTAATACAAACTGCTCAAACAAATAAAGGACCACAATCACCGCATACAAGGGAGACAAATAAAAATCCCCCCTATTGTACTCAAGGGAATCCCAAAAAAAGCACAACGAGCTAACTAAGGAGCTCAACATTCACATAAAGCTTGGTTACTTTGTAAAATACGCCCCGAAAAGCACGTTATTGTACATAAGAGACATAAATGAATACAAAAAATACAAAGAAACTCTTATCAAGCAAAATGATATAGAGTTTCACACGTATTCCACCAATGAAGATAAGAATCACGCATTTGTTTTGAGAGGCTTACAGGGTGATCCCGATATAACTGATATTAAAGAAGATCTGTTAGATCAGAACGTTGAAATAATGAATATATTCAAAATGAAAACTAGAGCAAGCCCACTTTACTTAATAATAACCAGTAAAGACAATACCTTAAAAACATTACAAAATGACGTTAAGTATGTTTTAAATACCAAAATAATCTGGGAACGCAGACGGAACGATAGAGTTATCACTCAATGTAGGAGGTGCCAAGCATGGGGGCACGCCACGACTAACTGTCACAGAAACCCCAAATGCGTTAAGTGCGCAGGTGACCACTGGACCAGGGACTGCGTAAAATCAGACACCGCTAAGCCTAAATGCGTAAATTGTGCAGGGGACCACACTGCATCTAATACAGAATGCCCGGTCTACCAACACCGCATTAAAATGATAGAAGAACGAAATGCAGACACAGAGTCCGCCCCCGCGCCCACCTATATACCAGCACCCATACCAACCACTAACCCTTGGAAAGAAAAAGCGAAGACAACTGTAAGGACAACTGTAAATCAGCCTGACAGCACCCGTCCACAACAGCAACAACAACAAGTGCAGAAAACTTCAAACACTGCCCCGGCTGTCATGTCAAATACAAATAATAATTTTCATGAACTCGTAAATCAAATGAACATATTAAATTCAAAAATCAATTTAGAACAAACAATAAAGGCGATTGCCGAATTGAATAGAATACTAGACTCCGTTTCCGACCCAATGGAAATAATATTCACAATTCAGCAATTCACTATAAATGTATTACCAAACTATAACATTGTAAATTCAAATTAATGAATTGGAACGGAAACGGAGTAATTAGTAAATTAAATGAATTTAGGCATTTTATTTGTGAACATAAAATTGATATAGCAGTTATCACAGAAACTAAACTAAACAATAATCATAAATTCGAAATATATAACTATAATGTATACAGGAGAGATAGGCCAAATAACCGAGGCGGCGGTGTAGCCATTATAATAAAGAAATCTATTCCACATACACTGCTCGCCTCATACAATGTTACTATGGAGCATGTAGCAATTAAATTGGGCGACGGCACAGTTATTGCAGCCGTCTATAACCCTCCTCGAAATAGAATCACACAAAACGATTTCGACCAGTTGTTTCAAGATAACAAAGTTTTAGTTATAGGGGACCTGAATGCCAAGCATACTTCATGGCGAAATAACCGTTCCAACAGGAGCGGTGTCGTCCTGCGCGACTTTGCCCTGGCGGAGAATATTGCAGTTTTATCACCCGATAATCCCACCCACTATCCCGCTAACAATTCCACCCCTACCTATATTGACCTAGTAGTCAATAAAAATTACCCCCACCAAATACAACCTATCTCTCTTCCCCTCCTATCCAGCGATCACAACCCTGTCCTCTTCTCCATACACGATACAGACACCAACACACTTAACAGAAAAATCTACAATTACAAATCGACGAACTGGACGACTTTTAAACATTATGTAAACACAAAATTAACCATAAACAACAACATACTCACGAAACAAGACCTAGACGACGAGGTTGACAAATTGACGAACGTTTTACAATACGCACGTGACAAGACAACTAAAACTATATTAATCAAACCACACGAAGAGACGCTGCCTGATGACTTAAAACGACTCATAACATTTAAGAACTCCACCAGACGAAAATGGCAAAGACATAGACGTCCCATAGACAGACAACGACTATCGGACTTACAAAATACTATAAATACCAGACTAAACGAACATAAAAATGATGTATGGACTCGACGCATCCAGGGGCTATCACGACAAGACAACTCACTTTGGAGAATGACAAAACTATTACGGAAACCCTTCAACGCCATACCGACTTTAATACATAACGGACAAACCTACATGACAGACGATGGTAAAGCGGAGTTGCTTGCTAACCATCTACAGCAAGTATACTCCGCCCAACCGGACACGACGGAACAGCATACCATCATCAACGACGACACAAACACAATACGTGACCATTATGACATCCCAAATAGAAAATTCGTAAAACTTATCACCTCACCTACTGAATTAAAACAACTCCTACGACGACTACCGAACAAAAAGGCCCCTGGACCAGACAATATTCCCAACGTTATCCTCAAGCATCTCCCCAATAAAGCCCTAGTTTCCTTTACACACATAATAAATAACATAATAAAGCTGCAGTATTTTCCGCCACGGTGGAAGACTGCAGTGGTGGTCCCGTTTTTGAAACCAAATAAAGATTCTCAGGACAAAAATAACTATAGACCCATTTCACTGCTCAATGCACTTTCTAAAGTAGCAGAAAAGATAATCCTCAATAGATTAAATAAAATAATAACCAAAAAAAGGCTCATTCCTGAGAATCAGTTTGGTTTCAGAAGCGGGCACAGTACGGCTCTCGCACTTTGCAGAGTCGTGCAGGATGTCACTGATGGTTTTAATAAAAAACAATCGACCTGCATGCTCCTGTTGGACATGGAAAAGGCCTTCGATACTGTTTGGCATTCAGGCCTCCTATACAAACTAAAAAATAATGCACAATTACCATTATATTTTGTAAGCTTAATCAAGAGTTACATTGAGAACAGAAAATTTCGAGTGAGGGTTAATGACGCAGTGTCGTCGTCCAAAACAGTCAACGCCGGTGTGCCGCAAGGCACAGTCCTATCCCCCATCCTCTTTAACCTATTCCTAGCCGACCTTCCCACCCACCCTAGCACAAAGACAGTACTATACGCAGACGACACGACCATTTACGCACAATCCTTCCACGCACAGACTGCCACGCAAAAAGTACGATACCACTTAAACCAACTGACAGACTACTACAAGACCTGGAAAATACGACTCAACGAGGACAAAACGGAAACCATTACATTAACCAAAAAAATTTACAAACATCACGACCTTCACTAAACTTAAAATTAACGACAAGACAATTACAGAGAAAGACAACGTTAAATATCTAGGGATAACACTTGACAAGAGACTTTTTTTCAAAAGACACATCACTAATACGATTAACAAAACATATGCTACGTTAACCCGACTCTACCCCTTGATAAACAGACACAGCTCACTCTCTACAGACAATAAACTTTTACTGTACAAGACAATCATCAGACCAACAATGACATATGCGTGTGCTGCATGGAGCCACATGTCGGACACGCAATACAAAAGACTACAGACCACCCAGAACAAGTTACTGAGACTACTCACGAACTCTAACAGATACTCTAACATGTCACGACTACACGAACAATACGGACTTCAACAAATCCAACCATATATCTATGAGACTGCGACAAAATTCTTAAAGACCCAAACTCAAACATCAGCACTAACCAGAGACATGACCCATTTACGACGACATAACGCCCCGCAACACGTCCACAAGTACATCTACCAACGACTCCCACTCTACGACGAACGTATATAACCTAACAGACCCACAGATAATCTACATACACGACATAAATCACATTTGACCTACCTTACCTGTGACGTCATACCCAAATACCCATCGATGTCTCTTTTACCTCACCTCGCCTTCGCCATTTGAAAAAAAGAATATATTATAAGAAACTAACCGCTAACATGCTCTATAGGTAAACAAACACAAAAAATAACATTAAACAGGTTTTTTTTTTGGACTATTTTTCCTGTATACATGCAAAAACTCGCACTCACAAATAAAATGCCATAAATTATTTATTTTCTAAAAGCTTTCTATCTAATACGGTAAACGCCTTGTGTAGGAAAAGGCATAACATACTCGAACACCAACTCCAGAACGTCGGGGCCATGACAGCGGCCGGGGCAAGTGTAAACTGCAACACGAAACTCGTTTCGCTTGTCTTTAAAATATGTACAGTGTATTTATATATATTGTAAAATACTATAAATGAAATACGTTTAATTAAGGAGTGGCCATGTAAAAAATTAATGTTGAATAAATGTATTAAATGGTAATGGTACATCAGCAACTACTACAGCGCCATCACGTACTATGAAGTATGAAATAATGTGAGGATCACTAGTCAGTTTTGGCTTTATCTTTTTTATCACTTTAAAAACTTCATCTTCTGTACTTGAAGAATATTTAAACAAAAGTTATTAAATGCTTCACAGTATCACCAACATAATCCGGAACAGAGTACGGGAACTGTTGAAAATATGTCAGCAAATACGTTGCTAATCAGTTGAGGATCGAAAATAACGTTATATTTCATATTTTTGGGGCAGATTAGAAACATTTGTCTTAAAATTAACACATAGCCAGAAGTCAGATGGATTTTCTGCAATATATTCTACTAAATGTTGTTCCTGTGATAGAAGAGGTAATATCATTTTCTATTTTTATTTCATTTCTGGTGATGAAACTGTTAAAATAAAATTGACGCGATCTCTAATGCGATAATATTCTGTATAAAACCCTCGTGCACGCAATACAGTTAATGATAGGCGAATTCATTCCTGATGGCAATGACACCATGTTTTAATTATACCAGGGGTGCGTCTCCACACCGCGTTTCTATGTAATTATGAACAGATCTCCCCGTCTCGCACTTATCCTAATTCCCCTGCAATCTATTTCTCGAGAACGCCTAGACAATCCCTTACAGTTAATTAAATATTGAACAAGGGATCATTTGATCTGAGCGAAGTAAGCGCGTTAAGCAAATCCCTACGTGTCGTGATTTTCTGGCCGTCTATGTCAAAATGTAAAAAAAGTGACGCCGCCCGGTGAGATGAGAGTCACTGCAAGTATAAAACTGCCATAATTGTATAAAAATTATTTCATAGAGTTTAACATGAATTATACAGTTCAGTTATAATTAACATACAATTAATGATGATTGAGAAGTTAAAAACAGGAAGAAAAAACACCAAATGAAATAAAAAAAAACGTTTTTTTTTTTTTAATTTGCATTTACTCTCTTATGTAATGAAAAGCTTTCAATTAATTTTAACGTTAAATGTAAAAACTTTCAATTGTTCAACTAGTTATTGTCATTAAATAAATCTCGTTAGCATTGTTGTTAATGTGATATTGACAATTGTCACATTTATTTGATTTAATTTGATTTTCTCAAATGTCAAATTAAATATATTTTATACACTAGTCACAAAAATTAAGGGATATTAAAAAAAAGTTCCAAATTTTAGGGTGATTTTCAACAAGAGATAACTCGGCGAAAAATGGTCGTACAGAAAATAAAAAAAAGGAAATTGTAGCTTTAAGTGTCTAGTTTTCAAACCTGGATTGTAAAATTTTTTTGCGTGGGCGGTTTTCACATAATTATCCGAAAATCAACAAAAAAAAATTTTTCCAAATTTTTTCTCGTTTTTAAAATGGTTTGTGGACTTCAAAACATTTTTTTTCATCATGGGACCATAAAGCTCTTCTAGACAATTTAATTAGCTTTAATTTGATCTCTGAAAGAGCTCCGTACGATGATTTGCCGCGGAGTTATCGTTGATCAAAGCAAAAAAGTCCATTTCAACTTTGACAATCGATTACTCGGGAACTAATGATCGTATAGAAAATGGAGGTAGGGTTTTGGAAACTGCAAAATATTCTCTATAAGACACAATTAGTGGTGATTGATAAAAAAAATTTTTTTGAAGCGAAATTTTTTTTCTGAAATTTTTTTTTTAATTTTTTCGAACGAGTCATGTTTTGAGCAAAAAAATAAGGATTTTTGCCAAAAAACCATATTGAAGTCGAAAATATGCATAAAAATCAAAAAATTGCTTGCTAAGATGATTTTTGGCCGAAACGATCAATTTAAACCTTCGGGGCACTAAGAAAAAAAAATCGCAGCACTTTGCAACTTTGAGGGTATTTTAGGGACACTTTGAGGTTAAAAAGTTACCGGCTATATCCTTCGTTAATTCACTATATCCAAAGTTATACCAAATTGTCCAAATATCCTTAAATTCGCAAATTTTCAACTTCTTTTCAGCCAACATCATCGCTTCAAAAAATTTTTTTTTATCAATCACCACTAATTGTGTCTTATAGAGAATATTTTGCAGTTTCCAAAACCCTACCTCCATTTTCTGTACGATCATTAGTTCCCGAGTAATCGATTGTCAAAGTTGAAATGGACTTTTTTGCTTTGATCAACGATAACTCCGCGGCAAATCATCGTACGGAGCTCTCCCAGAGATCAAATTAAAGCTAATTAAATTGTCTAGAAGAGTTTTATGGTCGCATGATGAAAAAAAATTTTTTGATGTCCACAGACCATTTTAAAGACGAGAAAAAATTTGGAAAAAATTTTTTTTTGTTGATTTTCGGATAATTTTGTGAAAACCGCCCATGCAAAAAAATTTTACAGTCCAGGTCTGAAAACTAGACACTTAAAGCTACAATTTCCTTTTTTTATTTTCTGTACGACCATTTTTCGCCGAGTTATCTCTTGTTGAAAATCACCCTAAAATTTGGAACTTTTTTTAATATCCCTTAATTTTTGTGACTAGTGTATATTGTTTAATTATTACCAATGACGTAGAAAAAATGGTGTATGAAACACGTGTTAAAAGTCACTTTTATTTTGTTTGTGGGGTTGCTACACTCGGCTTCGCCTCATTCGCCAACTAACCGTCCCAAAAAAAAAATGACACTATTTCCATTTAGATACACATATTACAAGAAAAATAGCTATTTTTGATAGAAATGTTAAATTTCATTTTATTTTGTGACTGGGTATGTTTGCGAATAAGACGAAGTCGAGTGAAGCAACCCCACGAACAAAATAAATTCACTTTTAACACGTGTTTCATACACTACTTTTCCTGCGACATTGGCAATAATTAGAAAAATTATAAAAATATGTTAAATTTGATATTTGTAAAAATCAAATAAATGTGACAGTTGTCACTTCACTGTCACATTAACAATAATGCAAAAGAGCTTTATTTAAGGTTGCATTTTCACCAGATATCCAACTTAAATTTATAAATCGCTGTTTAAATTTTTCTGTTAGTAATATCGAACAACGAAAATAAACGAGTAATTTTAAATATCATATTGATTTAATATGCAAAATTACAGGCAATACTGATCCGAACATTTTTTTAAACTTGGAAAATACGACCATTTGGTAAAATGACACCAAATAAAATATTCGTATTTTCCAAGTCAAAAATATCTGATGTGGTCAGCTCATAAGTTTCTTATACCAGTATATATCATCCTACTGGAAATAAATCGTTCTATTTAATTCTTCACTTACCTCAATTAAATTTTAATAGCGTGCCTTGAAATGCTTCATAAAAATTTTTAATAATTAATTATCAACGTCATTCGATACTGTCAATAATAATTCATGACATATATTTTATACACTTTTTCTTATTGACATTGACATTTTTGTAACTAAATTAGACCTTTCAAATGTCAAACTACGAAATACATCCTAACCCCATTTTATCAAATGTGTAAAAAAATTTCAGTTTACATCAGCTTTATTTAAGTATTTAGTTGGAAAATATATTCTATTGACTTCATATAGTAGACATGATTTATAATCTTTCATCATTTTCATTTCATCAATCCAGAAACGCAATAAAAATTTTTAATTTTCTCTCCCAAAATTGTACCTTTTTTCTTCTTTCATTCATTATGTCTCTTGTGGTGGTACGACATTCACCAAATTTAATGTGTCACCTAAAATGTTGTTGACAATCTGAACTGCCAAATTTGGGAAGTCTCCTATTAGTATTTTTTTAGTTATCGCGGATACAAACATACACACACGCGCACACACATGCGCGCATCCGCGAACACCCGCGAGCACCCGCGCGCACACACACGCACACACCGCACACACGCACCCACACACGCACGCACGCACCGACAGACATCATTCGGAAAATAGTCAGAATGGATTCAGGAGGGTTCAAAACATATATCAATCAAAATCTCAAGGTCGAAAAAAATCACGATTACTATACTTCCTTATATTAGGTATAAGAAAGTAAAAAAATATGCAGCGGTCCCGAGCAGCAGACCAGAGCGTTAAGTGACAAACGTAGCTAGTTTACTGCCTATCGACTCCCAGGTTCAAATCCGAGTTTTGATTCTGACAAAGTCGAAGGGTTTGTTTGTGTGTGTCGGCGTTTTTTACAACTGTGTAATTTTATATATTACATCTATATGATATTTAGAATGAACCGTATGTTTTAATTTTTCGATATTACCAACAGAAAAAATGTTAACAGCGATTTAAAACTATCCTGGCGACGATGGAGTGCAAACGCCGCCTGACAATAACCGGTAGATTTTTTTGTATTTCTGATATTAAAATAATTTGTTAAATCCGTATATAGGGTATTTCAGGTTTAAAGTGACAGTGTAATGGATGATAGAACACTTAGCTGAGTTCAAAACACTCCCAAACTTACCCTTGAATGTTAACCGTTTTTGAGATACATGGCGTTTTATAGTTTTGGACTAAAACTGTAGTATTTCTGCAACGGCTTTAAATACCGTGTGTCCCAAATTCGATGCTCACCATTGGAATCTTGGAAACGTTAAGAGATACAAGGTCGGTTAAATGGGATAAGCGTTAGCAAATTTTATGCTGATTCCTAATCCGTTAAAAAATCACGGCTGATTGGAACTCTTCTTGTGATTTTCAAAAAAAAAAAAACGAAAATTTTGTGATTTTTTTCTTTGATGTAGTCAAGTAATCCTTGGTCAGACAGGTTTTAGACTTTACTTTATTAGGACATTTTTTGGAGACTAATATTTTGGTGTAGAAACGAATGTTCGATATTCTTTTCTTTTCAAGATATTCGAGGTAATTTTTTGTTTTTCTTATGGCAGCCATATTAGATTTTTTGTTTTTCAGATTGCGCTTAAAATGAATTTTCAAATGATGTACGCATGCCGAGGAAAAATTATTTTTCAAAGGACTAATTTAAGAAATGTTTCAATTGCTTAGCAAAACAAAATAGTAGGCCACGGAAAATCAAAAAGTTTTTTAAAGACAGAAACAAGGAAGTTGCTTATTCAAACGGTGGCGGCTAATTATTATCTATGTACTTAAAATCTACTGTAAATTGTTTCATTTGTACAATTTTCTAAAAATATCAATTTTTAGACAATCATTAAAGTTTTATTTGTCATAAAATTGTCAATAAAGTGTTCAAAATTTGAAGAAAGGAATCCTCTTCATCAAGGGCATTCTTGCATGCAAAGTAGTTAGTAATTAGTAAAATTTGAAAAATGCTTTTCTAAAAAAGACCAGATTCACACATAACTTTCAGTAAAATTTAGTAGGCTGTGGTTTAAAACAAATAATAAGCATTACTGTTAGTTGACAATTGTTCATTAAATAGAAGTGACATTGTTGTAAATTGCTCAAAAAATACTTATTATTACTGTTCAAGAGGGCGATTATTGCAAGATGGTGCACAAATTCTCAAATGAAGACAAATTTGGTATGTTATGTTAGCAGGTTGGCCACTATCATTTGTCTCTTTCATAACCTATGGCATACTGAGGAGAATTAATAAGTTCGAAACCGGTCTATGTCTGGTTAGGAATTGACAAATGATCTTAGCTACCGATCTATCATGATTTGAAGGTATAATCCAATGCAGGTCGGGGTATTTGCCCGTTGAGTAGTTGTTTCGTTCAAATCATATTTAATAATAACTTTAGCAATTGATACATAAATAATTCTTACTGAGTACTTTATTTTATTTTATTTTTTCAAACTGTGGTGTTCATAATGTCTTTTTCTTTTCTTTTCCGTTTGTCTTTGCTTCGGAGACCCAATATCTCGTAAATGACGATGATTTGAGGCAAACATGCGACTTCGACGAATCGCGGTGCGGATAAATGTTCGTCGTAAATTCGTTTCGTTTCGTTGCAATTCCCATTAGCACGGCCACAGAAAAAATGCATATCCGATAATATCTCAAACACATAAGTAATCAATAATTTTCGAATGCTATTGTGTTCACTTGCAACCTTCAATATTAACATTAATTGACAGTACTGACATACAACTTCCAAATGAAAACAGTCATTGAATGAATCTTAATTCAGCAAAGACAAATATTCACCGTGATGATCAAAAGATACAAACTGAGACTAGAAAAAAAAATCTATTATTCACGAAAGTGAAGTTTATCCTAGCGAATAATAGTCATTACATGCGATTGGAATACTATACTTTATCCACGACTAATAAATAATAACATTTTTTTTTATAAAATATTGCGATAAAAATTCTGACAGACTTTGACATTTAAAATTAAATTGCAATTCTGCGCTTTTACTGACATGCATGGCACATATATTTTAAATAACTGCATCATTAGATCCCGTACTTTCTAAAAAAATGTCATTTATAAAAAAAATGTTAGAAGAAAGATATAGTAACCTATCAAATCTCCGTCACTGGGTGGCGAAACAAACGAAATATCAATGTATTCTTCATTTTTGTTTAAGAGACCGAATTTCAAATTTTCATCATGTATTTCAAAGATAATACGGTCAAAAAACCCTATTTCAATAATGATTTTCAACATGTGTCTCGGAAACAAAGGATTCTGATATATATGTTCATAGAAACTTGTATCGTTATTTTAATGGAATTAACCAGCTGGCAAATTTTCTAAATCAGGTTTGTAAATACCCCGTATAAATACATATAAATATTTACGATATCCACGTAATATTTCAATTTAGACATTTTAATAAACTCCGTACAAAATTCATCTCCCAACATTTTAACAAATCATTTGAACACAAAGAAGATTGTGATGGATAAATTTAAAATGTTTTTCATTTTATGGAACCAAATTCCTCACGTTCAAAATTTAATATCGTTAAGTTGTGTTTTGTAGTCATTCTCGAATAATAATAAAATCAAGGGACCGATAAAACGGCTAAAATGGGGTAAAAGCATCTTTCACTGAAACTTTTCAGGGAATACGGAGATATTCTCTTCAGGATTATTTTCTTCAACTGAAAAAATAAAATAAAACAGTCCAATACAAAAGGGGAGTGGTATCCATGCGTAAGAAATTCTTATATATTAAAAAGTAGAAAATTAAGAGGAATTTTGATTAAAATCAATCACATGACTTCTATCGGTGTCCTTCGTCCTGTCCTATGAGTTTTTATAGCAACATACAGACTGATTCTGAAAGATGTAGCATAAAGTTTTACAAGAGAAATGAGGACCATTTAGCCTAAATGACCTCTATTTAGAATTGCACCTCTAAGGAGTTATATAATTTACATAATGGAGAGAAGATAACTTGATTCTTTAAAACTTGTATCATGCTTTAAAAGTGTGTTCCTATAACCTCTTAAAATGGATGAAATAAATCGCGCACGATGGACTTTAACAAAATCAAAATGTATACGTATCACTTCACATAGTGTTATAAGGCATATTCTGTTAAAATCTGCCGTAAAATATGCAATTTATTTAAAATTATTTCATTTTCAAATCTTATATGGATATAAAAGAAAGTCCTATTCTGCCATTCAATCTTTAACACAATAATTATTTCATTTTAATAAAAGGCTTAAGATTTACATTTTTCATGGCATAGTGTTAGGCAACTAATATCCTGACCATCAGAAGATCGAGAAGATTTGGAGAGGGATCAAGTAGGGTAAACACTTGAGATTGGAAGGGGGTTGGTAATAATTTACCGTTTGTGATTTATATGCGTAACGCCGGTATACCGTAATGTGTTGTTAAGTTGGCAATAATTTTTTGGTTAGGTAGTGTTACTAACGGCATAACATAAAAAAATACAGGACTCACATCGACAGCAATTTGCAATCAAAAGAAAATTTTTCGTTCAACTTAACATCAAAAAAATCAGGTCTGTTCACTTTCTATAATCCTAATTAAGCATACAATTTCGCGTTGTTAAATTGACACTATATTTTGAGGTTAAGTAATGTCAACGTCACCTTGATCCGATTCCAAGCGGTCAACCGATATATACCAGCCATAAATAGTATTTACCGCTTGCGTATCTGGTAACGAATTTGAATGAAGATATGACGACACAAAAAAAGCGCTTCATACGTCATCGTTTTGACATTTGAAGAAGCAGCATTTAACCTGCTGGTGAGCTGCCTTATTATATCGGCAAATACTAGTCGGCCGAAGAGAAAAATGAATTATACGCTGAATATTAATTAAGAGATAAAACTATCAAACAACTGAAATATCAGGCATATTATTATCCATTTTTGCAATGAGAATAATGACCGTGGTATATACCAGTTGACCGCTTGGAAAGGAATATAAAAAAAATAGTACTAACCCTGACGGCAGTTTGTAATTAAAAGAGAATTTTTTTGTCCAATTCAACAACGCGAAAATCTACTTTTAGTTAACATTACAGAAAGAGAATGAACTTTATATAAAAGCATACCGGGTTATTCCGAAATAAATCAAAGAAAAAAAAGTCTAGGATCTGAGAGGGTTTATACCGGGTGTAATTTCATATGCATTTTACACTTCGTGCATACAAAAATATAAATCATATGGGGCACATGAAAAAATACGTATCTTTATTTGACGACTGTGTGTTTCACAATAATACGCCAACTACCAGATTACGTACTTTATTAAACTGATTGTATCACTTGGTACTTACAACGAAATACAACTTTATAACCTGGCACACCGCCAGTACAGAATAATTTCTAAAACACAACAAAATGACTTTCTTATAACGTTATTCAACGAATACACACACACTTGTTCTGCACTCAACAGTCAAAAAACTTATTCAGCACTCTCTGGTGTCCACACTTTTTGTTAGAGGGCGCTGCTAAAAACTATTGCCAACTTAAACTAAGAATTTAAGACTCGGTAACATACCGCCGCCGTTGAAATTAGGAAGAATTTCAAAACAGTTTATGACAAATTTGGTAGAGGACACAATTTAACAATAGGTCTGACATAAGTTCCATTTTTAGTCTTGAGTAGAGCACTACGAACGTGACCATCCTTGCCTTTATAGACATTTAAAATTCTAGCCATACACCAAGCTAAAGGTGGAACATTGTCTTCTTTAACTAAAACTAAATCATTAATTTGAACATCAGGTTTGTGGGAGTACCACTTCTTTCTTTGTTGGAGTTCTGAAAGATACTCGGAGCTCCAACGTTTCCAAAATATTTGTTTGATTTGTTGAATTTGCTGCCAGATTTTTAAGCGATTTGTGGATACAGAAATTAAGTCAACCTCCGGATAAGCAGTTAGAACATCGCCTATTATGAAATGCGCTGGAGACAGATACTTCAAATCATTTGGGTCATCATTAATAGGACACAATGGTCTTGAATTTAAAATTCCTTCTATTTGAATTAACAAAGTATTTAAATCTTCATACGTGAATGATGTAGAAGATCCCATCATTCTCTTTAAGTGGTGTTTTACGGCCTTTACACCGGCTTCCCAAATACCTCCCCAATGAGGTGACATGGGGGGAATAAAGTTCCACTCTATGCCATCTTTAGACATATAATCGTGAATTTGTTCAACGCTAGGCTTCTTATTTAACAGATTATATATTTCGTGCAATTCTTGTTGTGCACCTTTAAAATTGGTGCCATTATCACTGAAAATTTTGGCAGACATGCCACGCCTTGAAACGAATCGTTTAAATGCATTTAAGAATGATTTTGTGGTCATGTCCGAGACAAGTTCCAGGTGAATGCTTTTTGTACACATACATACAAAAAGGCAAATATAACCTTTAGTTATAACAGATTTTCTGATACGGACTTGTCGAATATTAATCGGCCCAGCATAATCAATGCCAACATGCAAAAATGGACGTGCTGGAGTCACTCTTACTGAAGGTAAGTCAGACATAATTTGAGTCGCCGTCCTAGCACGGAACTTAAAACATTTTACACATTTATGAATCACCCTTTTGATTGCACTTCGAGCATTTATGATCCAAAATTTTAACCTTAAATTAGCCAATACTAGCTGGGTACCTGCGTGAAATAACCGTTCGTGCTCATAAATAATTATTAACTGTGTAACATGATTCTTATCTGAAATTATCAAGGGATGGCGTTGACCCAAAGATACCGGACAATGCTTGAGCCGCCCACCAACTCTTAATAGACCCTCACTATCTATAAATGGGTTCAATAAACGCAATCGATTATTTTTTATCTCGGTTTGCATATTCTTACCTTGAGGATTGTCACCAGACGTATTTTGTAATAAATTAATCTCATTAGAGAATGTTTCAGCTTGAACAACTCGAATTATAAATTTGACTGAATTTTGAAGCTCGCTCGTAGATAGAAACCTTGTTATCTTATGTTCACTCTTGTTTTTGAGATTATGAACAAATCTGAGCACATACGTCATGATTCTTTGTAACCGAATAAAGGATGAATAGTTATTAAACAGCTTATAAAAATGATTAGACGCATTTACATTGGAAACGCATGTTTGGACGCGCTTTCTTTCCTCAGGTAAGGTTTCCTGTGTTTGAGTTTGCCACTTACTATCTGGCCAGTACTGATCATTTAATTTTAACCATGATGGCCCATGCCACCACAGGGCACAATCCCGTAACAAATGAGGTTCCAGACCTCGTGAAACTAAGTCAGCAGGGTTATCCGTAGACTGAACATGGAACCAACTATCTCGTGAGGATAATTCGTGTATTTCCGCTACACGATTTGCTACAAGGGTGCTCCAACGATTGGCCTCGGAGGCGATCCATGAAAGTACTATCGTGGAGTCCGTCCATAAATAGATTTTATTCACGTTTAAATTTAATATTGAACTAACCTTGTTCATTAACCGTGAGAGGAGCAGGGCTGCACATAACTCGAGTCGAGGTATGGATATTACCTTTAATGGTGCTACACGGGATTTGGAACAAATTATTCTCGAAATCATATTTCCATCAGCATCACGACTAGATAAATACACGATTGCTCCGTAACATTTTAAACTAGCATCAGCGAAGCCATGCAGATATATGTCCTGCGCATTATCAACAAGCAGACGACGCGGAAATGCAAGGTTACGCAGAGCTATTAGTTGAGATTTGAAAGGCAACCATTGACTCAAAATGTGTGAAGGAATCAGTTCATCCCACCCTAAATTTTCCTTCCAAATTTCTTGCATAATGATTTTCGCACGACTAGTAACCGGACCAGTAAGACCCAACGGATCGAATATCTTCGCGATACAGGTTAATACAGCTCGCTTGGTACATTTAACATCCCTTATAATGTCATCGGATATGGCTATTTCAAAACTGTCATTGGAAGGATTCCAAATGATACCCAAAGTGCGTACTGACGATTTATCATTAGTTAACGTTATGTTACGAATTTCACGTTTTTCGGCAGCAATGTCCTCTAACAACTTAGGCTCATTTGAACACCACTTATGCAGTTCGAATCCTCCTCTTTTCAACATGTCACATAATTCCCACTGCAGCCTCTGTGCCACTTCCAACGTGTCTGCACCCGTTATAATATCGTCCACGTATGAATTTGTCCGTATTGCATTAGAAGCAAGCGGAAATTCGTCACCTTCATCCGCCACCAATTGCAATAAAGTTCGAGTCGCCAGAAAGCTCGCAGAAGCAGTACCATAAGTTACTGTAGTTAATTGCAGACATTGAATAGGTTTGTCCATAATATTCTCTGTAGCGATTGAAATTTAGGTTTGATATGTACTTGCCGGTACATCTTAGTTATATCTGCCATAATGGCATATTTATAATTACGATATCTCAATAAAATGGTAACTAGATCCGGTTGAACTACAGGGCCAACCAATAATAAATCGTTCAATGAAACTCCCGTTGTACTAGGGGCTGACGCATTAAAGACTACGCGTAATTTCGTCGTGGAGCTAGTCTCTTTGATCACAGCATGGTGGGGCATGTAGAACGTCGCGGTTATGTTATCATCCTCATTATTTAAATCTACAACTTTCGCATGTCCTAATTTAAGATATTCATCAATGAATAATTTATAATCATTAAACAATTTAGAATTATTTGCGAATCTTCGCTCTAAAGATAAAAAACACCGGTAAGCATAATTATACGAGTTGCCGAGCATATTTACCTTTTCTTCTATAAGCGGAAGATCGACCGAGTATCTACCAGTATCATCTCTAGACACCGATTTCACATACCTATTTTCACATTCTCTTTCCTCGTCACTCAATAGATTTTTGCCCGACAACTCCTCCACTTGCCAGAATTTATGCATCGTGTCATTTAAATTAGATACCGAACTAACTAAAGTTTGACTTATCTCCGTTTCTAGTACGTTAGCATTCATAGCTCCGTGTACCACCCAACCAAACTTCGTATTTTGAAGCATAGGAAATCCATTACCCAAGTCAATATTTCCCTTTTTTAATGTTTTGGCGAACAATTCGGTCCCCAATAACATGTCGATTTTTCCAACTTTATTAAATGACGGATCGGCTAAACAAATATGACGCGGCCATTTTAATTTATTCATATCAACTTCACATTTTGGGGCGCGACCCGTTATATTTTCCATTACACCAAACTTAGCCGTAAATTTGTAGTCTGAAGTTCTAGATTCAATATTCAAATTGACCGTGCTTTTGATGGTCATTGAAACACACGAGACACCATTAACTTGCCAATTACATGGCTTACAATTTGCATTTACTTTATTCACAATATCAGCAGTAACATAATTTCTTTCACTAGCCGAATCGAGTAGGGCTCTACATTTATGTCTCACGCCGGTGCTGTCAACCACATTTACTATTGCAATCGGCCATAAAACAATTTTGTTATCATCGTCCGTATTTAAATTTTTTTCATTAGACGTTAAGACAGACGTACATACATCTGTTGAACTTGGCGAAATATTTTCGCTCCTAACTGCGCTCGAGGTACCTCCCGCCGCCGCTGTCGATCTTGACAACTCAGCCTCCTCAACATGTAACAATGTGTTATGCCGTTTATTACAAATTTCACAAACTTCACGAGAAAAACATTTCTCTGAAAAATGATTTCCCTTTAAACATTTAAAGCATAAACGTTTTGTTCTAGTAAAATCGCGTCTTTCTTCAATTGACATCGCATTAAATTTATTACATTTTGTGATAAAATGAGGATTGTTGCAAACCACACACTTACTACTGCTAACTTGGCTCGCATTTGTTGATGTACGCTTAACCGCACCGCTGTCACGAGAAGTCAATTCTAACATAGCGCACCTTTGTTCCAAAAAATCTAAAAACTTACTTAAATTTGGGAACTCTGATTTGTCTCTCTGACTTTCATAATCACACACGACCGCATTATCTAATTTTTGAGAAACTACATAAACTAACATAATATCCCAATGCTCGACTGGAGCACCTAAAGCTTTTAACGAATTAAAATGCTGCCCAAATTTACTTAGTAGCTCCCGTAAACTAAAATGAGAATTTTTATTCACATTAGCCATTTCAAAAATTCCTTTTAAATGCGTTTTTAAGAGTATGGCCTTATTGTCATATCTCTTTGTCAACGTCTCCCAAGCTACAACATAATTTTCTTCTGATGCATGCAAACATTCTATCAAAGTGGAGGCTTCCCCTCGTAAAGAACTCTTCAAATAATATAATTTTTGTATATTAGAAATATTAGGACAATCATGTACTAAATTAGCAAATAAATCCTTAAAATTTTGCCATTTATCGTAGTCACCATTAAAATTTGGCAAACTAATTCTGGGCAAATTTAATTGGTTGACACTGATACTGCTCGAAATCTGATCAGAACTGCTGTCAGGCTGTCTCGGAGATGCCTCACTGTTAATTTTACTTTCAATCATATTGCCAATTCGATCTCTCAAACTTAAGAATTTATTTTCAATTAACTCGCGATCTGAACTATACTCATTTGCATCTTTAATCTCTAAACTAAGTTGTACATCATCGTACTTAGAATAAAGTTCCTCTAAAAATTTTAATCTACTTTTTAAAATACTCACAGTAACATCATTGTCAAGTTCATCTATAAATTTTTCTAATCTAGTGATACTGCCTTTTATTGAGCCTCTTTTGCCCACTAATGCTGTTAATTCAGCCATACTGTGTCTTACCAACAAGAATTCTAATGTGGTTACCTACATATAACAAATTATTCAATGTGCGAAGCCTACCCTGAACAAATTCCACCTTTACTTGTCAACAAATATTTTGCAAACTCTTTAAAGCTTAAGTTAAATAACAAATTTGACAAATTTACATGCAAATCACAGCAAACGTTTTACCTCATAGGTAATAAACATTAAACAAAGCTACATTTAATCAAACCAATGTTCACTTATCGATTACTTTATCGATCTGCCCGTCAAATGCATTTTAATTCACGAATCTATTTTTTTATTTACATTTGCGGACATAAATCACTACACTTTTCACTGAAAAAACGAAGTAGGAACCAAGATCTGTAAAGTACATACCTCCAATTCTCCGGACGTGAATAACAAACCTGCTCTCCTAATATCGCCTGGTGGTGGTTAACGTTCAAACTCGCTTGCAATTCTTCGGCGACCTTATAGCACTTTGCGCCTTATGCGCGTCAATCGCCGGAAATTTCTGGACTTGCAACAACAATTTTATTTCTTGTGAAACTTCAATTTTTCTTTATGTGGGTGTCAATCCAACCTGTTCACTTATCCGGCTCGAAGGACCATGTAATTTCATATGCATTTTACACTTCGTGCATACAAAAATATAAATCATATGGGGCACATGAAAAAATACGTATCTTTATTTGACGACTGTGTGTTTCACAATAATACGCCAACTACCAGATTACGTACTTTATTAAACTGATTGTACCACTTGGTACTTACAACGAAATACAACTTTATAACCTGGCACACCGCCAGTACAGAATAATTTCTAAAACACAACAAAATGACTTTCTTATAACGTTATTCAACGAATACACACACACTTGTTCTGCACTCAACAGTCAAAAAACTTATTCAGCACTCTCTGGTGTCTACACTTTTTGTTAGAGGGCGCTGCTAAAAACTATTGCCAACTTAAACTAAGAATTTAAGACTCGGTAACACCGGGTGTAACGGAATTATAGTTCACCCCTTTTCTCCTTTAGTTTTGAAGATGATTGAAATTTGGGATATCCTCTATACATAGTAAGCGGCACTTTTTGACATACAAGTGATTTGTTTTCACTTCCGGTTTTGCCGGAAGTGACACTAACTTTCGATTTTTTGAACGGAACAACCTGTACATTATTGCACTTTTGAATTCTGCATTTTCTGATTCCAACGATACCAAATAAGTGACATTTCAAACGTCAATATTTTTTTATAATATAATTTTTAGTTTTCCTTTTAAGTGCCATGACGGTTCCGATTTATTCTAAATAACTCGTATAATACTAGAAAAATCTAAATCCCGTCAAAAATACTAAATTACGTGATTTATGAGCAAATAAGTTCATCAAAATGGTTTTTGGGGCCAAACTCAATTTTTTTAAGCAAAGCAGGTACCAAGAGCTTCTACCTCTAACCCTGGTGGGCTAAACTATATCCTGAATAAGATTTGCAGGAAACAACTACTCAGCGGACAAAAGCCCCGACCTGCATTGAATTAAACCTGCAAATCTTGTTAGCTAAGATCATTTTTCAATTCTTCACTAGACATGGACCGGTTTCGAACATTTTATGTTCTCGTCAGTATACCATAAGTAATGGAAAAGACAAATAATAATAGCAAACTAGGCTAGCCTAAAGCAGACTAAGCAAAACAGACATAGTGAGTGATAAGTGTATCACCCCTGGTGATCAGTACTACTACCAGTCAGACATCACTGATGTCTTAGTGACTGATAGCAACCTGCAAAGCAGGTACCAAGAGCTTCAAAATAAAACAATATAAATACAAAATTTCACCTTTTGCCATCGTCTACTAGATGGCGCTCTCAGTTCTACTATCACGCATGAATTGTGGGGCGGGCTGCAAAGTGTCTGTATAAAATACGTATCTTTGAAAAGACAAGGATTATGTTCTTTCCTTTCGCTTTCAAATAATTCAGTTATTTCACATGAATTGTGGGGCGGGCTGAAAAGTGTCTTTCCAGGGTGTAGGCTGTTGAACTGTTTAACACAATAACACAGAATTATGAATAATATTTATAGCTAGTTTAAAGACAGGTGGGCGTTTTATATAAAAGTAGAACTGAGTGCGCCATCTAGTAGACGATGGCAAAACGTGAAATTTATATTTATATTGTTTTATGCATAAAATACATATTTTTCATAAAATTATACATATTTTTTACAGGAATATATATTTGCAAATCTTTAAAAATAGTTTAAAAGAATACATATATTTAATGATGATATTTTAGTAAATATTATATATATTTTTAACAATAATTATGTCTTAAACGGCGCACGGCGCCTCATAATAAATTGATTAAAATAGCTTTTCAACGTATTTCTAGAAGTATATCAAGAAAAAACAACACATCCAAGCGTTACACTTAGAAGATTGCTTGGAATATTATGAATATTTTAGTACACACGGAACTCGTTTCAAATTTATACACTTATGTCTACTTTAAGTTTACTGGGAAATGTGCAGAAGGTTTGGGTTAAAGTGAGGTAATTTTGAACCCGGGTGATACGGTATTCCTGAGCTAAATTATTAAATAAATCTTACTGTAAATACTGATTGAAATGGTCAATAAAACTGACCGAATCCGAACATTTTTTCATGCAGTTTTGCGGATTAGACGATACATATATTTTTAAGAGACTGGACAAATAAAATTGTCTATGCTACATCATTATATAAGATATACAGGATAGGACGGTAGGGCGAGGCTTATTCAATAGAGGCAATAAAAAGCAGTCATTAAATATATAAGTTGTGGAGGATTATAGAAAGGTAATTTTAAAAATATTTTCAATTATGCAGGTTTGTTCAGAAAAATTCATATAATACTACACGTTCTAAAAGCCATTTTGCTTAACTTTTCACTGATACTTGGTACAGCTGAAGAAAAGATTTCTTTAATAATATCAAACTTAAAAATTGGTATCACAATTTTGCATCAACTTTTCATGATTATAGTAAAAATTTCAGCTCAAAACCTTTAAAAGTTCGTCTCAAATGACAATTAGATATGTTTCTTTTAAGTCCATTAGTAATGGTTTCCTGGCAGCGTTGTTTTAAGTCAGTCTTTGTGATGGTCTTATATAAAAACATACTATTGTACTGTACTATTTTGTACACATAATTAACTGGCCTATTTGATTACGTTTTTATGCTAGTTTTTAGATGTTTACAACCAAACGTGGCGTCATGCGCACCCGTGTAGTGACATGTAAAGTAGACGAAATAAATCAGTGTTAAAACAGATACTATGAGCATCATTACAGACCTGAGTAAAAACTCATTTGATTTTGGCAGTCAATATCGTAAAAACCATCAATGCCAACAACACCATAACCTACATTATTTCATTTGTAATTTGATGCTCAACTAACTCCATAAAAATATACAGGGGGTGACATTTAAAAAGATACAAATTTAGTTTGCCACATTGTTCTAACCCACCCCGTATAATCAAAAACATTTTTAAGAGACCCTCTTCTAAAGTTTTACAATTGTTATAGTTAAGTAGATAAGCAAAGAGAGTTCTGGACCGGAAGTGGGCTCGATGGCATGTGTTCATCGAGAGCGTCCAAGAGGTTGTTGCCGAGCTTATGGTCATTGTCGTCGCTGAAGAAGTCTTCAGCGTTGAAGAGCTTATGGTCATTGTCGTCGGTGAAGACTGTCTGGTATTGTATGACGTCAGACTCTGAAAAAAACATGGCCGCCGGGGATTAGAGAAAAAACATGCGCAGTGGGGTTTAGAGAAAAAAATATGCTCGCCGGGCTTTGAGAAAAAACATGGCCGCCAGGGGATTATAGAAAAAACATGGCTCGATGAACACATGCCATCGAGCTCACATCGAGCCCACTTCCGGTACAGAACTCTCTTTGATTATCTACTCAGTTAAAATTTATTTTCTATTATCTCAAATAAACGTCGCTGATTATTGTGCTTCGACATAGCTCAACAGCACACATGCCAAGTAAATTAATGTCCAGCTATGTAGAAGAATGAGGATAATTGAAGTTGAGGTTGGCTGTTCTAAGTCTGCCTTAGATTTTCTAAAATGCATTTGCACTGTAATCCATTAATACTTACACCAATTTAAAGTTTAAATTATTACGATTCCTACAGTGAGAAAGAAAATATAGAGGTTACAATAAAAAAAATATAGTAATTGTCGTCTAAAAGTCAGAAAAGAAATATTTTGAATTTCTTTAAACAATATAAGAAACAGTTGATTCAATAATGCCTTCAAATGTGAAAAATAAGCCATATATCATTTCCACTGCCTATTTGATACATGACCTCGTTGAAACCCGGTATATACAAATTTCATAATACGAAAAATCATAATATACTTTTATATTATTATTTGTCATTGGCATTATCAGGCAGTCCGCAAATATTTGCGATATATTTGCTTTCACAAAATACGTGAAGCGGACTCAAATATAAAGAACCGTCCTATGACGACCCGCTGTTCCTTTAATTCTTTATACACGCAATATTCTTGAAAATCCCTTCAAATGATTTTATATTATAAAACGGAAAGACTCTTGGGTAAATATTTGTATGACACACAATCCAACGTTAACGTTCATCATAAGATTCTTTCTGCACTGCCTACGATTGTACTTTCAGGAATCTTATTTGGTATCTTGAAGCTAAACAAAAGCGTACTGTAGCAATCAGAAGTTATATATGCCGATAAAATTTAATACGAGTGCTTTTCTTCTGTTGGTATAAAGTCTAAATGATTTCATTTTTTAAGGCAGTTTATTGCATAAAATCTGAACGTCTGAAGATTTAATAATTTAAATGTAGTAATAAGTTGGTGGCAACGCCGGTTAAGTTTTTGGTGATTTTCGTAAATGTCGCCCGATCCAAAGAACAAAGACTGGTGTAGTTCAGATTCGAATTGGATAACATTAACGAAAGAGCTCTTTTTAAAAAAATTTGTTTTTAAATAGCTGTGAAATTTGAAAGCCTTCTTTATTCCACCAAGAAATCATACAAAACAATAGTTTGTTTTGTTATGCGTAGACTTTTTGTAAAAGCACGTTTTGATTTTTGGCTGCCTCGAAATCGTTAATATTTATTTATGTTAATTAACATTTAATAATTATGTTAACTAATTGAATCGCGTTTTACTCCTCTTTACAAAACGGTTGGTGATTTTATTCGCATTTTTCAGTTGAACCAATAGTTATTTACGTAACCAGTTATGAAAAGACTAATTTTATTTGACGAATGTAATATTTGCCTAAACGAGCGAGCGAGGCGAGCGAGTTTTGCAAATTACATGAGTCAAGTAAAATTACTTTTCATAACGTGTTAAGTACAAAATTTTATCTAATCCCGCTTTAAAATAGGAAAAAAAATGGTGATTTATTTTGAGTACTATTTTGCGGTTCCAAACATAGCTACGCTTGCAGTCGTACAAATAAATTTTGTTTATCGCTTTACCTGAGCGTTACTATAGATTGACATTTGTATAAACAAACCTCAGTTGTCAATCTGCTGAATTTTTGAAGCAAATTTAAACGAAAATGGTTGATTCAGATATGGATATTCCATCTGATATAGAAGAATTGGCTAATTTAACAGTAAATTCAATAATACCTGGTAAATCAAAAAGGCAGGTATGAAGAAGCATATAAGAAATTTGAAAATTGGTGTCAACAAAAAGGAGTAAAAAAATGTTTGTGAAAAGGTTCTCTTAGCGTACTTTGAAACGATGAAAAACTACAACGCATCTACAATATGGACTACCTACTCAATATTAAAGGCAGAATTAAATGTCAAAAGAAACATTGACATCAAAAAATATACCATATTAACAGTATTTTTTGAAGAGAAAATCTACAGGTTATCACGCTAAAAAATCTATCATATTGATAAGAGAGAACTTTGAAAATTTTATTAGAAATGCTGATGACGGGAAGTTTTTATTTGCAAAGGTTTGATTTACTGTCACTATTTGAAACTTTATAGTTTTTAATTTCTTGATTATTTTAGGTAGCAATGATTATAGGAGTTGACGGTGCTTGTAGAAAAGCGGAATTGTGTGACATGCGTATCAGAGATGTTGTGGATAAAGATTTTTTTCTAATTTACTATTCCAAACACAAAAACAAATGTGATACGGGAATTTGTTGGTCACAAATAGCAAAATTTCTGGATGCAGAGAAAATTTAGTAGAAATTGTTCGAAAATATGTCACTCTGCGTCTACAAAATACAAAGCATGACCGGTTTTTTGTTAAATACAATAATAACAAATGTGGAGTACAATCTATAGGTATAAATACATTTGGATGTTTACCAAAATTAATTGCAAAACATCTTGGTTTACCAAATGCCGACGGTTATACTGGACATTGCTTCCGACGGTCATCCGCATCTTTGCTCGCAGATTCAGGACCCGACATTAAAAATTAAGCAGCATGGGGGCTGGAAATCCAATACCGTAGCAGAAGGCTACGTCGAAAATTCTTTGGCCAACAAGAAAAGAATTGCAAATAATATACTAGGAGAACATTTTGAAGTAGCTGTTTCAAGAGAAGTAAATCAATCAGGTTCGGTGTATAATGAGGGAGAGATATTCTGAAATAGCTGCTAAGGAAAAAGAAATAAATATTCCGTCAGGTTTAGGAATAAATTTTAGTAACTGTGTTTGTAGTAATTTTGTTGTTAATGTGTATGCAAACAAATCAAAAGAATAGCTATGTTTTGAGTTCTAGTTTATTAATAAAGCATTTTTTGCTTAGTCTTAAAGTTCATTCTTTAAATGATGGGTTTAATTATCAGTTACGTAAAAATTCATTACATCACTCAGTTATGTAATGGGACTGGCAGTTATGAAAAATGTGACGTTTCGTAACGTCAAAAATGCATTTAAAACTTGACATTTCATAACGGGGTTAGATAAAATAATTATTTATATTCCCAATTCATTACCAGCTATGATTTTTTTCAGAACTGAAACCTAATTATTGCATTGTAGTAAACCAATTGTCATTTAATTGCCCTAACAATACATTAAAGGATGACTCACGCTACATCGTGTCGGGCCCGAGCCTAGCCCACACCGTGTCCCTACAACCGAGTTTAGACCGAGCTTTGTATTCATACTAAACCGAGCTAAACCTAGTGAAAGTCGGGCTTGGCACGGAGTTGGAGTAAACCGCGTTGTTAAAATGTGATTTTTAAAATGCAGTCTTCACAGTTAGAGTTGACAGCAATTGCAATTGCCCTCGATGAAGAAGAATTAGAAAAACGCAACAGAAAGACAAGAAGAAAATGGGGCATCCAGCTTGGAGGAAGCGACACTTGGAGAGAGAATTCGTAACACTTTATAAAGAACTAATAGATGATGAAACTAAATTCTTTGGCTGCTATCTAAAGAGTGCTTTCATATTATGCTTGCAAAGATAGAACCTGCTCTTAAGAAAAAATTGACAATATTTCAGACACCTATAAAACCTATTGAAAGGTTAGCAGTTTGCCTTAGGTAAGTAATTAAAACAAATTGTCATTATGATTAAGTAGCTTTTATTGATCAATAAATTGTGCATAGGTGGTTATATTGTTTTCATTATTATCGGTTATATTTAAATTTTCCGTCGATTGGGTGAATGTCGGCGGTGAAGGTATTGGGGTCGACGTTTGTAGTGGCATCTTAAAAACGTCAGTGTTTGCGACTGTGAACTTGATAGGGACGAAGGCTGAGAGGATAATTGTACCCATTCTAGATCTTGCACAACTTGAAATATACTTCCTTTTGCAAGATGCTGGTAATAAGGTGTAAAGTTTTTAATTGTTGTCAACAGACCATTGAAAAATGGGTCAATAGGATGAAACTCTTTCATTTCTTTATGATGACTTTCAATCATATATTTCATTAGGGTCTGTGATGCAGATGTTGATGGTTGTGCTACTGATGACAATTAGTTATTATGGTTTCGTTTTTTTTTTGGTCGGATGTTTCGAAGGTTTGAGGGAGTTGCGGACTGTGACAAAACTGATTTAGGATCTGTAGATAACAGCGGCCCATTTTTAGATTGATTATTTGGTGATGATGGGATAAGTGTTCTATCGCCGCTATTCTCTTCAGTTTCGTTTATGACAAGACCATTCTGCATTTGCTGAGAATCGTTTTCGATTTCAATATTCGAGAGCGAGTCTGTCCTGTATATGCGGCAACAAAAATTTAAGATTATCTTCATATATATATATATATATATATATATATATATATATATATATATATATATATATATATATATATATATATATATATATATATATATATATATATATATATATATTTTAATATTTGCAGCACCCTGCCCACTCTTTGTTTCCCGTTTATTGAGATTTCTTTTATATTGGTCCCTTATATGTTGCCACCTTTTCTTACAACTGTCGCCTTTAAAAAAACAATGTATTTAATGTTTTCTAAATACAGATAATTTTATTTAATATTTTTTTAGTCTTCTGGACATTGTAATTTTTATTTAACAAATATTTATTTTGTTGCAAATTTTTTGGCGACTGGAAATTGATTCAAAACAATTTCATTCAGTTACAGGTTGGGTCATTCAACAGTACATGAAATAGTTCACAGCATATGCCGTGCTATAGTTAAGACACTCATGAAAGAAATAATGCCACAAACTACGGAACAAACGTGGAAGAATATAGCACATGGCTTTGAAGTTTTGTGGAATTTTCCAAATTGTATTGGGGATTTGGATGGGAAGCACTTTCTTATTGAAGCCCCTGCAAATAGTGGATCGGTATATTACAATTATAAAAATACTTTCTCCATTATAATATTAGCGCTAGTGGATGCGCGTTACAAATTTACTATAATCGGTGTTGGATCGTATGGCCGCAACAGCGACGGAGATATCTTTGCGCAGTCTACTTTAGGAAAACGTTTGGAAGAGGGTACACTAGGTGTACCAGCAGGCAAAAAATTACCTAACTCAGATACAATGGCACCTCATGTCATAGTTGCTGATGAAGCGTTCTCTTTAAAACCGTATTTAATGTGACCATATCCAGGTAATCAAGCAGTAGGAGATGCAGATAAAGCGTACTGTAATCACAGACTGTCCTTGGCTCGACGATTAGTTGCTTTTGGTATTCTAGCGCAAAGGTTTAGAATATTTTTTTGAAGAATTAAAATGACACCAGAGAATGTTCACAATGTTATGCTATTTACATTCTTCACAATTTTTTTCGTGAACGAAATGACATGATGTATTTACCGCGCAATATACAAAATACTCATACTACATGGAACGTCCAAGCAACCGGAAAGGCACGCTAACGATGCGTTTTCCATTAGAGAAATATTTAAAAATTATTTCGATTCCCCAGCAGGACATGTTTAAACTAGTTTGTACGTTTTACATCGGTTAGTATGTAAGCTCTTTTAAAGTACCGTCTCTGACAGAGATAAGATGTCATATTAATAAAGGTTTTTTTAAAATCGAATTTATTAAATTGCATTTTACTGTTATCTATAAATGTATAACAGTTCTATAATCCATGAAATCTTTTCCGTTATTTAAGCCTAAAATAGAAAAATATTGGGTAATAAACAAAAAAGTTGTGAAATTTTCTTGGGCTCACTCTACAGATAAAATTCCAGAATTTGTACCAAATAGGTTTTACATTCGCACAACAATTTTGAATTTCGATGGATATTTAAACAGTCTATCCTTTCATCTAACTGTGTTTTTAACTACAAAACAACATTAACTTACCAGTCTGAAGATTACAATATGCGATATCCAGTTGATTAAATAAAATCCTTTTTTACTTACCTGAAGAAAAGAAACAAAAATTTTAGTTAAAAAACTGTAAAAATATGTAGACAATTCAATATTTTACTAAATTTATGAACAAAAAATTTAATGAGTTTGTTACTACAATTGGTAACTGACATATTAGATTGTCACTGTAACAGAGTCAAATGATATGGTTTGAAAACTTTCGATTGTTGCCAAAGTATTTCGTAACGTAACGAATTTTTGGATTTATCGTCCTCAGAATAATGAACATATTATTATTTATATATCATCTGGCATTACACAGATAATGTAAAAATTGACGATGTAGTGTGTAACCGACGAGTGCTATTTCTTTTATTTTACCGACTAACTGACTAAGGACTTCGATATAATAATTGCCATTAATGAGAAAAATCAGGCATTAATACTGTGTTAGCACGTTCTCGTCGCCAGGATTGCCAACATAAAACTTTAAATCACTGTTAAAATTTTGTTACTGATGAAAACGAAAAACGAAAACAAATATATCATCTTAAATACCATGTGGATTTAATATATAAAATTACAGGCGATACTGATGCGAATTTTTTTTATTAATAAGAAATACGAATATTTATAGACATCAGTGTTGCCTGTAACTTTAATTATTAAATCTGTATGGTATTTGGGATGAATTATCGTCGATCTCTGTAACCCAAATATGTTTCTGTGCTTTTGCTTCATTTTCAAAGTATTTTCTTTAACTCAATTTTCCTCGAACAGTCTCGAGGGGGTTTAGGAGGTTCAACTTAGAGAAGTTCGACTGTATTTGTTTCCATTTTTCGATATTATTAACAGAAAAATTTTAACAGCAATTTATAAATTTAAATTCGATATCTGGTGAAAAAGCAGCCTTAAATAAAATTTATTATCATTTTGAAAACATTTACTTTAATAAGATAATACCCTGAGGCAAGGAACAGTAGTCCCTGATATCGTTTCGATACAAGTATTTCGTTTCAATAGGAACTTATTTACCTTAAAAGAGACAGCAGGTAATAAAACATTATCTAATAAGATAACAAAATCTATATTTACATAACAAATACACATTCACCCCTAATACAAATACTAATATTATTTATAAAACTATGTCTTCTTAAGATTAATATAACAAATTTATAAATCAACATATTTATTCATAAATTTTAAGGGAACCTACGAGGTCACACAGGGTGGGGCTGAATGAACTCATGATTTTGAAAGATTCACTAGTCAACAATTTTACATTAGCATTGTGAATACGTACTACAAAAAAAACATGAAAGTTATTTCTTAAAAGTAACACCCGCCAGGTGTCGTCCATGTACGTGCTGTCGCTCTGTCTTATTGGAACTAGAGTCCCTCAAATAAGAGTCTGGCCATACAGCATGCAACGGCCATGATTATCCATTTGTGTAATGGTTAGGAGTCCAAGAAAATGAGGTGAGAAGCTGACAATTAATCAGGTAGTGATTGAAAATATTTTGTAGTTGTTCAGAATTAGAAAGTTTCAGATTCGACCGACCGGACAAGTATGCAGAAAAAATTAAAAACCATTTTGAAAAAGGTGCGCCGTGGCCCTTCACATATAACGTTGAGAAAACAGTAATATATTCCTGAAAATTTTATAGGACCAAAGTTGTAAAGGACAAATTTCTCCAAAAAGAATTCTGTGACGGTATATATTTATCTTTTATAGTTTAGCCGTGAGCCGCGCTCAAAGTTGTCTAATGAAAATCTGTGGCGAGCGGGCGCATCTGTATTGACGCTCTTAGTTGTTTAATTCATTATGTACATTTTGTAAGTACTGAAATAAGTCCAAAAAATTCATGGATGTTCTACGCATTGTGGAGAAGTTTTTCGCAATGAAAAACAATTTTTCGACCACAAATTCATACGTTGACAGCTCCGTGAAATAAAATCTCAATTTCATCGGGATTTCAGCACAATTAAAGTTAAGATATCTTGGAGATTATTTATCGTAAACCAAAAAAATGCCGGTCTTTTAATAACTGATAAATTTGATCTCTTGATATTTTATTGGAAAAGCTATGGTTTCGGCGTCAAAAAAAAATCATAACTAAACAGTACAATTTTATCAATCCGTTGCATGAAAAATGTTTACCAATGTTGATTCATCAATAACTTTGTCAACTTGTTTGTAAACTTGGTAACAAAGAGGATATATAATATACTTTTTCTGATTTTTTCCATTAAAATTTACAATTTTTTAAATAAACAATTATAAACAATTTGAGAAAAATTGTAATATTTGCAAAAAAAGTCCTTATATTATCCTGAAAGAGAAACTCACACAAGTTAAAAAAAAAATAACAATTATTAAAATACATATGATTTGGCTTTGGATTAAATTTTTACAGCTCTAACAAAAATGTTTTTATTTCTCCAGCCCATTATTTCTAGCATATTTCCTGATACGTAAATATCTGAATGCCTGCCAAAAGACATTTTACAGTTGGAATACAAAAGTTTACTTTTTTAACTAGAATGTAAGTATAATTTTTCCATGTACATTTATTTTAAACTAACTTATTCGGAATAAAATGGATTTATATTTTTGTAGCGCTAACAAAAACATTTTACAAAGTTTATCTAATTGGGAACCTAGCCCTAGACTAAGTTTTTTGAGAACTCATTTAAAGATAAAACGTTTAATAATTTCGCATATTGTAAATTAAGAAATAATTAAGTGTACGTGAAAAAAAAACAGTATTCAAATGTACAGTTACTAACCTCACATAAATACGATGTATTTGTAGGATTCCAATTTTCCCTTCGTACTTTGATGGCCCATTTCTTTATCTATGAAGATCCCGTGTGAAAACTTTCATATTAAAACTTTTTTTTGTCATTCTTGGTACAATACAGAACATACAGCACGGCAATTTTACTAAGTAACACCGTGCCCTAACTAATATTATATAACTAAACTATGCGTATCTACTCTTATCTATTAAAATCTACACTGAACGACTTTTAAACACTAATTGTTAATGTTAACACTATCTCATACCTTCAAACTTCTTATTCAAAATAAGCAACAACCCTCCATTACAAATTAAAATACACAGCACAGAATATAAACAAGCCGTCAAAAGGATAAGCATGGACGTCGCGTACCATGTGACCGTCCGAGCTAATGAAAAAGATGACATACCTACGGCCATTCTTTTCTTGAAGGACTCTAGTTGGAACTAAACTCTAGCAGAGTCAATCTTACGACGATGTATAGAAATAAGAAACCATTATACTGAATGTTGATATTTCGCACCAAACTGTTTCCCTCTGACTATAAAGTGGTTTCATATGTAGTTACCAGGGATTCTCATTATTACAGTATCGCATGTTTTATTTATTTACAAAGCCAGATAATTGAAAATAAGCTTCGTTTGACATCAGTAAGTGACGAAAAATCTTTGGATGATCGTTCACTCAATTAACAAATTGATTACAAAATTCTCTTGAGGGAAATCTCTGTCAGACAATTCTTGCACTATTTGAATTTTATAGGGATGGTGACACAAGTCTGCATGCAATATCCGAGGAAGAGATCTTTCGATGTTCTCAGGTGTCGGCACAGTTCGGCGTCTCCCTGTAGGTTTGTTATATGTTGCACAAGCTGTGCTACTGTTATTCGAAACATCTGGATCCAGTTAGTGATAGCGTTGCGATCTGGAACCCTTCTATGTCTTGCGACGTTAAAATACCGTCTGAATATTCGCTGTTTTACTATCACAGGGTCTCCATTTTTAAACATACGTCTCAACAGTAAACGCAAGATATTCTGCTATCCAACTGGTCATGTTTACTGAAATGGCGTATTTCATCGCTTCCCCATTATTTCATTGTACCTGCCCTGTATATAGTGATTTTATCTTACAACTAGCCACCTAGAATAATCTGAAACAGACACGATTTTGCGAAAAAATATGTCGTCGATGTAGTTTTCGAGGGGAAAGTTCGACACCACTGTTGACTGAATTTCATGTTTCACCCCTTCACTCCCAGCCACCCCAACTGAAATTTTAAATGACACCCCCTATCTTAGGACACACCATTTTAAAGGGCATAGAAAGGCATATTCCTCTAAAAAAATTGAAACTGGTTCATCCATTTCTGAGAAAAGTTCTAAATGTGATCCATTATTTGCTAAACAATAATAGAGCCTATTTTCGAATTCTAACCGAACTTATCTAAATGTTTCTCGGAAAGTTTGTCCATATTCTCGAGTTATCCTTGTCTTGAGATCACGAATATCTTCTGGTGGAGTTTTAAACTTGATTTTTAAATAACCCTAGGGGAAAAATCAAGAGGTGTTAAATCCGGAGTTTTTACCAGCCATTGTAGAATACCTCTGCTACCAATCCACTTCCCAGGAAATTTCTAACCAATCATTATCTCAGAGGAATATCGTAATGAGGATGAACTCCATCTTGTTGGAAATGAAAACTATGCTAATCAAGTATCATGTTTTCTTCTTCATCGATCTGGGTTTCTAGCGACTGGATGATGAGTTGATTTATATCATTCAGTTGCCCACTCATGTTTTGTTCAATGAATACCAGCCCACACATTGATCTCCTCGGGAAACTGTATGGTTCTTTCTAAACATGTAGATTTGATTTTGATCATTGTCCCACTACCTAAAATTATGTCTGTTGACAAATCAAATCAAGAAATAGGTCGATTCATCGCTGAAATGGGATCATCTGTAATTTGTTTACCCATTTCTTCACAGAATTGAATCGTTCAGTCATAATATTCTTCCCTGAGCAGTTGATGAATTTGCAGTTGGTAAGGCTAGAACATATTTACTTTGGGCACCTTATTTACCGAACCAAGAGAAATGCGGATTAAATTAGCTACTTTCGGAATAGAGATATTTGGATCCATAGCGAAATGAGCAAGAATTTCGACCTATGCTGCCATTCTTTAATATTTATAATAAACTGATGAAGACAAAACCGTTTCAGTAAGTACTCACGCGACGGTCAGGTTTTTGGAAGTTTATGAGATCTTTAGCAAAAAATAGTACCGTTTCTTTTTCAATAAAAAAAAATGCATTTTATTTTTACGATATTTTTGAAATTAGGTAAAAAAATTCATAGAACCTTTGCCAATTCTATATAAAATTATTTGAAATCAAACCACAGGAAAAAATTACTGCCAAACAAAAGGTTACAAAGACACTTCTTGGTTTCCGAAGAACAAAATTATGAAATCAAACTCTATATGGCTTTAGACTTCAAGAGAACGACTGGTACGGGCGATTTGGAAGCATTCATTTATTGTTTTTTCGCAGTCTATGATACATTTTCCTTTATATACATTTTGTAATAATTTATCAATAAAATTAATGACTCGAAGCTGTTATAGATTTAATTATTTATATACCTCGTTCCCGCTTACTGGCTAAATAAAGCATATTCATATAACGAGAGTATATTGTAAAAGTTTGCGCGAAATATTGAACATTCAAGCTTTAATGTATGCTAATTTTAAATGAAAATTTATATGCGACGTATTATCGCTAACATTGGAGGTAAAGTTTAGCAGTGAATTTAATTATTTTTTCGTCGTTGACATTATTTGATTTTGATTTATTGAAGTATAATGGATTCAGGCTGATAAATTTTTAGTTGGAAAAATGTATTTCCATCATAGAAATTTCTAAAAATTACTTCAAATTAATTAATCTCTCATGCATTTTGTGATGAAAATAATCATTTGAACTAATTTAAATTCTATATATTGCGTGCCGATATGTGAGAAAAAAAAATTTCCTCAGAAGCTATCTGAAATTTTACATAGTGACGTGCGGAGATTGCTAAATAAGTCGTGTCGTATTTGGGTAAATGAATTCCTGAAAAGGTGGGGTATGCACCGTTACAAAGATCGTTGCGTAGCATCATTGGCTGTAAACACAGTAAGACAAGTATAATATTCTCTATTTGGGATAAGCGTTTTTTAAATATTTGGTTCAGATGATCTCGAACACGAAAGAAGGTAGAATATTTTCAATTAGCTTATTGAAATCAATATGAAAAACTAAATAGGAAACAAAAAATATGCCGACCGTTCATACCCAACAATCTGTATATGTCTATACTTTGTACAAATGGAACCGAGCGCGGTAATCTAAAAAATTGAAAAACGTCGAAACATATAGTTAAAAAATTTTCAATTCAAAAGTGGACGGTAACATTAAAATTAATAAATCGGTAGAACCAAAGATGGCTGTCGAAAAAACACACATCATCTTTTAAATCGCTAGTAAAAACAGTCAGTCAACAAAGTCAGAATTGATAAATATGAAAGAATTAAAAAGGGAAATATTCGGGGTTAAATTAAACGAAAGAATGTCAGCAAAACATTTTGGAAGTTAATAAAAATAAAGCATTTACTTCACAATTAAAATTTTTATAAAAAAAGACGTGGCTAAATATTTTTCAACCAATGGTACTAATAACACACCACATACTGTCTGGTCGGGGGGAAGAAGACCCGCGGAAAGAATGTGTCTTCTGCATTCCATTCACAATTAAGCGTAAATGAAATTAATTAATTAGTGCATGGCAATTTTTTTGATCATTTGCATCCGCATCTACTCATTGGGAGAGATATTACATTCCTAGTATATGGTTTCGCAGAAAGCTGGCGACTTACCGACAATATTCTCCCTTGCCGCGCGGGCTTTCTTTTGCCGGCTGGACAGTATAATACAACCCTCTGTATATCTAAACTAACATTGTGCGGGAGGGGTATACATTTAGAGACAACAGACACACACCCAATAGCCATGTACAGTGAAAGTAATCTCTCTCACAGTTAATTACACAAATGTACTACAAATTAAAAAACTTTTTGGAAGTTGTTGGAGACAATGGCCGGCTGGAAAACATCATTTCCCCGGGATACAAATTCTTAAAGTTTTGAGGAAAAGATAGGCGAAGGTCATACGGAAACCCCTTCTAGATAGTTAAAAGAGATCGCGGAATCACTTATCGGGAGTTTCGTTCAATTTGAATTTTAATTTTGATAGAAATATTTTAAAAATAAATTCAGTGATGACGTCAAACTGCTGGAGGGATTCGACTTGGACAGGTGAGGAACACTGATTTGTGGTAATTATCTTGCAACTTGTTTGTTTATTTAATTTCGGTCCTTGATACTTAACTTCCCGAAATTTAATTTGATAGCTATCGTTCCTTTATTAAATCACATATAAATATTCTTTGTTACTTAACTTTAATCTTTTACCTTCAATAATAATTGTTAGATTTACATTGTTGGAGTATCTGCGGTTGTTCATTCCCTCTGGAGGCGTAGGAAATTGTTACTGTGATCCAATAGTCAAAACTGTCGACGAGCGAGTAAAGGAACCAAGTAGCTTCCGTAAACATACTGTCACCAGCAGTTCGATTCTGACAAAGTCGAAGGGTTTGGTTGTGTGTGTCCGCGTTTTTTTTCAACTGTTTAACCCCTGTCCGTGCAGCTTTGGATTTGGTTTGGGGGTGCTGTCTCATTTATGTGGTGTGTTTTATGTTTTTATGTTATGTGAACTAAAGTCAAAAAAGGTTATAGAGGGATTAGTTCCGAGCGACAAGTCTTGACAGTTCCGACCCTGAAGTCAGTGATGCCGCCTGTGAAGGTGCATTGAAGCTTTTTTATTTATTTAACGTCGGCCTATTTCCGCTTTTCGCTACTAGGGCCAATCACCTACGCCAGGAGACGAGCTACCCTCAACCTAGAAATTTTGGTGAACCTATTCTCTGTCGAGGAGTAGGGATTCTTTACTTCTCTGACATTGAATAGACATGGGACCAACTGCTTTACATCCCTTTCGAAGGATTGTATATCACCTACACAACCCTCGCCTAGGATTGCACAGTTCTGCGTATACGCTGATACACAAACCACTAGAAGATGGGATGAGGTCGCCGAGTTTCACTTGAGTTACCATCAAATTACTGACTGCGACTGCCGTTGTTTAACTTTCGTATCGAATACGTGTATTGTTAAGGCAGATCTAGGCTCACCCCACACATTAAGGCTTCCAATCTTGAATCTGACACACTAAACGTTCACCCTTGAACGTAAAAAATATTGTATTTGAGGTTAGAAAACTTCAACAAATTTTGATAGATATTTTGTGGTTAGAATTTTAAGATTTTCAGAAAACAATTTTAGGGTTAAATTTTTCGGAATTGCGCCTTCTATTGGCAAAGTCGAAAACTACATTCTATAGAAAAATTTTTGATATAATTTTAGAGGTTGGAATTCCAAAATTTCTCCAGTTGTTGAATTCAACTGAAAAGTTTTTCTTCTGAAAACATTTTGACGTTTGACACTACTTTGTTCCAATTACTGGCTGGGGAATTTGATTAATATGTCATTTTCAAATTAAATGAACACTATTGAGCAAATCGATCGAGGTTCATCGGTATCCTATACGATTGTTCTTTGTAATGATTACTGCAAATGGCACCCAAAGCTAAGAACACGTCACTGAGAAACGTTAATGTTCACAGTGGACAATAATGACACGAAAATGTCGATCGTGTGAAGAAAGTAACTAAATTCTTATGACGAGCCTGGCACTGTAGTGAAAACTGCGCGATCAGCGAGAAAGATAATGAAATATCTCATACTTTGGAAAACGTACCAGTTAAGAACTGTATTGGGGGCCAGTGTACATCTGTCTTAAGCATACTCTTATTCCATACGAAAAGCAACAGTAGTCGCAGACAGTAATTTGATAATAACTCAAGTGAAACAAGGCGACCTCGTCCCGTCTTCTAGCGGTATGCATTTCAACGTATACGCAGAAGTTATGCAATCTTAGGCGAGGGTTGTGTAGGTGATATATCATCCTTCGGAGAGGATGTAGTAAAAAAATTGGTCCCTTGTCTACTAAATGTTAGGCAAGTAAAAAATCCATACTCGTCGATAGAGAAGAGGTTCAGCAAAATTTGTAGGTTGGGGTAGCTTGTCTCCTGGCGTCAGTGATTGACCCTGGCAGTGGAAATGGGCCGACGTTAAATAAATGCTTAAAAAAACTGTATTGATAAAAATATGTTAGTATCGATTATTTATTATGTTAATACCCACCTGTTCCAGGTTGAAGCTATTAAAAATCTAAAACCGAATTCACGTTTCCACATCTGATGGTATCACAACATCACGACATCGCTTTCTCACATATCGGACTCATCAAACCACGGCATTTTTCACTATAGAAATGAAAATATTGGAGCATTCACCGTATGGTCCAGATTTGGCAACGTGTGATTTTGGATTATTCCCTTACGTAAAAAAAAACAGATAAAAGGTCGATGCTCTCTCTTCGTATGAGAAACTTTGATTATTAACTTTGCACGAAACAACTTATTCAGTAAACTCCATAGCTCTGTGAAGGAAATTTATTAAAACTTTGTTATATCTATATTCCAAAGAAAATTAATTAAAATTCTGTAAAAATGTAGAAAATCATTCATTTTCTGTAACATTGGTCACCCTGTTAATTTCACGTCCTTATCCGCATTAAATTAATTTCCTGTCTACGAACTGTTAAAGCTCCCAAATTACGAAAGTCCAAAATCTGTCGATAAATAATGCCCCTGGGAACGACGAGTAATTTAGCACTAGACGGATTTTTTATTCTTCCATTTCGAAGACTAACTGTACTTTTATAAGCCTAAAATGAGTTATTTTAAAGGCAGGATATTACTTCTTACATTTGCTCACCGTTATTATTACGTTCAATCTTAAAAAACAGACACAATATTATTATAATTTTTTTATGGCATAAGAAAATTCAGTGAAACAACTTTTTTTATTTTTAATAAAACTTTGTTTTTAAAATTTAAACGTGATATAATGAAAGATGATGCAAACTAAGCGGCCCAGACTTTTTCTTGAAAACTCAACAACAACCAAAATGACAGTTTTAACTTAATGATGCTAGGGATCACGGCTTCAGTTATATATTTTCTTCATTATCACATCCACATAATATACACCAACAAGAAACACTTTTAATTTAAAATCGATTATACAAAGTGTGTTCTTGATTAATTGAAAGTTTATCAACTGTATTAATGAGGCATGCAATTTAATTTTCAAGTTTTTTTATTGGTTAATAACATTAATAAGCACCCTAGTACAGGTTTACTTAAAAATAATTAGCACCTTTAAACAGGTTTCGATCAACGACGTAGGTGTATATCTTTTCGATTAAAATGGTTATACGGTGTCCGTAAAGTATGGAATAAATTCATTATTTCTTAAAACAAAGATATTTAGAAAAAATCCTCGGACATGTCGATTTTTAATTTCAATTTGTAACGAAGTGATTATTTTATAGACTTAAGTTAGGTGCTATTTATCTGTTTCAAAGGATATTTTACACATTGTCGTACTGCGCCCTTAATAGTGGTATTAGCAGTCGCTCATTAATAATAGTTTAATTGTTAATTATAGATAGGTAGTATTGATCTGTTTGTGTAAACATTCCAAATATGCCAAGTTGCGGGCAGTACGTGAATCGCGAAACGCGAAGCGCGCATATTGCCCCTCGCACTCCTGTGCCCTTCCTACCGTAAAGGACTCCGAGACTGGAAACAATCAAATCAGTTCCCGTCTGACCGCCAACCGAAGCACGGCGCCGACTAGGACACTAAGTAAACTCGTGAGTATAAAGATAGATAGTTATTTAAATTTAATGCGGAATTATTCTGTCAGTAAACAGGTGACGTAGTTGTAATATACCGCGCATGACTACCATGTCTCATCCTACTTCTGCTTTTGGCAGTGTTTAGTAGCATGAGGATTTTTGAGACAAGTTAGTTCCCGTCTGACCGCCACCGAAGAACCATGCCGACCAGCACAGTAAGTAATCTTGTGAGTATAGAGGTACATAGGTATACAAATGTAATTGCGAATTTTTCTAAGTCGGTAAAAGGTGACGTAGTTGCAATATTTCGCGCATGACTATCGCGCCCTCCTACTTCTGCCTTTGGCAGAGTTTAGTAGCTTAAGGATTTTTCAAATAAGTCAGTTACCGTTTAGCTGCTGACTGAAGAACCACGCCGAACGGCATAGTAAGTAATCTTTTGTGAGTATTAAGGTATAGGTTTGTTTTAAATTGAATTCGGGTGACGTATGGCTATATTCCGCGCATGACTACCGCGTCTCATCCTACTTCTGCTTTTGGCAGAGTTTAGTAGTAGCTTGAGGATTTTTCAGAGAATCCAAGAGAGTCCGTTGCTGCCACCCGTACCGGCCAGACGTGCCGACCCCGACCGCTCCAGAGGAAGCAGCCCAGGATCCGGAAGTAGGTAGCAAGGTTTGATAAAGGTTTGGTAAATAAATAGTCTTAGTGTGCTTGTATTGGCGCTTGCTTCCCTTCCTGGTATCCGTCCGCCGTCTGCTTATGACCGATTAATTATTTCTGGTTACCTTTTCACCGCTTGAGTCACCGGATTACCGTATCGCACCGCTTGACCGCCCACTTACTGCCCCCGCTCGCCCGTAGTTAAGACCGTTGTAGTATAAGTTGTAAATAACCTAGTAATGTAAGAACCGTTAGCCATAAGTTGTAGTTACTAAGGTGTATATAAAGTGGAAATAATAATCAGTGTGTAGAATAAATGTACATATATTGAATGAGAGTCTGTTCCTTAACTGTAGTATGTAAGTTACCTTTTTCCCGACCCCTGGCTTATCCGTTTCTTCACTGTAGTTGCCCGGCCTCTATCGTTCCGCCGATAGAGTAAAGTGGTGTTTCTGCACTCTAAACAGAAACTGGCGCCCGAGATATCCGTACCGTGAGCACCGCCGTAGTGTTGGGCGTCAAAGTGACACTTCTGCTCTTGTGTAGTGCAGCGAAGTACGTCACAAATTGCGCACCTTATCCTTTATTTTTGTTTTGGTTATGTCGTGATAACTGTTTCCGTTATGACGTCACCGATATATTTTTTTAATGGAACACCCATTTATGGATTCTGAATCAACAGTTGAATCCAAAAAATGTATCATACTTAGGGTCTAAAATCGATAAATTGAAAGATACGGCAATTTTAAATTTAAGAACTTACTAATTTTCTATGATCATTCACTTTCTAATATGACTTTCCAGACAATTTTATTAGAAAATATTGTAATTGGTGGTTTTATTCCAAAATCACAATTAAAAATAATTAGAGTGGGAACCTAGACAATTGTTTTAAACGAAACATTTAATAGAACAATATTAAACTAAAATACGGTAACAAATTTATTTATTTTCTAGGTGAACTTTTATTTCGACTTCCCCTCGAAAATCGCATTTTCAACACTGAATACTGAATACAATGAAAGCCTTAAAATGCATACGAAACATAGAAACCCCACGTTACAAAGTGGATATAAATAGAAACCGTACAGATTCATAAGAAATCCTTCATCTTTTATGCGCCTTACTCTTTGTACGCCAGTAATAAGTCATAAATATAGTAAAGAAACTCACCAATGTAAGGAGGTTGAAATAAGGTCGGTGGTAATTTAAAAGGACGTAAAAAGTTTAAATTAAAAGGGGGTTTCATAAAAGCCATCTCAAGAATAAGAGAATAGCTTTTTATATCCGTTACTTACAACGTTACAGCACAGAAAACACTAAATACGCAACAAGTTAAATTTTAAGCATACACTGGACAAACTTTGCCATTCGGAATAATATAATTAATTTTAAACGGTGTCCATGTTTCTAATGGTTAACTTTATTGGAATTGTAAACAACTTTTTGTTACAACACAACAGAAAAAAATTAAATGAATATACACCGTGTCTCAAAACCTTTTGCAAATTGGGCGTGACTAGTAAGTGCGTCATTGTGCGATAAAGTAATTTCGCACTAAATACGAAATTATGATACATTAAAAAGACCAATAACGTGTGTTTAAGGCGTGTCATGTGTTGTAATAAGTAAAGCTGGCCGAGGTGGCTGGAGTACAGCCACGGTCTTGCGCTGGCATCACACGTGCCGATTTAGAAGTGATTTACGCTGCAGTCTTATTTGAAAGGTTAATGCGTGAGGTTGTACCTATAAAATATGCATAATGTCAAACGCGCCAAACGGTAAAAAACGACCGTACGCGGACACAGTGAATAAATTTATCGGTCAATTTCCGGATTTATTCTATGTCGGATGCAAAATAATTTGTAAAGTTTGCAATCAAGACTTAATGTACTGGCACAAAACAGATTGTCGTCGTCATATCAATACCGTGCAACATCAAAATAAAAAAATGGCATGCCTTTGACAACTCAGTTTATGTTTGATTTATTGTTAATGTTAATAGCCTGTAATATTCCACTATACATACTGGGTAAACAACCATTTCGGGAGTTTTGGAATAAATATAATCCCCAGGTGAACTTACCAAGTCGTACATCGTTACGTAGATATATTCCAGCTATTCGTGAAGACATTGTAAATAGGATTAAATGTGGATTAAAAAATACACGGCTCTGGTTATGTATTGACGAGACGACAGATTGTAAGAAAAATTCTATTTTAAATATTATAGTACGTGTACTGGACCCTCTTAAACCAACATTTCCACTTTTACTAGCTAGTAAAAGACTAACTGCGTGTACTGGCGAAATAATTACGCGTGTGGTGTTGGAGACATTCGAAAAATTTGAACTTTCAACAAGTCAAGTATTGATGTTTGTGACTGATGGTGCCGCGACAATGCGCGTGGTAGGCCGTTCTCTTCAAAGAGACAATTGTAGGTTTTTACATGTAAAGTGCATGCGTTACATCTTGTAGCAGAAACGATTCGAAAATGTTTTCCAGAGGTAGATGCATTAATAGCAAATACAAAAAAAGTATTTCTCAAATCTCCTAAACCGCTTCGAGCATTTCACAGACAGTGTCCTGGTATCCCTGAACCACCAGAGCCGATTCTTACCACGTTGGGGAACGTAGTTGAAAGCGGCTTTTTATTATGCTGAATATTTTCAACAAATAAAAGCTGTGATACTACAGTTCAACCCTAACGAGGCTGCAGCTATTAGGGAAAGCTAGACAAGCTTTCAAGACGTTTCCCTTTGAAACAGATTTAAAAACTATTAATAACAATTAGAGGACTACACGACCCAATAGAAAAATTGCAAAATAGTTCGTTGTCGTTAGTGGAATCGCTGCAAATAGTGGACGACGTAAATACACAACTACAGGCTATAAATGACGCAAAAAATAATCGCGTTAGTGAAAGTGAGCGTATTACAGAAAGATCCTGATTTTAGCAAATTAAGACAAATTTGTGATGGTGCATCTACAACTTCGTTAAGTGAGTTCACAGATTGTTTTACTTATGCCTGTATTACATCCGTAGATGTCGAACGGTCATTTTCAAAATACAAACATATTTCTTCACCAAAGCGAACATCGCTGACGGAGACAGCTGTAGAAACATACCTGATGCTATTATACTATAGATCTTCCCCACTTTGTGATGACGACAACCAAACTACTTCATAAGTCTGCTTAAAAGGGTGAGTTTGATACAAATTTTTATAAAATGTAACATTATTGTTAAAATTTATTTCCATTTATTGTACTTATTCAAGTATTATGATATGATGTAAACATATGAGTCATATGACGGCTCTGTCGGCCAGGTGACCTCGGCCAGCTTTAGTAATAAGTTTAAAATTTCCGCCCTTACTCGAGGCGGTGCGATGCTAGTTAGTATGTTATTCACGTGCCCACCTGACTCACTTGTTAAAGCTGGTAGGTTGGACTGTGTGGGAATGTGCGCATATGTACAAAATACATATTGCAAAATCTCTTGAGACACGGTGTATACTATACCATAACGATCCTAAGGGGATTATAGGAATGTTTAAAACGAAATATTACCACATGAAAAGCTGGAAATTTACGTATGAGTTTCACGTAATATTTTAATGCACCTCTGATTACATACTACCTGAAAATCATGCACATGATTTTACAAGATATTTAAATTTAGATATTTAACAAATTTCAACATAAACTCAAAGCCAGCCTGTACTATTACCAGATCCTTCGCCAATTTCTAGAATGTGACGTTCATTATCTAGCAATGGAAAGGCACACTCATATCAAACAATTGGGTTGCTTATTTCCACTCAATACAGAACCACCCTGTATTGGTTTGCTGTTTACTTTTAGTCGCAACTTTTGCGTAAAATCTCGGGTGAGTTGTATTTCGTCCACTCAATACAGAGGTGATTCTTCGTTCGGATATAATTCCTGGCAACACTACTGTAGTATCTTAATATTTTAATATATGAGTTGATATTAACAAAGAGAAGTCACTCATTATTCAGAATTACGCTTAACATTTATCTTTAATGAAATTTCATCCAGTCGGCGAAAGATAAAGACATTTAAATTCGTCTTCATTACCGCTCAGTTTCTTCCAGAAAATATGATGGAATCGTATCCAGTTTGTTGAGGTTAGCAAATTAAAGAATAATATGCTCGATGCCAGCGAATTGTTAATAGAGTCATACTTTTAACGACGTCGTTCATATTAATTATATAGCGAGTATAAATTAGTATGAACAAAATTTAAATTAAATTGTGTACACTGAAAGTTTCATTAACTTCGTTACTGGTGGTCTCCCATCGCTTCCATTTTATAAACAAGTAAAACATTTAATCATGGAAAACACACAGTGCGGAGGCACATTTTTAGCGTGACTTTTTAAATATGTTGATGACTATTCAACTCATCTGTAATCTGTCAAAAACTTAAGAAATTATAAACTTTTTATTACTTGTCCAATGTTCACTTTAGTTGTTATTTTACAACTAGTTTCATCCTATTCGGACATTTTCAAGTAAATTAAATTATACACAGATTTTACTTTCATTTAAATATAAACTGGACTGAATAGAAGGATGGGTCACTTTATGGTTGATAATATAATTCAAATTTATACAGATGTTATGTCTTTAAATGTAGGGTTTTTTTCAAGATAGTAAATTATATTATGGTGTGATTTGTATTCGCAGCAGGTTATCTGAATAAGTTTAATAACGGAGAATTATTTAAATCTATTTGGTCGTTTAATATGTTGTAATTTTTATTCCTATTTAATTTATTAATTTCTAGCACTTCTAATAAATTAAGTTCTTTACTTTTCCCACAAATATGTAATATTTTAGGTTGATGGTCGTCAGTTATTGTATGACCAGAATCTGTTAGGTGTTTATAAAAGTTGGAATGTTGTTTTTGTGTGTGAATATGTTCTCTATATCTTACTCCGAACGATCTACCTGTTTGATCTACATATGAGGCGTTACATTTTGGGCAATCTAACCGATATACACCACATTTTTTAGAGATATCAGTTTTTTGTTTTGTATTGAACAGATATCTGCCTATATTTTTGTTAGAACTAAAAGATGTTTTAATACTAAATTTGGAAAAGGTATTGCTAATTGAATAGGAGAGTTGGCCTGAATATGGTAATGAAATGAATGTTTGAACTTCTTTCTCGTTAATAGTGGGATAAAGTTCTTTCAAGAGGGACTTACTTTGTTTTTTGTAGATTAAATTGTTGATTATATTTTGAGGGTTATTATGTGCTATAAGTCTTATTGTGTCTAATTCTTCTTTTAAATCTGTTTCAGATAGAGGTAAGCTGAAGGCTCGGTGTGTCATAGATTGATATGCGGCTAATATGTGGGAGAGAGGGTTATAGGAATTAAAGGGTATAGTGGCGTCTGTAAAAGTAGGTTTGCGGTAAATATTATAGGAAAATGATGTTTTATGTCTTTTTATAGTTAAGTCGAGAAAGTTTATTGATTTATTATCGTTCTCTGTTTCTAAGGTAAAAGATATATTATTATGTGTGTTATTGATAAAATCCAGGAGTATTTTCAACTGTCTGTCTGTCCCTTTAAAACCTATTAGGATGTCATCAACATACCTGTACCAAAAGATATGTTTTTTTGATATTGAAGAATGCAATATAGTTTTTCAAGATTATCCATGAATATATCGGATAAAAAGGGGGGCTAAGTGGCGAACCCATAGGGAGCCCTGTTTTTTGTATAAAGATGTCCTCATTAAATTGGAAATAATTTGGATCTAAACACAACTTGAATGTTTGCAGTATTTTATTTTTTTAATTTTGGGATAATTTTGCATTTTTATAGTATATTTGAAATTAAAGGAAGACATTCGAAAGGGGGATATTAGGAAACATATTCGGCACATCAAACGATACTAATTTTATAGAGTTGGGGTCAATATTTAGGCTGTTCAATTTTACTGTTAAGTCTAACGAGTTATTAATTGTATTTTTGGGCTTAAATTTTGTAATAGAATTAAACTCGTTATTAAGTAATTCAGATAACTTACGTGTTGGTGCATTTGTGTAGGAAACCACTGGTCTAATCCTACACAAATACACCGACACGTAAGTTATCTGAATTACTTAATAAAGAGTTTAAATTTATTACAAAATTTAAGCCCAAAAATACAATTAATAACTCCCATTTATTCATTTAATTTATTCCAACCTATGAAAGTTAAAACTAACCACTTAATTCTGACTTCTTTCAATAAGGATTTGGTGTCGGGTACATTCAGGTCGCCTTAATCCTCATTTGGAAATAATTATGTGGTGCAATCTAAATGAAAATAAGCACAAAATGCAATAATATACCAAGAAAAGAACACCTATCTCACAGGACATAAATTAGGATTTCTTTTTATTTTCAATAAGCTATTTGTTTGTAGAAAGTGGCTCAGATTCTTGTTGAGAAGTTTTTGGAAAATATGTTGTTATATTCTATTCTACCGGTGGGAGAGCCATCATTGCTAATTTATTCATTAAAAAAGTGTAGCAGACAATGTGTTCCTTCTCCACCTCGCTAGGCAAGTTCCAAAGAAGCTATAAAAAAATTGTTTGTAGCTTCCGCAGTATTTTCGCTGAAATTATGGACAACATCTGCAAACTCTTCTTCAGTAATAATAGCTTCTGCACTTCAGTTCTCTTTTCCGTGTAATTTTTTTCTTATGGCATCTCTAGGCTCCCTCGCAGATTTAAAAACATCGGCAAAAGGGTTTATCACTATTTTTTCGCTTATTAAAAATAATTCTTGTCCTAACCTCGCAGTAAAACCCAAATAAGCTTTACCACCCCTTTAGAGTCCCATTTTGCTTCTTCATGTTACATGCCCATGGATGTTATGACATATGGTATTAATTTCGGCAGGGGGTGTAAATTCGATTTCTATTCCTTTGTGAATTGCCTGCAAACATAATTACGAGTTGTTTTTTGCGCTTTTTGGAATATTTTTCTCAATTTGCATCAATTTCATTTTCCGATTTTTCACCAAACATTTTTGAATTATTGCTTTTCATATCAGAAAGCTACGTATTTTGCTACTATTCTTCAAAAAATATGGCAAATACTTCGAAACGACCCAAATTTTACAAAATCTTCTAAATTAACAGAAGTTTATGTCGTTATGGTTGATATCAAAGCATCCACTACTTAATTTTAGGAAATAAGAAGTCAAAATTTGACAAGTAACCACAAAAAGGCCCCATGCACAAAATATAATTTTGGCATTTTTTGGAGTCTTAATACAAAAAACAGTGTGTACACACTGTTTTTGCATATGAAGTACCGGCCTTTAACACATCTAATTGTGACAGGGGTTCGGTGAAAGTACCAATGAATTTGTTAAAAGCGAAAAATGATCATGGAGAAACATAATTAAGCAATTAATTCTACAACTTTTCTGTATGTGGAAAAGCATGTATGGGAAAGTTGCTTTTTTTAATCACAACGCTCCTATTTCCTTTACCAGCGGAGGCAGTAATTTGTAAACAGTGACATGAAACCGACAGTATCACATTCCTCTCGAAAGATACTGAAGTGTGACTATTGCTCGTCGGTTGAGGCTTGGACCGCGCTATTAATATAAGTTTAGTTTAAACTACCCTCTAGATGATGCCAACTTGGTTGGCGAAACGCGTGTCGAGTATAGTGTGTTTTGATGTTTGAGAAAACTAGTTTAATGTTAGAACAAAATATGTATTTATATTCATTTATACAATCATTGTTCCTTTATATTGTAATAGAAAAAGGTATCTTTAATGTTAACAATGTCGCAATGTATGATGGATAAATTCCGACGCCGTCATTAATTCTTGACATTTATAAACTCCAGCGGAACTCCATAACTATCAATACCAAGTCATATTATTGCATAATTGGATTCCGGCGAACAAACTTCAAGTTTATCAAGAAACCGTCTTGACATGGGTGTAAATTTGGTGTCTGTTACATGATATAATGTTAAGACCAGCCAACGGGCATTCTCCTTGAAATTTGCTGGTTAAACCATAAAATAAACCGATACTGTGGCTGCCTCAGAAGCAATCTAGATATTTCCGGGATAGGTGACTATATGCAGTAAATTTTTTTATTGCCACATAAAAAATAACATCCGTACAATATCAAATATTGATTACTGAAAGCCATAAATTCTAAATGAAATTTATGTGTAAAATGCCAGACAACTGAACGAATATTCAGAATCTCCAGGTACGATTACATCTGGTAACTAATATTATTCGGGAAATAAATTTCAGAATAAATTATACAAATAAGACAATATTTTACTTTATACTTTTGAAGGGTGATTTTTGTAATGTCCAAAATTAGATGAACGCTGAACATTTAACAAAAAACACTATAACAATTATTTTTTGACACTAGACACTAGAACGCTAGAATAAAAGTATATTATTAGTAATTGTTCTCAATTTGGTGTTAGATTCCGGCGTCTGTTAATAAAAAGTCATTTGTAGTCTCAATTAGACCTCGGACGGAGGATCGGTTCCCAGTGACGGTTTTTATGCGGACATAATATTATATTGCAAACATTCCCAAACAAAAGAAAAACAAAAATGTATACATGAATTATATTTTATTTTAAAACGTTAATACGTAAACCAATTTTTACGGAAATGGTATGACAAAAAACAAAAAAGGTTATATTTTTACACCAAATTGGGGGTGACGTCACACTACATTTTTCCTTATAACTTATGAACGGCTAGATAATATCTAAATTCCGTAGACATTTGTTTGGTTCTTTATTAAGGGCTACTCAGCGGCAGGGGGTTGTAAGGAAAAATAATAAATTATTAATAAGTAGCACACACGCGTGTCCCAATGGTTTAAAGTACTTGGTTTATGAATTTAAGTTTATGTAAATTATCTAGTTTGTTATTTGTTATATGTATAAAATATTTATTGTAATTATGCTGAGGCTCAAAGTATGGCAAGCCAAGACAATTATTGATTAATAAGAACACATAGAAATATACTTTTTTTGAAGCAAGATTTGTTTCAATAATCTCCAACTAGATATTACAGGGTTTCAACCCCATATCTAATGCCCTTCTGGTTCCTAAATTTTTGTTTATAGAAAGCATGACGCAGTAAACTTTTACTTACGTGATTTATACTTAAATTTATTAATGCTTCGCTTATACTAGGGCCCCTGTGCTAGGGCCAGAATCTCTAGTGTGAGGGCCGTAAGCGAGGGCCCTAGAGCCACAGTAGTTCTCACAGATAGATAGTTTGAGGGCAGCTTCCTTTGATGTATGCCGACAGAGGTTGTCACGGTCAAAATGGGTGAAAATAGATAAAAATGAAAGTCCCCACAGTCTTTTAAATGTGACGTCACTCTTGTAGGAAGCAAAACTTTATCGTGATTGCTTTGTAAATATTCTTACTTGATTTCGTTTTCTTCTTCAACTTTATAATAATTAAACAAGGAGGCGGTTTTTTAAAAGCGGAAAGTACCAATTGGCCAAGAATTGACACAATAATGGTGGCTAAATTCTTTGCGACTAATCCCGATTTCTCTTCTGCCGAATTTAGGAACCTCAAAACATCTGTGTAAGTATATAATATTTGTTTACTTCTAATTTTAAAGCAAACTAGGTACTTATGTGTATAACGTAGGTAATTAGAACATTATCTCTTAGACAATCTTCAACCTAACCTCAAAATTACAAACATGACAGATATGTGAAAGATTTCACTTGTTTACATTAATTGTTAAGTTTAAAGCTATTAAAAGTATAAGACAAAATAGTAGGTACTTACATCAAAGTGATCCTCACAAAAATACAGTATACTTTTACTCGATAATAATTTTGGGTCTCTCTTGGCAAGTTGCAACCAAGTCTTTAATATTATCTGGCAGTTTTATAAACAACTTTTCTGGTTTATTTACATTTGTATTTTTGCAGTTCCTCACCAAACACCACGTATAACGATCGGAACTCATTATTTTATGATAAATAAAAAAACAATACCGAGCGTTACTTGCGCTTGTTTGTTTACTACAAGAATGACGTCACAGTATATAGTGACATGGCTGCTCGTGTTTTCGCGCCAATTTATATATTTGAAATTTTGATTGTTATTTTATCTTATAAAGCGATTTCATTTAAGCGAAATAAAAATTCCTGTGGACTAATACTACGATATGAACATTTTAAGACAATTTAAAAATGAGTCAAATAGCCTATTCTCTATGATTAAGTAAAATTAGTCACAAGTTTGAAAAACCAAATCTTACATTATGTATAAAGTGATGATCAGTCTCGTATATTCGTGCATACGTTCTTAAGACCCTTTTTATTAACCCAAAGTTCCTGTCACGGGGTAAAAACGAATAGCCTTGGATTGGATGATATTACTAAACCGTCTGAAATCATTCAGCTTGGTTCAGTGGCATGCAAAACCTTAGCCGTAGCCTCGAAAAAATGTTTTAAGAAAAATCTGATATCATTCGACTGTGGATATGCATTATTAATACAATCAAAAATAAAGGAATCAACTTCGTTTGCTCTCTTAGAAGCAATTCCCTCATTCTAAATGTAACTACTATATTATTAATATGTTTCTAAATCCCTCTTAATATATGTCTCTAAATCCCTTTTTGCATTTACGACGTTGGTGTACGTGAGATATTTCTATGAGTGATTATAGACAAATATTTAAGTAATATAGGATGTGCTTCAACATATCACACTGTTTTTGCAGGTTATAAACACCGTAACAATATGACAGTAGGCACATCACTGTCATGCGGGTAATTTTAAAGTGAACTAACTACTTAAAACCATTTTAAATAAGAAAAAAAATATTGCTCCAGAAATAAGAATATACTGGCATATTTATAGTTTTCAGCCATTTCAAAATTAGAAACAGTCACAGAATTCTTGACAATAGGACACACGACAATTTTGGTTTACAAGTTTTCCCTTCTGAAGGTATATATTTTCTAAACTATTTCTAACCATCTTGGTATTTCTATACGCATGAAATATTAAAAAAAATAAAATACAAAAAATGCTGGGAATCGATCTAGTGTTCCTGAGTCTAGCGTCTTGGTCACTGGACCACCAGTGGTTCGCGGCAGGCTGTTTATTCCAACACCTTGTAAGCTGAACACTGAATTTTCAGCGGATTATTATTCGAAAACGTATGAGAAGTGCACCATATTGTCTGGACAAGTAGTTACTTGTATTGAAAAGGTTACCTATAAATTACAAAGAGAGAAAATTGGTGGCCATTTTAATTATTAATATATTGGATTTATCATGAAGGCAAAAATTGTTTGTCTGATCAATTTTCTCACACACAAAAAAAAAATATTTCCAGTACATGATAAATTGGCTACATTCCGCTTTTATTTGTAAAAAAAATTTGGAAAGTTAACCTTCTTCCTTACAATGACAATTTATTTTTATCAATTTTTCTATTTATTTGGTTTCGACGAACTAATTCCTCTAAAATTTGTTGACTGAACACTTTTACCTCAGTATGCGTTTCTTATAATTCTAGATAAAACTAAATGCCAGAAAAAAAGCGCGTCACACAAAAAGAGTTTTCCTGTCTCAATAGACACGAAACGAATATACAAATTGCGGTAGAATGAGCACATGTTTCACATTATCATAATAATTGTACATTTTTCGTTAAATTGTTTCTATTTGTGCCTGAATTATAAAAGATGGGTTCAAACCCTAAAATCTACATAAAAAAGGCCTATATTCTTTTCAGTTTAGTATCGTATCTAAGAGCAGTAAATTTTTATATAGTGTTAAAAATCTTTTATAACTTGGAAGTGTAGAGGGAAACTCAAATATAACAAGAGTGGTGTGAATAAACCGTCCAGGGTCAATATATTAATAGTAAATCTTTTATGTCGGTAATCTTTTACATATAGACAATTTTTCAATAATAAGGAAATATAAAACGTTTTCACATAACCATTCAACATGTCAAGCCAGCAGCCAGCCTTACAATTTATTAAAGCCATCAATTTTATAAAATATTTTCATTGAAACTATGAATATGAAAATAAATATTAAATCAATTACAGAAAAACATTTTTAAAACAAATCGACAACCATAATTAGTAATAACACACTAATTATAAAGGGTGATCCTTTATTTACAAATCTGCATTTACATTAATAATTCTTTTTATCAATAAGCGAAAACGGCATTTCATTTTTCATACCTCGTGATTCATTAAAAATCCTCTTTTGTTCTAAATAACATACGGCAATTAGATAATTGTAGAGTTTACAAAGAAAAAATCCAAAAGATTAAGATCTAGTGATCAATCCAGACTCTAACGTATATGTATATAGTTCTATTTATTACCGGCAGATCTCTTAACATCTTGACCTCCCCCCATCCCTACAAAAAAAATCAAATAACACAAAACAAAGCCCAACGAACTGCAACTAACAACCAAGATGGACAAGACTAAAGACGCTACATGACATCACAGGTACACCCACTCTAGAAAAACGTTCGATAGAATGTAATATGTAAATATTTAAATATTTATTATATTAAGCAAGTACATGTTGTTATAATACAATATATTATATATTATTATTTTAAGTAGTCCTTAATTAGATTTTATAAAGAGAAATAGGTTAATAAAGTTATTAAATTGGAAATTGGAATTGTTCGACCTACTGCTTAATTTCGCAAAACCATTGTGCAATCCCAAAATCCCACCCTAATAGACCCACTCACCCCTAAATTCGACAACCTCCTTAAATACCTTTCCCTCAACTAATACAGGGTGGGGCAATAGTGCGTAGGACTTCGATATCTCGAGTTTTAGGATAACTAGAAATAAAAAAAAATACAATTAGATAAAATTTATAACCGGAAATTATCTTCAAATATACAAGACGAGCCAAGACAAAATTACAGGATCACGTGCCTTTTTACTTTCTTATACCTAATATAAGGAAGTATAATAATCGTGATTTTTTTCGACCTCGAGATTTTGATTGATTTATACGTTTTGAACCCTCCGACTACTTTTCGTCTGATGTCTGTCGGTGCGTGTGTGTGTGGATGCGAGGACTTTCTGAATTTGGCCGTTAAGATTGTCAACAAAATTTTAGGTGACACATTAAATTTGGTGAATATGGTACCACCAGAAGAGACATAATGAATAAAAGAAGAAAAAAAGTACAATTTCGGGAAAAAATTAAAAATTTTTACTGCATTTCTGGATGAATCTCGACGAATTATAATGAGAAAACATAACTTTATGGAAAAAAAAATTGTCTGCATGTCTGTAGTACGATAGCATGTCTATAGTAGGATGGCAACCACAGTATTTGAGATAAAGCTTTCAAATTTGGTACACTTGTTCTAAAGGCCAAAACAATGAAAAAATCGGTGATGAGCAAAATTGGCCAGCTGAAAGGGGGTCCACTGGACCTAAACTTTTTTATTTGACTTTGCAAAAAAATATATTCTTGATGAAAGATTATAAATCATGTCTACTACATTGTGAATGCTAAGAAAAACTCGTCGAGAATTCCAGAACTTTAAGAAATAATATTTTTAAGTTTGTCTATAAATTTGTTTGTTGATAGGTCAATATCATCACTTTCAAAATCAATTTCATTCTAGGTTTCAAGTTTCCATTTTCCTCTAAGCTTATTATAATTAATAATGTACCTAGACTCTATTTTAGTAGCATGTACTATATTATTTTTTGTTTCAAATTGGTATATAGGTAGTAGAATAGTAACCTGATATGTATACATATAAGTTTTTAATATAATTGGTATTTGCTTAGTACATATATTTTTAACAAATATGTGGTCTAGACATGATTTCGAGTCGCCTTGTACCCTAGTATGCTCATTAATAGTAGAAATTAACCTTTCTTCGCTGAAAATATTTAAATAATCTTGGCAGTAATCATATTCAGCCAAAATGTTTATATTTAAATCACCTATAAAAATATACTGCTCATTCCCTGCTAAATGTTACTTAATATATTCTTTCAAGTGCGTATTAAAATTATAGGGGCACAGTGATGGAGATAAGCATACACAGTTAATGACTAACCTCTTATCAGGAAATTTAATAGAGATTTTAATACAGATACTTCATGGATTTTTATGATTTTATAATTATAATTATACTCACTTTTAATATAAGCCACCACACCATCATTTTGGTTCAGTTTGCTTTCGTTATATATTAAGTCGTACCTTTCTATGTTAAATAAATCAGTATCAGATATTTGCCAAGTTTCAGTTAAAACTACGCAATCAAAGTTAAACTTAAATTGACTTAATAGAATTTGAAACTCATCGAAATTTTTTGTTAAACTTATATTATTATGTATAATTCTAAAACCTTGATAACAACTTAGTGCATTCTCACATTGAATAATTTCATTGTAAACAAAAGTTTCTTTTTTGATTACTGCGAAAATCTCTTAAAAAAGGGATCCACAGCTCTTAAATAATTAATACAAAATAACGATTTAAAGTTTTAATTTAAGCTTAACTCTTGCAGATATAATAGGAATATATTGTAATACTTATTCCTAATTTGTTTATTTGGCAATGAGTTGCCTAGTTGTCGTTTCTGCGGATTTAGATTTTTTTCACTCGTTTTCCTGGAACATTGTACATAAATAAATTCTTGTCGTTTTTGACGTCAGACACTGCTTCAGCTTGGGTAGAATTTAAATCAGTTCTCGTTTCCTCTCCTTGCTTAACTGATTGGTATATTATTATATTCAATTCCTGCTTTTCTTCATATGGTTCCCTGTTTTTCTTATTTTCGTCTTCTTCTTCTGCTTTCTCATTACATTTTAAGTTCTCTAGTTGCTCATGTGAAAATTCTTGATCAATGTTACTATACCTTAATTATTACAGGATTCGAGGCACTTATGATGGTCACTATCCCATTTCAACACGTGTCAGCCACTTTCTAATACAAATAACAGCATTTAAGCAACTTTATATCTTCTATTTCACCACTATTTATTAAATATCAATTATACAGAGTCATTAAAGTTTCACTGAATTACACGAATTTGAGCCGAATCACTTATACTTTACTTCGATCAATTTTTGTCACATTTAATAAAGTTTTAACCACTCTTTTTACACAACTTCACAGGAGCGTCACTTTACACGTCTTTACACCATTTGGCCATGAACTTAAACCTTCAAGAATGATTGCTACAGCATAGTAACAAATTATATTGTTCTGTTTTAAAAACAAAATTTTTACACCCTGACATAGCAGTATCACTTAGAGTAAAATTTCACAACCATCATATATTAACCCTTTACATGGCAACAGCCGACGCTGCAGGTTTCACGAACACATTACGTAACGGTAAACTGATCTGTATGGTTAAACATTCCAAAATTATTATCTTACTCAATATGCTAGGCAGTGCAAAGTTGTGTGCTTTTCCTAATGGAATATCCGCTGGTACACACTGTTGGACACAAAACAGTCTCCGTCGTGTTACTGAATGAGATAACCAACGCGTTTTTTGAATAAACTAATTGATTCTAATTCGCTTCTATGTCGAATTGTAAATCTTCTGCCACAACTAAGAATCTCATCTGATACGTATTTTAAAGAAAATCTTTTTACGCAAGTAACCAATTTCTTTTTAGTTTTGTACTTATGTTGACCTCTCATTACACAGGATGATCCTGAAATAAACCAAAGAAAAACGCCTAGAATCTGAGAAGGTATATAAATAGATTGTTCATATTTTTGGTAACTTTCAGGTAAGTAAAGAAAGTAATAAAAGTGTCCCTAAAACTCCCCAGTTATCAACGCCCCTAACAACCGATAAGTTCCCATAAGTAGGCGATCGTAATTTACACAATCCATACCTATAAGGCAATAAGAAATTATCGCATGTTTCTGAACCATGTTAAAATGTAATAATTTTTATCTATCTGTACCAAAACAGTCGAATAGAAAAAAAATTATAAAGTTTAGCCGCTTGGAGATTATACGCGTCAAGTGAGTAGTTTGTGAAATCAAAAAAGTTCCAAAGTAGAAAGTGGTCGCTTCACCTCCAAAAAGCACCCCAAACGCATCCTGCCGTAGTTTTCGGCGTATTTCTCTCTGCTGACCACCAGAGGGATACACTTGTCACTCACAATGTCTGCTTTGCTTAGTCTGCTATAGGCTAGCCTGCTTTGCTATTATTATTTGGCATTTCCATTACTTGTGGCATACTGACGAGAACATAAAAGTTCGAAACCGGTCTATGTCTAGTGAGGAATTGACAAATGATCTTAGATACCAAACAAGATTTGCAGGTTTAATTCAATGCAGGTCGGAGCTTTTGTCCGCTGAGTAGCTGTTTACTGCAAATCTTATTCAGTTCAAAATATAACATGATTTAATTTCTTTTTCAGCTTAAATGGGAAAAAATACACGTGTGTTCTTTTTATCTCTAGTGTTCGATTTTTAAATAAAAAAAAATACCTCACGAACTGATACATTTTTATTGCGTTTATTATGTATAAAAACCTCAATGCTTTTTTGTTGGTTCCTGTGCATTTCCATTAATTTAATATCTTGTTACATAGTAGTTATAAACTCTTGAAATTAGCAATTAATATAAGGATTTCACGATATAGTTTAACTTTAACAAAGCTTACAACGAAAAAATTACCCCTATATGTGTAAACTTTCGAACCCTTTATTTAAACTTTGTTTTTTGTCGCTAACTTCCTGTATAAATTTTGCAAAGTTTTCGTTCTCGCATAGCACAGAACTTAAAGTTGAACGCCGAGTACATAATAAAAACAGTCAAAGGAGTGTGTTGGCAGAGATTAGCACAATATAATCGCCCATTGTTCTTCTCGACGTCTGCTAAAGCTAACCGTGTGGAGGCGAAAAAAGATCGATAAGAGACAGGGCCACTATCAAACGTTTTTTGAGGCTAGCCACTTCAAAGTGGGTATATTTTTTATTAACAAATGATTTCCCTACATATATAGGGTAGTTATAAAGAATGGGCCATAGATTACTAATACAGGTATAAATAATGAAAATTATAATACCAAAGTATTTCAACAGAGAGTAAAAATTAATTTATAGAATAGTAAATACTAAAGATAATCTACAGGTTGAAATTGTCGGAACCAGGACAATAGGTTAAAATAAAACGATACCTTGCCTACGTTTCGTTTAATATGCTTAAACTTCTTCAGGGCTCAATAGACAAATAATGATGTAAAGTTCCACAATAGAAAAACTTTTTTTAAAACCACGTCTATAGAGAAAACAATTTCTAAGAACATATATATCAATAGGTACACAATTATTTAAACAACATTATTAAAGTATGAATTAACAAATTGCAAAAATTTCAAATTGAAAATAATAGCAACAAAGGTTCGTTAAATATAAAACATTTTTATTTATATGAACATATTTCAGTCGTAAAGTATCAAATTGGAAGTAAATTTTTTTTTTTTAAAAACTTGTTATTTTTATAACATGATAAAAAACCATAATGATAAAATATCAAAATCTAAGTAATAATTACCTGTAGGCATAACAATTATAAGACCAATCAATTTAAAAGTCAATAAAATATACATATATGTAGACATTCGACACACAACAGATTAAAATTTATCAATGTTCTTAGCCAAAGACCGAAATCAAATAAAATCACACTCAGAGCGTAAAGTTAAGGATACAAGAATGATTGTCATTCTAGCGTCATCTATAAATATAAATATTAACCAATTTTAAAATAAGATATTTTTGTAGAGAGCCATAAATTATTCTATTAGAACTTCTAAGGTTTAAAATAGTATTCTACTATCAAAATGAAACAATTCAACACATCCCTTATTTTCCCGGCTATTTGCCAAAACGCTGAAACTTGGATTACAAAAAAGATAATATGCACATTATGTTCAATACAATTGACTCAATAATGTTATTTTTAATTTCAATCATTCTGTCCAGTAAAACCAAAAATAAATAAAACACAAGGTACTCACCAGTTAAAACTCACTTTAAAAAACTTAAAATATCTACCGACACGTGTTTCTGCTTGCCTAGCGTCATCAGGGTAGCTTGGATATTTAAAGAATCCACAGTAAGAAAACTGGTAAACCCCAATGTAATAAACATTAATGGCTTCAGAGAACAGAATAATTGAAATTATATAGTGGAAATACCCCTTCGGGGCAATGAAATAATTTAAAAACAAATTAAGTTCCTCTTCTTGGTAAAAGTTAAAATATAGAGTGGAATGAAAAAATAATATTAACTGAAAATTTTTTTTTTGTTAATTATTATTTACTAACTTTTACAAATCTTATCACAGATAAGTACAACATATATCCTTTTAAACAATTATTTTCCCGGCTATTTGCCAAAACGCTGAAACTGTTCTGTGCTATGCGAGAACGAAAACTTTGCAAAATTTATACAGGAAGTTAGCGACAAAAAACAAAGTTTAAATAAAGGGTTCGAAAGTTTACACATATAGGGGTAATTTTTTCGTTGTAAGCTTTGTTAAAGTTAAACTATATCGTGAAATCCTTATATTAATTGCTAATTTCAAGAGTTTATAACTACTATGTAACAAGATATTAAATTAATGGAAATGCACAGGAACCAACAAAAAAGCATTGAGGTTTTTATACATAATAAACGCAATAAAAATGTATCAGTTCGTGAGGTATTTTTTTTTATTTAAAAATCGAACACTAGAGATAAAAAGAACACACGTGTATTTTTTCCCATTTAAGCTGAAAAAGAAATTAAATCATGTTATATTTTGAACTGAATAAGATTTGCAGTAAACAGCTACTCAGCGGACAAAAGCTCCGACCTGCATTGAATTAAACCTGCAAATCTTGTTTGGTATCTAAGATCATTTGTCAATTCCTCACTAGACATAGACCGGTTTCGAACTTTTATGTTCTCGTCAGTATGCCACAAGTAATGGAAATGCCAAATAATAATAGCAAAGCAGGCTAGCCTATAGCAGACTAAGCAAAGCAGACATTGTGAGTGACAAGTGTATCCCTCTGGTGGTCAGCAGAGAGAAATACGCCGAAAACTACGGCAGGATGCGTTTGGGGTGCTTTTTGGAGGTGAAGCGACCACTTTCTACTTTGGAACTTTTTTGATTTCACAAACTACTCACTTGACGCGTATAATCTCCAAGCGGCTAAACTTTATAATTTTTTTCTATTCGACTGTTTTGGTACAGATAGATAAAAATTATTACATTTTAACATGGTTCAGAAACATGCGATAATTTCTTATTGCCTTATAGGTATGGATTGTGTAAATTACGATCGCCTACTTATGGGAACTTATCGGTTGTTAGGGGCGTTGATAACTGGGGAGTTTTAGGGACACTTTTATTACTTTCTTTACTTACCTGAAAGTTACCAAAAAATATGAACAATCTATTTATATACCTTCTCAGATTCTAGGCGTTTTTCTTTGGTTTATTTCAGGATCATCCTGTGTAATGAGAGGTCAACATAAGTACAAAACTAAAAAGAAATTGGTTACTTGCGTAAAAAGATTTTCTTTAAAATACGTATCAGATGAGATTCTTAGTTGTGGCAGAAGATTTACAATTCGACATAGAAGCGAATTAGAATCAATTAGTTTATTCAAAAAACGCGTTGGTTATCTCATTCAGTAACACGACGGAGACTGTTTTGTGTCCAACAGTGTGTACCAGCGGATATTCCATTAGGAAAAGCACACAACTTTGCACTGCCTAGCATATTGAGTAAGATTAGTAAGACATACCATTTTCATGGTATTTATACCATTATCTTCCTTGTGTACCTGCACTTTTTTTTAAGTAATAAATCTATTATTTAACAATTTCTACCATTTTACACCAATATTAGCAAAAGTTGATAAAGAAGTTAAATTTAGGTCTTCAGCCCCGACCTTGGTCAGTTCTTCCATTAAAAAAAGAGTAAACTGAATTAAATTTTATACCGTGTACGTAGATCTTTATAAATCGGAACTTCGCGTAAACAGCGCTAGTTGTGCTAGCCCAAATAAATAATAGTCTTTTGCTGTTTTCTGTTGTTTCTGTTGCAATGGTAAGACCCATTTTTTTCAATGCTCAGTTAGCTAAATTAACCGTCAATTAGGTCAATAGAAATTTTTTTTAAAAGCGTCATGATTTATTTATCATGAAATTTATAACCTATGTGAAAATCTCACATATCTGGCAACACTACACCCCATGTAAAAATCAGTGTTATTATAGTTTGCGTACCTGCCTGTATTAGCATTTACAAACATGTGTTTAATAACGGTATTATAGTTTTTTTTTATTAAATTTGTGATTCGAAGTTTTGAGTTACTATGTTACCGAAATTTATTATTTATAATTTGTTCCTTTAGTGGTTCATTTTGTGAAAATTAGTGATTAACCATAGCGACTAATTTTATTATTTTAATGCTGGATATGTTAAAGGCATATTTTCAAGTAGATGAAAATGCTAGACAAGCAAAACGGCTATGGAATGCTATCCAAACGTCAAGCCCATATGATATATTTATGTAGTAACTGTTGTATTTGGTAAGTAAACAAATCTGCTTTTTCGTTCTTTTGAAGTAAATGCGTCTTTTTAAAATGACTATTTTCAACTTTGATTCATTTTTAGAAATGAACCATATTAAACTTAAACTATAAATTAGAGACAATAATAATATTTTAAAATACACAGAAAAAGTATTGCATATTTTTAATATTTGGTGCTTACGGGACGAGTTCTCTTTATTTATAAAAAAAGTGTCAGGATTACCTAATTTTACAAGGAAAAATAGATAAACAGATACTTTTAATACCTTTTTATTTTAAGAGCAACCTACAAGTGACAAGTGTCGCTTTCCACAATCGCGCCTTGGCCGCCTTGAAGTTTATTTCTTATTTTCGACCAGTGTGTACAAATATGCTTTCTTAAAAGGAGCTCAGTGTTTTATAAATTATTACATTTGTTTTGGTGCAGCATCTACACTGATATTAAATAAGTCTAATATCGTCTCACAAAATGTCCGTGACAAAAGGGTAATAATTTTTTTAAAAATTCAAAATTTGCAATTCATGCAATGTATGCAATTATAGGATAATTGTGATGACGAACTCTGGCAGTAGCAACACTGCCTTCAGTTACGTCATTTCTGTGACGGCGTTTACAAAGTTATCCAGTGACTATCAAAATGTCAGTGGCTGGAGGACGAAAAAATTATCAGAAATTAAAAATTTATTTTTTTATCCAAAAAAAGTTTTTGACAGTGCCTATCAATTGTACACGACGAAATATATTGAGGGTTAAAATATAACTACGCATTTAAAACTCACCCTGACAACAGACAATACTGATTCGTATTTTTTCAAAACTGGAAATTACAATAATTTATTTGGTGGCATTTTATGAAACTAAATAATCGTATTTTGTTGGTAGTTTAAAAAAAAAAGACACATCAATATTGCCTGTAATTTTATATATACATGATCTATGTGGTAATTAGAATGAATCTAATGTTTTCGTTTTTCGATATTACTAGCAAAAACATTTTAACAACGATTTATAAATTTAAGTTGATTATCTGGTGAAAGCAACCTTAAGATGGAGCAATTTTAGACTTATACAATGTGCAATTTTACATTAGCGCCATAAAAAGTTGCGCCACAGAAGTGTACAAAAGTGGGAATATCTTAATTATATATTTGAATCGCTCAGTATTTCGTTGGGGTCCTTCTGCTTATACAGGGTGAGTTATAAAGAGGCCATACAATTACTAGATATTTTTTTAGCTCAAAAGATGAAGATTTAATAAAACATGCGTATGTGAAATGTTTCTAGTTAATGTGATACAGGGTGTTGAAATATTTTTTAAAATAATTTTTGGATGCAACTCAAAATTACTTGACGGATCAAGTTCAAAATTGATGCAAGTAAGTTTTTTTGTGGTGAGAAATCATAATTTCACATTAATTTTGATCTAAGTTATATAGGGCATCGAATACAATACATTAAATGTAAAAATATGATATATTGCAATCTAGTTGGTGCAAACAATGAAAATACTGTGTAGTAGTGTATTCAGTTAATTTTCAATCATTAAGAGGGCTAATCAAACCAGTGTTTGCAAGGCAATTTTTCAAAATTTATTTCTTCCATACGGTTTGATCAAATTACACCAAATTTGGAGGATCAGTAGTTGAAAGTGTACTAGGGGGTACATGTATATCTATTTTAATTAATTTTCACTTTATGTAGGGAAAATTTATACTGTAAATATAAGTGAAATTTGATCATGATTAGCTCCTGAATTATGATATCAATCGGTAAAATTCAAGGTAAAATTCATACATGTCTTCTAGAATAAAACTTCATAATTATGCTCAGCAAGTTTCAAACTTTTATTCCGTACTATTTGGTTAAAATGAATTTTCTAAATAAGTATCTCTGTCACTACAAATGGAGCAAGGAAGTGTTACCTCTATCGGGAATCGCACCTCAATGAAGTTGGTGAATAAAACGTCCAGTGAAGGTATAATCAAGAGCAAAATTATTTAGCGGCGCATGTATAAAAACTTTCTAGAGAGTGACAGCTATCCGAAGCTTTTTCCCGACTAGGCCCCTTAAATGTCTCTAAAACGTTTGATTTAGCGACCTCAGACAAGTATACCTTTTTTTACTTAGAATTAGTAAGTACATTATAATTTCACCGTACAGCTTCTGAAAAAAAAAACATCACATTTTTATCATTCAATGTATTGTATTCGACGTTCTGTATAATTTAGGTCAAAACTAATATGAAAATATGATTTTTCACCACAAAAACCTAACTGTACCGATTTTGAACTTGATTCGTCAAGTAATTTTCGAGTTGCTCCCAAAAAATTATTTATAGAAATTGTTCGTCATTGTATATCATCACATTAACTAGACACATTTTATTTAAGCATGTTTGTTAAATCCTTATATTTTGAGCCAAAGAATCTCTAATTAATTTACTGAATAGTAATAAATACTAGAAATAGTACCTAAATAGGTACCAAAGTTGAAACTCACTCAATAGATTTAGAAGATTAAATAAATTTGCCACATATTGAATAGGATTTACAGGAAACAACTACTCAGTGGACAAAAGGCCCGACCTGCGTTGAATTAAACCTGCAAGTCTTGTTTCGTAGCGACAAGTCTTGCAGGTTTAATTCAGTGCAGGTCGGGGCTTTTGTCCGCTGAGTAGTTGTTTCCTGTAAATCTTATTCAGTATATAGTTTAGCCCATGGGGGCTAGAGGTCGCAGCTCTTGGTACCTGCTTTACAGATCGCTATCAGTCACTAAGACATCAGTAATGTCTGATGGGTAAAGCACTGACCACTAGAGGGATACACTTATCACTCACCATGTCTGTCTTGCTTAGTCTGCTTTAGGCTAGCCTGGTTTGCTATTATTATTTGTCTTTTCCATTACTTATGGCATACTGATGAGAACATAAAAAGTTCGAAACCGGTCTATGTTTAGTGAGGATTTGCCAAATGATCTTAGCTACCAAACAAGACTTACAGGTTTAATTCAACGCAAGTAGGAGCTTTTGTCCGCTGAGTAGTTGTTTCCTGTAAATTTTATTCAGTTAATTGTTTAGTCCACCAGGGTTAGAGGTCGCAGCACTTGGTACCTACTTTGTAGGTCGCTATCAGTTACTAAGGTATCAGTGATGTCTGACGGATAGTAGCACTGACCACCAGAGGTATACACTTATCACACACTGTGTCCAAATTTGCCACACATAATTCTTAATGATTTATAAGTTTGTATCAAACTAAGAGAAGTGATTAAGCTTTAATTACCCACTAGTAAAAGTAAAATAAATGAAAATCCTTCTTGAGGTCGTCGTGCCATTGTCAGACCGATTTCTGGTTTTGCTTTCAAAAGTGCAAAGGAAGAAGAATTTCTATTTATTTGGTAAAAATCGACAATCGCAATTAAAGCCTAATCATTTCTCATTAAGACGTGTGTGGCAAATCTTCAATTAAATAAATTGAGAGGATTTCGACTTTGGTACCTATTTAGGCATTATCTTTAGGGGTGTGATTTTATTTGATTTCGGTCTTTGGCTAAGAACATTGATAAATTTTAATCTGTTGTGTGTCGAATGTCTACATATATGTATATTTTATCGACTTTTAAATTGATTGGTCTTATAATTGTTATGCCTACAGACGTGGTTTTAAAAAAAGTTTTTTCTATTGTGGAACTTTACATCATTATTTGTCTATTGAGCCCTGAAGAAGTTTAAGCATATTAAACGAAACGTAGGCAAGGTAGCTTTTTATTTTAACCTATTGTCCTGGTTCCGACAATTTCAACCTGTAGAAGATTTTTCAAGGACACAAAATTCACTTTTTTTATGTATTGAACAAAATCATCAAAAGAGACTAATACTAGAAATGTTATTTATTAATAAATTTAGAAACAACACTGTACATTTTAGAACAGATATCCAAAATTTGAATATTATCTATCATAACTTAATTAAGTGATTTATGAATGATTTCTGCACCTAATGTGCGACTTCGTCCTCAGAATTAACTTGAATTCCACCAATCACATTTCACGATGTGGGGTTGTTCAGGGGATTGATTATGACATGGGGTGGAAATCAGTCTTAATATATGGTGCTATTTCGTAGTTTATATTAATTTTTACAGTTTTCTGGACAGAAAACTGTAAAAATTAATATAAACTAAGAAATAGCACCATATATTAAGACTGATTTCCACCCCATGTCATAATCAATCCCCGAACAAATTAATTAGAGATTCTTTGGCTCAAAATATAAGGATTTAACAAACATGCTTAAATAAAATGTGTCTAGTTAATGTGATGATATACGGTGACGAACAATTTCTATAAATAATTTTTTGGGAGCAACTCGAAAATTACTTGACGAATCAAGTTCAAAATCAGTACAGTTAGGTTTTTGTGGTGAAAAATCATATTTTCATATTAGTTTTGACCTAAATTATACAGAACGTCGAATACAATACATTGAATGATAAAAATGTGATGTTTTTTTTTTTTCAGAAGCTGTACGGTGAAATTATAATGTACTTACTAATTCTAAGTAAAAAAGGTATACTTGTCTGAGGTCGCTAAATCAAACGTTTTAGAGACATTTAAGGGGCCTAGTCGGGAAAAAGCTTCGGATAGCTGTGTCACTCTCTAGAAAGTTTTTATACATGCGCCGCTAAATAATTTTGCTCTTGATTATACCTTCACTGGACGTTTTATTCACCAACTTCATTGAGGTGCGATTCCCGATAGAGGTAACACTTCCTTGCTCCATTTGTAGTGACAGAGATACTTATTTAGAAAATTCATTTTAACCAAATAGTACGGAATAAAAGTTTGAAACTTGCTGAGCATAATTATGAAGTTTTATTCTAGAAGACATGTATGAATTTTACCTTGAATTTTACCGATTGATATCATAATTCAGGAGCTAATCATGATCAAATTTCACTTATATTTACAGTATAAATTTTCCCTACATAAAGTGAAAATTAATTAAAATAGATATACATGTACCCCCTAGTACACTTTCAACTACTGATCCTCCAAATTTGGTGTAATTTGACCAAACCGTATGGAAGAAATAAATTTTGAAAAATTGCCTTGCAAACACTGGTTTGATTAGCCCTCTTAATGATTGAAAATTAACTGAATACACTACTACACAGTATTTTCATTGTTTGCACCAACTAGATTGCAATATATCACATTTTTACATTTAATGTATTGTATTCGATGCCCTATATAACTTAGATCAAAATTAATGTGAAATTATGATTTCTCACCACAAAAAAACTTACTTGCACCAATTTTGAACTTGATCCGTCAAGTAATTTTGAGTTGCATCCAAAAATTATTTAAAAAAAATATTTCAACACCCTGTATCACATTAACTAGAAACATTTCACATACGCATGTTTTATTAAATCTTCATCTTTTGAGCTAAAAAATATCTAGTAATTGTATGGCCTCTTTATAACTCACCCTGTATAAGCAGAAGGACCCCAACGAAATACTGAGCGATTCAAATATATAATTAAGATATTCCCACTTTTGTACACTTCTGTGGCGCAACTTTTTATGGCGCTAATGTAAAATTGCACATTGTATAAGTATAAGTCTAAAATTGCTCCATCTTAAGGTTGCTTTCACCAGATAATCAACTTAAATTTATAAATCGTTGTTAAAATGTTTCTGCTAGTAATATCGAAAAACGAAAACATTAGATTCATTCTAATTACCACATAGATCATGTATATATAAAATTACAGGCAATATTGATGTGTCTTTTTTTTAAACTACCAACAAAATACGATTATTTAGTTTCATAAAATGCCACCAAATAAATTATTGTAATTTCCAGTTTTGAAAAAATACGAATCAGTATTGTCTGTTGTCAGGGTGAGTTTTAAATGCGTAGTTATATTTTAACCCTCAATATATTTCGTCGTGTACAATTGATAGGCACTGTCAAAAACTTTTTTTGGATAAAAAAAATAAATTTTTAATTTCTGATAATTTTTTCGTCCTCCAGCCACTGACATTTTGATAGTCACTGGATAACTTTGTAAACGCCGTCACAGAAATGACGTAACTGAAGGCAGTGTTGCTACTGCCAGAGTTCGTCATCACAATTATCCTATAATTGCACACATTGCATGAATTGCAAATTTTGAATTTTTAAAAAATTATTACCCTTTTGTCACGGACATTTTGTGAGACGATATTAGACTTATTTAATATCAGTGTAGATGCTGCACCAAAACAAATGTAATAATTTATAAAACACTGAGCTCCTTTTAAGAAAGCATATTTGTACACACTGGTCGAAAATAAGAAATAAACTTCAAGGCGGCCAAGGCGCGATTGTGGAAAGCGACACTTGTCACTTGTAGGTTGCTCTTAAAATAAAAGGTATTAAAAGTATCTGTTTATCTATTTTTCCTTGTAAAATTAGGTAATCCTGACACTTTTTTTATAAATAAAGAGAACTCGTCCCGTAAGCACCAAATATTAAAAATATGCAATACTTTTTCTGTGTATTTTAAAATATTATTATTGTCTCTAATTTATAGTTTAAGTTTAATATGGTTCATTTCTAAAAATGAATCAAAGTTGAAAATAGTCATTTTAAAAGACGCATTTACTTCAAAAGAACGAAAAAGCAGATTTGTTTACTTACCAAATACAACAGTTACTACATAAATATATCATATGGGCTTGACGTTTGGATAGCATTCCATAGCCGTTTTGCTTGTCTAGCATTTTCATCTACTTGAAAATATGCCTTTAACATATCCAGCATTAAAATAATAAAATTAGTCGCTATGGCTAATCACTAATTTTCACAAAATGAACCACTAAAGGAACAAATTATAAATAATAAATTTCGGTAACATAGTAACTCAAAACTTCGAATCACAAATTTAATAAAAAAAAAACTATAATACCGTTATTAAACACATGTTTGTAAATGCTAATACAGGCAGGTACGCAAACTATAATAACACTGATTTTTACATGAGGTGTAGTGTTGCCAGATATGTGAGCTTTTCACATAGGTTATAAATTTCATGATAAATAAATCATGACGCTTTTAAAAAAATTTCTATTGACCTAATTGACGGTTAATTTAGCTAACTGAGCATTGAAAAAATGGGTCTTACCATTGCAACAGAAACAACAGAAAACAGCAAAAGACTATTATTTATTTGGGCTAGCACAACTAGCGCTGTTTACGCGAAGTTCCGATTTATAAAGATCTACGTACACGGTATAAAATTTAATTCAGTTTACTCTTTTTTTAATGGAAGAACTGACCAAGGTCGGGGCTGAAGACCTAAATTTAACTTTTTTATCAACTTTTGCTAATATTGGTGTAAAATGGTAGAAATTGTTAAATAATAGATTTATTACTTAAAAAAAGTGCAGGTACACATGGAAAATAATGGTATAAATACCATGAAAATGGTATGTCTACCAACACTGATTAGCTGCGTGGTTAGGGGTGAAGATCATAGGTTACATATACGGCGCTAATATTGCAGTTCACATTAGGGCGTAGTTGAATTTTTTATCATGTAATGGCCTATCCCGAATAAAGTGCTGTTTTCTCAAGAAAAAATTGATCTTCTTTTATAAAAAATGACGTATACTATCCTCCTAACCGTCCAGAGTATTATGGAGGAATAAAATGCAAACTGTTGGGTATGACCAGTGTAAAAAGTGACAGAAGTGTGTGAAAATACGGCCAATTATTTTCCATCACCTGATATTGTGTTGCACCTTCAGAGTTTTACTATTAGAGGACAATTAAAATAGTAGAGAGCTGATTTATTCCTTGAACACCTACACATGTGAAATTATTGTAACAGCAGAGGTAAGTACCTACTTCTTAAAAATAATAATCCTTTTATAAACTTTGAAAAAATGAGATGGGTACATTAAATTCCTCTCGAGATTCCTAAAAAAGTTTACTGTTCATCGGAAAATTTAGTTTTAGTTGTATATTCCATATGAAACGCTTAAAAAAAATGTTGATTGGCGCAAGAAAAAGTCAAAATTGTACATTTCTCACATTGAAAGGTATTTCAAAATGTTTAAAAATTATTTCAAGTGGAGCAATTAATCGTTTAAGTAGGTAATTATATCATCCAATGTTATTATAAATTCGGCAATGAACTTAATGCTAGGGTTCGGTTTTTCAATCGTGGGTTAGCTAAACTCACTTTTAGAATTCGAATTTTTTCAATTTTACATTTGTTTTGGAAGTGGTTATAGCAACAAATTTTTTATGCTAAAGTAACTATTAGTTGAAGTGGTTTGTATTAGAATCTCATCGATTTTTTGTGAAAATTTAATGCTAGGTAACCTTCAACTTATGTTAACTAGATTGTAAAATCGCGCCTAGGTGAGAGAATTGCATAAGATATGCGGCAACGTTGCTTCAGTCCATTACATCATTTTTGCTAAGATATAGAATGTTTCCAGTAACCAGCAGTTTCAAAACAATTTCATCATATTTTTTTGAAAGTCGATAACTCAGTTACACGTGGGAATTAAAAAAATATGTCAGAGGGTTTCTACAGATATCAAGAATCGGTGGTTTAAATATAACTACACATTTAAGACTCACCCTGTATATTAAATCTATATGATATTTAGAATAAATCCAATGTTTTCGTTTTTCGATATTACTGACAGAACATTTTTAACAGCAATTTAAAGCTATCCTGGCGACAAAGTAGTGCTAACGCCGGCGCGGCCTTAAATTGCGTAACGGTACTTTTTAAAATTCCACGACTATTTATATTTAATACGCCACCGTTCATTACAGAACTCAAACTGCATCTTTTAATATACGAGTAAAATTTTATTCGCTTACCTTTTCAAACAGTGAATATTGTGCTGATCATGGCGCTATCAAATTTTATACTGAAGTTCTGTATTCTGATGAAGAGAAAATAAAAGCCGCTTCCTACTTAGCACTTGGCTTACTGCGAAGACGATCAAGAAGACGCCAAAACCGCCCGTATAAAAGGAAGAATTTGGATTAAAGAATGGATTAAAAACTGGACCGTTCTGGAGTAGTAAATAACTATTACAAGAATTAATATTGAATCTTCTTGCCAGACCAGGACGAAGTGTTTTAACAAGTAGTGAAAACATATATGTTTGGAAAAATATTACAAATAATTGAGAAATTTTAAAAATTAGAGGATCCCAAATCATATACCGGCCACTAACTAGTTCAAGCGAACCTCATTGACGCGTTGGAGCTGATTTACCATGTTTAAAACAGCAGGGGGGTTGGCGATCATTGACAGTGACCGAAGGCTATACTGATGATTCTTTTGTCAAACATATTGGAGGTTTCCAACAAAAATCTTAATGTAGATACAGTTCTTGATCCAGAAATTAATTCAACTTCCAACATGAATGTATCTGTTAAGAAAAGTCAGGACTTAAATCATCTGATAAACATTGAAAATTGTAGCAATTGTACAATTAATATTAATATATCTAACCATTCAATATAATTAATATTTACATTGTAATAAAAATAAATATTTTGTCAATATTTAACAAGATCAAAATTGATAAATCGTTCTATGTTACATTTTGGTCAATTTTGAAATGAAAATATCCCAAGGTTCTATGGCACGTCTACTAATAGCTAATTTAACTCTCATTGTTATATGTCGCTTCCTTATTAATATACAGGGTGTTCAATAAGTATGTGCAATAAATTTAACATATGATTATTTGGGTGATTATAAGACAAAAAGTTCATATAAACATGGGTCCGCAAATGCTTCGTATTCAAGATACAGGACGTTAAACTTTTTAAAAAATTTGGTTTTTCGTAAATATCTTAAATATCGGTTACCCAAATTTGTTGTAATTTGGCAATGTTATTTGTAGTGTTAAGGGGCTAATTAAGCACTAACTTGATAAAATTTGTTAAGTCCAGTGGCGTCCTGAGCGGCACCTCGAATATTTTTGACAAAAAAATTTACGCCACTATTTTGTAATTTTTATATATACATATATTTTTTTTGGTTAAGCAACTAAAAACACAACTTTTATGTCTCTCGATTTTTTTTTCGGATGTTGCATAGTTTTCGAGACAAAAAATTAAATTCACTTAATTGCATATCTCTGGACCACACAAGAAACATGGGGAAACGTATCTTTTGGAAATTATCATTTTTTTTATAATTTTTTATTAATAACATGTAACAACAACAACAAATAAACACTAAATTAAATACATTTCTTAACATCTAAACTAACGAATTTTACTAAAGTAATTGTTCGAAATGGCCCCCCTCGACTTCAATACAACTGTTTAGTCACCTCTTCATTGACTTACGCACTCTCCTGAAAATACCTGGCGTATTTTTTATTGTGTCACATGAATTAATGATTCTATTTCGTAGATCCTCTTCACTTACAATAGGAGTTTTGTATACTAACGCTTTAAGGTGTCCCCAGAGGAAATAATCTAGGGGATTCATATCGGGCGAGCGAGGAGGCCATGGTTGTGGGCCTGCTCTCCCATTCTAACGATTATGGTAATTTTCATCCAAAAAATGCCGCGCCAATAGACTAAAGTGCGGTGGAGCCCCCGTCGTGCATGTACCAAATACAGAATCTTTCCATGGCTGGAACTTCTTCTAAAAGTCCAGGTAAAACAAATTCTAAAAATCTTCGGTATTGTTCCCCATTAAGTCTAGGTGGAAGAAAATGAGGCCCAATGAGGTGGTCACCGACAATACCAACCCAAATATTAAAAGAAAACTGTTCTTGGAAAATTATTTTCTATTAAGGCGTGTGGATTGTTTTTTGGCCCATATGTGATTGTTATGGAAATCAATAATTGGATTGCGAGAAAAACAAGCTTCATCTGTAAACAATATTCGTCTTAGGAAACCTGGATTTCTTATTATTTTACTGCGTAACCAATCACAAAAAGTTATTCTTAAAGGCAAATCTTTGAGCAATAGAGCTTGCACACGTTACATATGGTAGGGATATAGCTGCTGGTCTCTTAAAATCTATCACACTGGGTAATGTTCAGTTCTTCAGCTATTTTCCGGGTACTAGTATGAGGATTTGCTTCAAATTCATTTAAAACAACTTCTTCCATTTGATTTGTTCATACCGTTACAGGCCTTCCGATGACAACCGTCGATTTTTTAAAACTGCCTGTTTCAGAACGTCGTGCATGGAGACGTACAAAAATTCTTCCGTTAGGCACCACACGCCGAGGAAATCTTTCATGATAAATGCGTCTTGCAGTATTAGAGTTTCCATAAGCCATTCCATAACAGAAATACATATCTGCCATTTCACTATTAGTAACCATGTTGGACAAAAAATAACTCGAAAAATAATAACCAAAAATACTTTTTACAAAAATTACAATTTAATAGCTTAATAAATTGACAACAGCTGTCATTTTATTTGCCAAATGCTGCAATTATTTTCCAAGGCAACCCTTGATTATTTCCTAGGTTTCCCCATGTTTCTTGTGTGGTCCAGGGATATGCAATTAAGTGAATTTAATTTTTTGTCCCGAAAATTAAGCAAGATCCGAAAAAAAATTCAAGAGACATAAAAATTGTATTTTTAGTTGCTTAACCCAAAAAAAATATACAAAAAATTACAAAATAGTCAGTGGCGTACATTTTTTTGTCAAAAATATTCGTCAAGGTGCCACTGACTTTGTAAATTTTATCAAGTTAGTGCTTAACACTACAAATAACATTGCCAAATTACAACAAATTTGGGTAACGGATATTTAAGATATTTAAGAAAAACCAAATTTTTTTAAAAAGTTTAACGCCTTGTAGGTATCTTGAATACGAAGCATTTGCGGACCCATGTTTATTTGAACTATTTGTCTTAAAATCACTCAAATAATCGTATGTTAAATTTATTGTAAATACTTAATGAACACCCTGTATATGACTAACATATATCCTTTTAGGAATATTTCATGTCTGAGACAACAAAGTTTTATACTGTAACATATAACCCTCTAATTCCAAACAAGCGAAATGTAAAATTATGAAAACATCAAACGTAGTTCGAAGAAATTACTTTTAGGCCTAGGCCTAATTCAATGACACTTGTTTATCAAAAACTGAATGCAAGATACAAAAAAATGTAAAATATTATCCCATTTTTTCAGCGCCCTAGCAGGTATTGGTAAAAGGCTACACTGGAATCCATTTCGGCTCCAATGGACATCAACAATTAACACTCAACGCAAATTACGCATTTTCTACGTTAATTGTTACATAGAATTTAAAAAATGGGTCTACCCATTTGTCAGTAAAAAATTAAAAAAAAAACGTCTTTAATTCCCTGTATCACTTGCAAGCATTTTAGGTCATAAATTTATGTGAACTTTTTCCTTAATCTTAGGTCCTAAGTGCATCATGTACATTTGGGGATTAAAGGCAGAATCCTCTGTATATGTATATTTTAATACAACAATTAAAAATTGTTATATCGATTATTTTTAAATACTTCAATTAGCTTTATTACAACACTATACACTTTCGTCGGAACTCAATTTCAATCTACCTAATCTTGCCTGAAATATTTTTTAGACCTACGGGTAACAGAAACAGAAATATACGATTCTTTCATTTGTGCAGAAACTATCCAATGTTTCACAAATATTAACATACAAATTCCAAACAGTTATATAAGCTCTCTTTATATAGAAATAAAAAAAAAAGGATAGAATAGGTAATTCCCCCAGTCCGTCCCTTTCGGCTGATATGCCGTTTCTGGGCTTTGCGGGATCAAGTGTTAAATGTCCAAAGTAGCCGGCCAGAAACCATTGGATTGATTGAAACCGCAGCTCTGATCGAGTGACCGGTGGAACAAAGTGATTTTATCGACAACTGTGTCAAGTTCAATCTGCTACGACCAATGACCACACCAAGAAAATTTGTGACTTTGTTTTATTCGTTCCTTTCAGTATCAGTAATGTACGGAAATGTTATAAAATCACACAGCAATTATGCAAAATTAAAATTAAGTTTTGTTACTTATAAAAATTAAGAAATTCGTATATTTTCCCATTTTAAAAACATAATCAGATATAAACTATCAGTCGATATGTACATTTTTGTATCTTTTCGCGTTGCCAACTAATATAATAATAATAAGTCGACTTTATTTGAAAAAAATAATATTACAAAGAATATTACACTTCAAAACGGCGAAGTTTAATCCACACGGATTATTCTTCCACTTAACCATATTGCCACAGAAATTCTGCGGCGTTGCACTAACCTTTAACTCACAATCTAATGATAGATAAACTTGTATTCTAATGGTGAATTAAGAGATTTGCAAAAATTAAATAACATTTTATGTATGAGAGAGAAGAATAAAAAAACATGTATATAATGAGATAAATAAAAGAATAAATATAGTTTAAAAAAACTAAAAAACACGCTTTTAAAGCACATCAAACTAAAAAGTGAAAAAATAATTATTAATATAAACTGAAAACAATAATGAACGAAAAATACTAGTAGTATTGTGAACAAAGCGTGGGGCGCTTTGTGCCATATTTTTCGTATATCGAGCAACCCACGCTTTTTTTCACAATAATACTAGTATTTTTCGTTCATTATTGTATTCAGTTTATATTAATAATTATTTTTCACTTTTTAGTTTGATGTGCTTTAAAAGCGTGTTTTTATCAGTTTTTTTAAACTATATTTATTTTTCACTTTTTTAGTTTGATGTGTTATGAAAGCGTGTTTTGTAGTTTTTTAAACTATATTTATATTGCTTATTGATGCTGATATTATAACATATTACGATCCAATAGATATTTCTAAAAAAAATATTTTTTTATTTCAGCTGTGGGATTTGAACTCACGCCCAAGGAGTCCGTCGTTTCGCGTCGACTAAGACTTGCCCGCTCTGCCAACGACCGACCTGACAATCACGGAATATACTTACAATATTAACCCTCTTGCTCTCACGCAGAGGATACGTGAGGAAAGGACAGGCGATCCTGATCAGGATAATGATATAGCTTATCAAATTACTGTATTGTTACCGGTTCTTCGTAAGTGTACAAAGTTTCAATTAAATCTGTCCGTTTAAAGTGGGTCAAAATCGAGTCCAAAGAGTCGGTTACCAACAAACAAGCAAACAAACAAGCAAACAAACAAACAAGCAAACAAACAAGCAAGCAAACAAACATACAAGTGAAGCTAATAAAAGCGTGTTAAAAACATATATATAATGAGATAAAAGAAAAAAAAGTGGTCTGATTAATTATGTAGAAAGTACTATAATATGTAAATTATAAATAATACTTATTAACTATCCATTATATTTTTCCAATAAATACAGTTCGACTTTGACGAAACTTGTGAACTGTTAGTGATTTAAATTTTTCAGGGAAGTGAATTAAACATCTGACATGCATTACACGAGGATTTCTGAAAGATCGCAGTCCTGTGAAGGGGCACTGTAAGAGTTATTATGTCGATTATTAACATTATGCCCAGAGTTTTCGTAAATAAGTTTTTCTCTTAAGTCATATTAAATCAAATCTTGGTTCCCCCATCGAAATAGGTGTAATAATTTTATTATTCGTAAATTTCTCTTAAGTAATAAGGTCAATAATAGTTTATGCATAAATTTAAGGTAACGAAACTATAATAGCTTCTATCTTTAGCCACCTCAAATATTTAAAACTTTCTGAGATATGATCATAATTATTTATGAAGCGACAGCATGTATTCTGTACCTTCTATATGCGATTTTTAGTTGCCTTGTCTAAGCATGGATAGTATAATACTAAATTGCAGTAATTAAATATAGATGACATTAATGCGCATCATAGCTTTTTCTGACTTTGAAATAATAGTAAATGTATATTAGCAATTACCACTTTCAACCTAATATATACTAAGTCTTATTATCAGAAATCATTCCTTAGGCTTTGCAATGATCTGACAAATTTATTACTGTATCATTCATTGATGCACAATTTTAAATTTTCTTCAATAAATGTACGTTTGCTTTCTTGGAAAGAATAACATAGCTACCGTTTTTTTTTCGGGATTGAGCTTTAAATTATGACTTTCAGAATAATTTAGAAAAGAATTTAGCAGCCATGCATACTGGCTCTATCTGTATTTTCTGCCTTAAAATTGTGTACACGGAAAGAAAACTATTCTATATCAAAGTAATCGATTATTCTTGAATTTTTATACTTGTCACTAGAATAATATTACTTAGCATAATAAATTATGATTGTTTCAATAATATACCAATTGTAAACCAAGAACAGATATATTTTTGAGTTTCATTAGAGCAAGTTTTTAAGTCACTATAAGTTTGATTCCTTCGAAGTATAAGTATGTATTAAATATACTTTTAATAGTACGCTTCTTTCGAGTACTGTTAACCGTGAAAGTAATAAGGACATCTTGAAGTAAATTCTTATTTAAATATTTTCTTGACACTTAAGAATACTACTCTTGGAATAAAACTACAAACAACTTTGCTGGAAGAATTATGCATACTATTAATCCAATAATTGTTATCCTTTATCGAATACTTACTAATCTTAATGTGAAGTGTTCTAAAATAATGATGATACAAGCGAATCGCGCAGTGGTGAGAGGTAGAATGCTATGCCTTTGTCAAACAAAGACGACATACCTTGCCTACTACACGTCGAATTGTGTGTGCTGTACTTTGTTCATAGATGTTGATTATTATGAAATAATTTATATTTGTACAATAACACTTGAAAAAGAAGTATATTAACATTATGAACTGTGAAATAGAAGTTACAACAACAATGGACCCATGTTGATAGTAACTATTTGTAATATTTTTGAGTGAGAAATCGCTTAAGTGATGACACATGTTTTTTGAAACACATAAGGGCAAGGGAAGTTTCTAAAAAAAAAAAATAATAATAAAATATCTCAAAAACTGTTAGGTTTTGTATTATGCATATTATAGTTAAATCAGTTGCAATAAACTCTACTAATATCCGTTAAAAGGAATACGGCGACTTACCAGTCATGCACCTTGATGTGTACCTATATATAACATTATTAATCAATGACTTGACTGATATTAATTTATTATCAGTGTAGGATAAAGTTCTTTGTTCTTGCCAAAAATGCTAAGCTAACATATTAATTATTATGTATTTTAGCTGCCTATTTGCAGTTTGTATATATGCATGGAAATTTTGTGAACTTTGAAATGGGCTTAAAAATTTCGGATTCATATGTACAAAACTTGTTATGCCATACGTGTTTGAAAGTTCGAGCATACTTTTCTATTATATAGTTAGCTACAATGATTTGTTTAAATTATTTATACTTTAATAACATAAATAATTGGTTCCTAGGTCCAGAATATTAACTAACGTTGGACAATTTACTGGAAATTTCAGAAGAACAGATTATAGAACTTATTCCTCAAATCGAAAAGAGAATAAAATTCATAAAACATTTAAAAGCTTATAAAGAAATAATGTGCCTTCCTTTTGGTAAATTTGAAGTCTCATATATACAGTGTGTTCACGAATGGACTTATACTTGTAAAACTGTTTGTATTTGGTTTCTTAATAAAACGTCATTATTCATAAAAAACTTCTTCTAATTCTGAAAAGTTCTTAGCCAACCCCAGAAATTCAAATTTGATTCAAATAATTTATCAGTTTTATTTAAATATTGTCAGAACAATATTTGTGACATTCTCTAAATTTTTCCTTTTCTTTTTTGGGACTTACTACCACATGAATAATTCTTAGTTATCAAAATATAGTTAATTACCCAGCATGTTACTGGAAAAATAAACCTCTGCGCTTGTGACTTTACGTCAAAAGATTAGTCAGAGGTGTTTTTTGACAACTAATATGAGACAAAAAAATAATAATATAATTCCTTAAGGTTTCAAAAAACACCCTCTGATTAATCTTTTAATGTAGTCACAAGCGCAGAGATTTATTTTTCCAGTAACATACTAATAACTAACTATATATAACTATAGATAACGAGGAATTATTCATGTGGTAGTAAGTTCCAAAGAAGAAAAGGAAACAAGTTTTATTTAAATAATACAATTTTTGAACGAAATGAAATTTATCCTTGCATTAAGTGGTACATTTAATAGATCGCAATATTAAATCAAGAAAGAAAAGATTTCAGTCAACATCATATTTATTGATTCAAGTAATTCATCAGTTTTGTTTAAATAATACAGTTGTTAAACGAAATGACACATTTCTTACTTTAAGTGTTAAATGTAACAGATCGCAATAATCTCTACTTTTGAACTAAATAAATGAAATCTTAGATTAAGCATAAGTTAGTATTGAATATTGTTCGAAACTTCCACTTAGCTTAGAATAATGGTTCTACATTATTCTAAAGTTAATAATTAGTTATTATTAAAAGGAGGAGACTAAGATAATAACGTTTTCCTTGATGGAAAAATATCTATTCTTGCGGATATATGAGTACAATAATGTCTTAACATAAGAATAGTAGTCTTAAATATAGTTTAGATTTTTTCCGTGTAGTAGTAACATAGTGTCGTCGGCATAAGCTTGAATATGTGAGTTTACTTTCTGTAATAAGTCTGCGGTGTAAATCAAAAACAGTAGTGAGAGACACCGAATATCACAGCAGCTGGAGACGATCTTCTGCTTCCTACGGTGCTAATTTGAAACCTATTACTTAAATAATGTTTAAAGAAATTTACAGCTATTTCGGAAAATCCGTAGTAATTTAGTTTAGCACACAATAGTTCATAATCTATTTTGTCGAATACTTTTGAGTAGTCCAGGATACTAAAACGGCTGCTGATATTTGTCAAGAGCATTAAGAACATTGTCTACAAAATGTAATGACGCTGTGTGCTTTACAAAACCCAAACTGATGTATTGGAAATAAAATATGTGTTCTGATAATATTTTATTATTCCCACTACCTATTATTATCATTCTATTTTTTTAATGTTCAAACAGATTTTATGCATTTTCAAATTTATCAATCACCTCGTTCACCATTTTACCAATTCTTTTGTGCCCATCTCTAGATAATACGGAAAAGACTCGTACCATGGCAACCTAAAAAGGACATATCCGAAAACGGTGAATATATTCTTAAAAACACACTGACTTAGTAATTTAACATCTATTCGATCTTTAAAAAATTTTTTCATAACTTTTTCATTTTTCGTTCAAAGGGATTGAGATTTTTGCAGAAGATAGCATGCTGTCAAAGTCGACAAAGTGAATTTGGTTTTTTTTTCATTTATTTTTTCGACATCTACATCACTTCACGAGTTATGAGGACTTTTTTGGTTTTGTCAGTTTATACTTTCATATTTAACATATTCAACCTTTTGAAGATTTTATTTCTTTTTTTTTTTTGTTTTTGAATTTCTCGGGGCAACAGTCTGCGGGGTGGCATGTCATATTTGAGATAACCTTTTAAATGGCAAAGTAAACTTTTCGACATAAGACATAAATATGGTCCCCGAAAAAGTTCATATATTTTAAGTATGCACCAATTATATCTGTCGACGTTGAATAGTCCTTCACAAAAAATACAAATTGATTTTTAACGAGAGGAACCGGAAATTAACTCCGGAACATTTACAACAAATATAAGTAATATAATTTTACTCTTGTCAATCACTTCATTCTTATTTTTTACTTTTTAGTTCGGTTTGCTATTAAAGCGTGTTTTTTTAGTTTTTTAAACTATAATTTATTTTTTAATTTTTTGTCATGAATCGAAAACAAATGTAATAGTCTTCAAGAATTTTTTGTCGAAATTTCTTAATTAAATTTTTTTTTCAAAATTTATTGATTTGAATTTATTTCGGAATTTGTTTTTTCATTTTTTTTTCAAATTATTGTATTGCTATTGTTGAATTGCTGTATATTTTGACAAAACGAAAGAATTAAATGCTTTCAAAAAAAACATTCTTATCGTAAATTGATAACTAGTTCATCTTGTATTTCAAGTATAGTATGAGTTACGGTATTCAATTAGTGGTTAACTTTCTGCCAATTTATCATGGATGCGATATTTTGTCGAATGCGCCGATCACACAGCTTTGACATCCGCTTAGAAATTTTTTTTAAGAGAAATGCGTCGATACGCATTTAAATTATTGTGTTGTCATCGGTCCTTAATACGTGTGCAAATTTTCCAATTTAATCAGACGTCTTGAAGTTGGTGAAATTACGTTGAAAGATTCCGTTACATAGATAGATACATACAGGTGAAGCTAATATAAAGCGGGTAAAAACATGTGTGGCGTCCTCCACACACCCGCCAGTGTGAATTAAAAGTAAAATGCCAGCCTTATTTATAAGCCTCTTGTCACTAAAGGTGTTTGTTATGAATAACAAAACCATTAATTTTCAATTATTAAAGTAACTGACACTAAACATTTAATGCTAATTAAACATGAACAGAATATTGATAAAAAGAAAATTATCGCAGTTAAATGAAAAGCAGGAAAGCACGCGACAGCATTCCGCTATAAAATAAATAATTTATTTAACAGTTCCAGTTATCGATTAAACGGCTTTGTCTGCCTGTAATGTCTCTTGATTTATGTTTCTCACTCTTCTGCTATCTGCTACAACACGGGAATGTTTTGAATGAAATGTGAATTCATCTTAACTTTTTTAAACTTTCAGATAATAAATTTCCTTTTCATAAGTGAAAGGTTTTCTCGAGTTGGGGTAAATGCGAACTTTAAAAGGAACCATTTCATTCTCAACATATGAAAATACGAACAACTCTTATCTGTTTTAATTAAACCGTGTGATCTGTTATCTTTATAATGTATTCAAAATAAAGCAAATAAAAGAAAAGTATACTTTACGAGTGCTTTAAATTCCAAAAAAGTATATCATAATTAGGTATAAATACATTGTTAATCCTACATTTCTGTATTTACTATATGATTGAAAAATTAAAATCATTTTTTATAGTCCGGTGCTTTTAGTATCCGTTAAAGAAGAAAGTTCAAGAAAGCTGCATTTTTTTAACACTATAATTTCATAGTTCTAAACAACGTTTTCGGTGATCCGTTGTACGCAGCATTTTTTCACGATACGTGAGAAGGTTAAAAAGTGTTTTTTGCGAATATCTCCGTTCCCTTTAATTTTACGAATATGAACGTTATTATGAGATCGAAAGATTAGAATAGTATATACAAAAAAGTTCCTTACTTGTTTTGTTATACGAGTTCCTTTCGTAAAATTACGAATATGAACATTATTATACAATCGAAAGATTAGAATATTATCTACAAAATAATTCCTTGCTTGTTTTGTTATACGAGCTATAATTTTAGTGGGTGTATACCTGCTCACCGCATTCTTGCTGTCATACAGTTTTGTATAGTTTTGTTATTTTGCAGTGTTCGAAACTAAAGTCGCGTTGAAAATGAACAAATTGTGTTGTCGCCTGTTGATGAAGAAATATTGGTATTTTTTTTACCAAGCAAAATAATTGTTTGTGGAACAAAAATTTGTCTCTTCTAGAAGTTTTGACACACATACAGGCAGCAATAATCATATCTTATTTCTGCATGCACTTTCCGGATGTGATACAACATCTGCGCTCTTTCACAGGGGTAAAACAGCAGCTCAGAAATTATTAGACAAACGGTAGAATTTGAAAGATGCAAGTTTTCAATCCACATGATGCTTCTCGAGAATCAATGTCTTCCAATGGAAAACTAATTTTCTTGGCTATATATAGTGCTCCAATTAAAGAAAATTCCTTGAATAACCATCATTACTTGTGCTTTTGTTAATTAGTGAGTAAAAATAAATCTGTCAAGTTACATTCATTACCACCTACAGCGAAAGCAGCTTTCTTGGACTCTTTTCTTTAAACAATATATCTTTTGTCTAAATGCACTGGACTATTATAAAAATGTGGCTACATAAAATATATATTTTAGTATAATTGGGAGGAATCAGGTTCGGCTTATTGCTGTACGTAAGAACAATACTATTTTTTTGCTATTTTCTGCTACTTCATTGCAATGTTTTATTACGATTTTTGATAAATAGATGAATGATCGAGATTAACAGATTCTGAATTTGGATTCAGTGCATCAAAATATATAAGAAACATACTTGATCTAGTTCAATACAAATTTTTTTCATTTACATAATTGCAATTTTTCGTAATTTTTAACCATTTTCAGCGTTTTTCGCAATTTACTCAAAATTTGGAGGGCGTACGGGCCAAACGGACGTCGGATTTGGATTCAACGTATCAAAATACATATAGGTAGATAGGCCTAGTCAAATGTACAGATCACTTTTTTTTGTGTGCCGGTGTACTTAACTGGGCGAATATTTCTGACGGTTTCAAATTAGTCCGAGCTGCTGCTGGGACAAACCTATAGTTTTTTTCGATTTTTACTTTTCGATAGGTAAAAGAAATAACTTTGTAATGTACTTATAACTATTACCAATTAGGATATAAGGCCGACGTAAGATGAAGTCTTACAAATGCAAGGGAAAATAGTATAGATTTTTTTCTGCGAATTACTTTTAAAACGCCTATAAATGGATACATTTTATAAATGGTTTAAACTGCAAAACAACCACCTAATTCCATTTATCGCATACAAACTTATAATTTTGGGATTTCTTTAAATTGACCTGTAAAATATAGGTACATAAAACAACTATAGTTCGGTGATACATAAAAGTGTCTACGCAAAGTATGTAACTCCAGCCATTCTATGTGCGTTCCAGGGGTGTATTTGAGATTCTGACATTTGCTCGCTTGTATTTTTACTGTTTCTTGCAAGGTATTTCCGGAGTTTTCAGATTTCTAAAATGCCATATAATATTCAAAACTTGCCCGATCCGGGACACTTCTAGCACACTAACAAACATTTTTCAACATGAGACTACAAACTGCCGGCTAAAACTCGCGCGGAAGCCTTGGCTTTGTGGGGAGAGACGCCTCTGATGCGTGCCGTTCCAACCCAGAGCTTCGGAACGCCCCGACTTTACGAGCGCTCCAAAGTCTCCGTGTGTGGCTAGCTAGAGAAAGGCCTTTAATTTTCAACCCGTTCAAGTTTACGTCCAGGCAATTTTGAAAAACGGTTCCATTTTTGTCGCTGGATATTGAACTCGGATGGTGAAAATTCACAATTTCTAAATAAAATTTTTTAAGGACTGGTGATTGTTTTACACGAGCAGGGATTGTGAATTTCTATATCTGGAATCATGAAAATCCCCACAAAATTCGACCAACTTCTTTTCGAAATGAATTTAGTGTAAATGTTTCAGAGCAGAGTTCAGAGCAATTACATTTGTGTTCTATATTTCTTACCTACTAGATTAAATTCTGCATTGTTAACAATGAGTAGGAGGGGGTTACTTTGTTCACATCATTTAGCAATTTTGTTCAGTTCGAGAACTTTCAGTCTCTAGAGATCTGTTGTGTGTACGGCGAGTATAAACATTTTTTATTTATTCAATTCACATCTTCAGAAACAGTGATATGTTATTATATGTGAGACGTTACGACTGTCATAGGCCATACGCGTAATGCCACTATGACGAAATGTGTCGTTGAAAAACCATTAAACTGCCTGCCCCTGTTTTGCAGTCTACTTCTGTTTTTTACGTCATGATATCCAAATTCCCAAGTCTACACGAGTAGAGACTACTACCAAAATTTGAAATTCAAAAATCGTCGATAAATTATTACTGAGCAAAAGTTTCCTATATGCCTCTTCTTAACGACATTATTTCTGACCCATATTCATAGAAACATTTTTTCTTATTTTGGTTTCAGGAATCATCCCCCATGGGAAATTTCGGTATTTTTCGAATACAACTGTATAATTATGTTGCCTCTGGTTAAAGTGCGCGTCAGACAAGGAATGGCTCTAGGAACAATGCTAAAAAAGCACAAATATTTACAAGAGCTTGTTAGAATATTTAACGAAGACATAACTCAAACAGAGGGGGGAGATTTAGCTTTATTCTGAAGCATGCAAATCTGAAACATTAAATACTCGATCATCAGAATTGACTGATGGTGAAGTGGATAATTCTCAATCCTCTTGTTATCAAAAATATCTTCCGCCGGCTTTTGAATTAGTGAAACAATGACATTAATAGTTGACAAATGACAATAATCACTTTATTGGACCTTGGATCGATATGACTAGATACAAGCTTGCCTATAGAAATTGTTTGAGGCTAAGATATACAATGAATGGTAACTGATGGGGAACAGACAACATAGGCGTACCTATATTATTCCAGGAAAAATAAAGTTTAATTTGTATGGTCAATATACAATTTATTATTAAGTACTATAATAACGAGTACTAAAATGTTGTGGTACATAATTGTTATTAATTAGCTAATTATCGGGAGATAAAAATTTCTTATGTTGGCCATTGATTAAGCTGAGATCTACGCCCATAACCACCAGTTAATTTCCCCCAAAATAAGCGAACGCGTTCGGTCCCTTGGTAACCAATCACAAACCCAGTATACAATAGCTTTGTGACTGACTTCAAATAACGTGGTATTAAACTGATTCTAGTTATACATGATCGAAGGTTTGGAATTTTCAGCTCTAAACTAATAGTAATAATAATAATAATAATCGCCTTTATTACAAAAAAAAGTAAGTAATTACATAAGTCAGTAGATAATGTTGAAATAATGAGAAAAATATATGTAAGATGTAAAAGTAAGTAATTACAAGCTATTAAATGTGAAATACAGCACTCAGATGGCGAAGTTTAGCCAAAGGCTATTCTTATACTTAACCCAGTGAATGCAAAAAAAGATATATACATTTTATTCGAGAAGAGAATTAAGCCAAGAGATATAGTAAATAGATAATTTTATGATAACTATAAAATATTTAATAATATGGCACCAATATATTTGACATAATATATCAAATGCACGGTCACTGCCTAGAAAGTAAATGAGTCTTTACCTTAAATTTAAAACTGTCGCTTTTTTAAATTTTTAGATGGTCAGGAACATTATTGTAGATACGTACAGCATTATAGGTAAAAGCCATCTGAAATATGGAAGTCGAATGATGAGGCATTGTCAACCCATCTGCAGACCTTATGTTACGCTGGTGAATATTCGATCTCTGAATTAACTTATTTAACAATGGAGCATCTAGTTTTAAATTTAATAATTTATGAACAAACGAAGCAAAATGCAGAACTCGCCTATTTTCCATATTAAGCCAACCAATTTCTTTTATTTTATTGGAAATGTGATCGAACTTGCGAAGTTGAAAAACAAATCGACAACACATATTCTGCACTTTTTGAATTCTATTTTTGTGCACAACATCCAAGCAAGGACCATAGATAAAATCGCAGTAATTAAATAATGACAAAACAAGAGAATCAGAGATAACAACTTTTAAATTTTGACTGATAATAAATCTGCTAGAATATAGTAACTTAAGTGAGATGTATGTTTTTTTTAATAAAGTATTTATGTGAGTTTTGAAAACGTAAATTTTCATCAATAATTAATCCCAAATTTTTTGCACAGGTAACGACAGATAATGATATATTATTAATTTTAATATCAATATTATTTTTAACATAATTTGCTTTGTTTTGCGAACCAAAAATCATAATCTGCGATTTATTAGGATTAAGTTTTAAATTATGTTTTAGACATAAATCATATAGTAAATTTAACTCATTGCTAATAAGATACTGAGTCTGCAGGACATCATCTGTGGCAAAATTAAAATATATCTGCGAATCATCGGCATACGCTTGAATTTTACAATTTTTTATTGACTTCAAAATATCTGCAATATATAATATAAATAGGAGAGGTCCGAGTATGGATCCCTGAGGGACACCAGAATTTATATCACAATAAGGAGAAAACCTATTGTCACTTTTAATTTGTTGCTTCCTATTTAGTAGATACGATTTAATAAGAGAAACTGAAGTTTCACAAAACCCGTAAAACTTTAATTTGGAACAAATAAGGTTATGGTCAATCGTGTCAAAAGTCTTCGAGAAGTCGAGCAATACAAGCACTGTAATTAATTTTTTATCATACGCTGCAATAATTTCATCAATAACTTGAGCCAAACTCATGCATGTATTATAGTGTTTCCTGAAAAGACGATAAGATACTATTATTATTTATATATTCATACATTTGACTAAATAACACTTTTTCTAAAATTTTTGACATGCAAGGTAGTATGCTAATTATTCTAAGATCCGAAAAATCTTAAGGTTTTGTTTTTTTGCAAGTGGACATCCAATTGCAACCTTCCATAAATCAGGAACTGTACTCGTCTCAATTGCATAATTGATTATATGAGTTATGTAAGGGTCTATAAAAGGACTGCAATATTTAATAATGGTCACTGAAATATTGTCTAAACCATAAGCATTAGATTTAATTGAAAATAGGTTGTCATGAATTTCATCAACAGTTGCCAAGCGGAAGTTAAAGTTTATGTCATTATCATATAAAAATAATACTGAATTTTTTTCATCACATATATTGTTCTTTAATTGTAAAACGTTAGAAAAAAAATCACTGATATCATTAGGATCAGATAAATTGCTAGGTAACTCAATAAATTTATATTTGTTTCTAATATTGAAAGAATCAACTAGTATCTCCAGTATTTTTTCATATGTACCTGTACCAAACACTGTTTATATTTGCGTATGTTCGCTGTGTTAGGTACAATAGAGTGGTAACAATGCTTAATGTTGAATTGATTTGTAATGATAATTTGCATATCAAAAGCTTTTATTTTTCATATGTTTACTACATACGTAAATACTAAACAATATTTAATTAGTGTCAATCTTACCACATAATCTCCCGCAAATTGTTAAGCTTACCTGAAACAAAATATATAAATAAATAAATAAACGAATAAAATTCAATTAAATGATATAGTAAATAATATTGATTATAATGAAACATCCCTAAATTCGAACCATACGTTATGTTTGATGAATATAAGTGGCAGCAATTTTAGCAAAAATAATTAAATTAGTCATTTCTTAATCTAACAGAGGAAGGTATATTATATAATCGATACGAAACAGCAATTGCACAGAAATTTTGTTGTTAAACACAATGATGCTAAATTAAACATCTTGCTGAATCGGGAGTGCCGCAAGGATCAAACCTCGGACCACTCTTGTTTTGTCCTTTGTATAAATGATAGTCTTGATGTTCAAAGAATTCTACGTCTGCTGTTTGCTGATGATATTAAACGCTATAGGGCAATAGAAAATGATGAAAGTTGTTTAAAGCTGCAGGAATATTTAGAAAATATATACAACTGCAGTATTAATAAAAAATTATATCTCAATAAATCTAAATGTAATATAATGTCAGTAACTGGTAAGAAAAATCTAATCACATTTAATTATAATTTACGAAAAGATAACTCGTGTGGAAATTTGGCTTTAGAATACAACAATAAATTAAATTTTAGCCAGCATATAGATAATATTAAAAAACAATTATAGATAATATTAAAAAACAATCTCTTCGTAACTTAGGTTTTCTCATAAAACAAACTAATTGGTTTACCAATATAGACGATACATTATATTATACATGTTAGACCAAAACTAGAATTTGCATCTAATATTTGGCATCCACATGAAAAGATATACAAAACTGCTGTAGAAAAAAATACAAAACAAATTTTTGATATATTTTATAAAAATATTATGTATATCCATGGAATGAAAAGTGTGAGCATACTTTCCCGAGACGCGATACCGAAACATACTTAAGTTTATAACCGGGATTTCACAATAAACGTACTTTTCCGAAACGCGATAATAAATACTTATTTTTTTAACCGGATAATCTGAATTTCCCAATATTGGCACTTTTACCTCAATTTAGAGAAACCCGTCATTTAACAGACAGCAATAAGCGACCGCAATGAAGTAGGGAATTTTTCCTCCTTTTTACATAAGTACCTGGCTAATATTAAAAAAGTCCACTCCAGACACAAATCCCGAATGGTACACATGCAACTTATCTTCGTGCAACTGTAGATATCACAATTTGTATTTTTTTTTATAAATATTTTTTTCTGATTTAAAGTTTGATTTAGTAGCATCAGCACTACAAAAAGTTAGAACAATTATGCCAAGGAAAGATTTAGTATACCTACAATATTTAGAAAATCGCATAATTTACTATTTAATATTTTCATATTTCGGTCAGACATACACAATTTTTTCTAATGTTTCGGTTTATTAAACAATCATCAGAAAAACTATTAATTATATTACTAGGTGTTTATTTTAAATTTTGTTACATGTTTGGTGTTATTAGTTTGCTAGTTTTAACACAACTCAGTTGCATGTACGGCTTTATTAAATAAAATCAGTAAGCTGCATTTTAGCCTCAGTAAAAACTATCCTACTAGGATTAAAAATATGTAAACACAAGAAATATAAAAATCAGGCATTTTTTATACAAAAATTTTATTTAGAAAAGTTGTTAAGAATCATTCCGAAAGGCCAAATCTAAAACTAGATCAAAACCTAAAATTAAAAAAATCGTCAAAATAGCAGTTTTTTACATTTTTTTGCGTTTATTTATAGTAGGCTAGTTTTTAATAAGGCCAAAATGTGGTTTACTTATTTGATAAAGCTTTATAAATTTCATATACATGAAAAAAAAATCAAATTGAAAAGAAAAAAGTCATTAAAGTTAGTATCCATCAAGTGACGCACACTGTATATAGGGTTATACGTTGTATTGGTGGAAAACTTTACCTGTTGATTCTTGAAAATATTTTATGAAAAAATTCATATAGTAGATATGTGCCTGAAAATCAAACCCGAGATCCACAGTCCCTCAAAGATGAATCCTAATTGGTGGTTATTTATTAATAAATCCGAAATGTTGCGAGTTACAGCGTTTATATTACATAATAAAGAACTAAATGAAGTACGTGTTGTGTAACTTTGTTGTCCCAAAACTGAATGAATCACCATGTATCTACAAACCATAGAAATTAGGTATTTAAATAAAAAAATAATAAATAAAACAATTAAAAATTAATTAAACATTTTCCTTCTTTAAATAAATACCCATGAATATACATAAAGAAAATTGTTAATGCAGTTTTTTCTCTTTAAACTTACTCTCTTGCTTTTCCAGAACAAGGGGGCTTTGAAAATATAAAAAACTGCTTATCCGCATTTATGTTATTGGGGTCAGCCATTCGCTTACCAAAGCTAAAAAAGTCGAAACCATTTTGAGAAGTGATAAATGTCTTCCAAATTAAATTGAAAAACTCAGACATCTTACATAAAGAAATGCCAAATGCCATTAGTCACAGATTTTCCCTCGTATATCATCCACAAAAAATAACACTATTCCTGTGTCCTTAATCCATTCTGACATTGCTCCCCTGTTGTAATTCGATCTCAGCTCGACAAGACAAAGGCATATCCTTCTGATACTAATTAATAATCTCGACTCCGTGACCACTTATCAGACTTCCCTATGTTCTGGCTATTAATACCCTTCTAAAAATATTGATGGGTTCGGTGTCATATCTGACACTTAGCCAAATTTGTTTTTCTTCCCCTTATGCCCAGTGATCCTCAAGGGTACCTTTAACACTATACCTGTATCACAAAAATGTCTGTAGCAGTAGCGAATTTACACAGGCAATCGATAAAATAATTTAAAAAAAAACGATATAACGAGTTGATATAGGTATTAAATTTAATTCGAGATTTAATGATCTGACAATAATGAAAAATATCATAGTTCTGTTGGAACTCGTATTTTATTTACAAAATACAATCCATGGCATATTTTAAAAAGGCTATCCATTCAGCATGAAAAATGTATCATTTAAAGTGGGATTCATGAATGAAGGTCTGATTTATAAAAATAATAAATGGTATACTGGTCCAGCAACTGGTATCATCTATATTCATAGATCTGCTGTAAGGATAAGAAGCAATGAACTGAAACAAATTTGCGATAAATAACATCTTTTTTTTTTTTTTTTTTTTTTTGAAAATGGCTTTTGGAATGAATCCATACAGCCAGTCACACTTTTTATAAGTAACAATAAATACTCCTAACCTAAGCTAGCATAAACTGTATATCTATAGATACATAAAATCCAAGATAAAATCGAAGGGAAATACAGGGGTACAAGTTCTTCTCGCCTAGAGGCCCGTCAAGGCATTTTTTTATTTTCACAAACAACACTGGACCATGGATTAAGGATTAACATCAACTTAGGATAAAAACATAGGTAACGTCATCTAACTAAATATAAAAGAGGATCTATAGTCTGAGATTTGTGTTTTTAATAAATTGAAATAGACACAAATAAATATTTCTTTTATTTAGATGCAATAAGTGCGATAGATTGAAGGGCTGTTCAACATTATTACTCAGTATATTATTGTAGAACAAATTACATTCATTTCTGTTTTTGTGACAGCAAAAAAAAATATGTTCGAGGTCTCCCTCAACATTGCAATGATCGCAAAGATTAGACTCTATAATGCCTATTCTGGCGAGAAAAGATGGATTACACGCATGACCGAATTTTATTCTATTAATTACAGTGATGTACCTTCTGGGAATGTTGAAATCTTCGTGCCATGTTTTCGATGGAATTTCTGGTTGTATACGTGTATACCTATTTGGATGGTTATGGCAGTATTCTTGCCACACCCTTGTCCACCGTTGTTTCATACGTTGTTTACATATATGAATGCAGTCCTCAACACAAATTTCATTTACTTCCAACGTTTCATTCTCTATGCTTTCTTTAGCGAGGATATCTACCTGTTCATTATATTGCAGGCCTGTATGAGCTTTTACCCAAACAAAGACAATTCTTTTACCACACAATTTTAATTCACATAAGCGGTTTTTGATTTTTGTGATATATGGGTTGAGCAGTGTATTTGGATTATAGCTAATTTTAATAGAGGTAAGAACTGATAGGGAATCTGACATGATTATAAAGCTATTTAAATGATCAGGAAGGTTATCCAAGACAGAGAGTATCGCAAATGCCTCAGCGGAGTAAATGGACCAACAATCAGGAAGTTTGAATTTACCATATGTGTTATTGTGTGGATATAAATAAGCACATCCCGTACCTACCATGGACTTTGATGCATCAGTATATACTGCAGTAAATCCTTCATAATTGTGTAACGTTGTCCGTAGAATAATTTTGTTGAGAACCGGGTTTGAATGATAATGAGGAATTATGGTAGGAAAGTGATTAGATAAATCGAAATATTTGTAATTTGGTGAGATAGGATACAGACTGATCATGTTGTTATAGAATTGCTGCGTTTCTCGGAAACCGCTACATAGTGGAGGCGAATTTTTTTTTGTTCCAATATTTTGTTAATAGGTCCGATGTATTTAAATTGTATATTTTGCTTATAAGTGGAGAGTGTTTACAGTATGATTTTAGAATAAATTTTTCTACCTGTAGCTGACGTCTTAAACTAAGGGGGGGTTCGAGAGCTTCTACACGTAGTGCTTCCACAGGTGTTGATTTCATGGCTCCTAAGCACACCCTAAGGGCTTTATTCTGTGTGATATCTAATCGTTTTAGCAAACTGTTACTTGCAGAGCCGTAGAAGAGACTGCCGTAGTCTAAGATGGATCTAATATAAGCACGATAGAATAATAGACTTGTTTTTTGATCTGCACCCCACCGCACTTTTGAGACTGAGCGTAAAAAATTTATACCTTTATTGCACTTTACGACAATATGTTCAATAAACGGTTTCCAAGTTAATTTTCTGTCCAAAATAATACCAAGATATTTTACTTCCTTTTTAATAGGAAGAGTTAGGCTGCCCAACTTCATAGTGGGCAGGTCTGGAATATTGTGCCTTGAAAAAAATGATATGGCCGATTTATTTTCCGAAATAGTAAAACCATTCTCATTAGCCCAATTTTGGAATACATCAATATTATTATTTAGCGTATGTTGACAAAATTCAAGCTTGGTTTTCTCCACATACAGGCAAAAATCGTCAGCATATTGAACGATTTGTACATCTCGTAATTTGAAGTGTACGCCAATAGTATACAGATTAAATAAAACAGGACTCAGAACTGAGCCCTGTGGAAGTCCTACGGAAACAGTGCGAGGTCCTAATCTATCATTATTTGATGTTCTTATATACACTACTCTGTTGTTAAATAAATTAAAAATAGTATTTGTGATGTTTAGTGGTAATTCAAGTTGCAGTAATTTTGTCCTAAGTAAGTGTAGATCAACTGAATCATAAGCGCCTTTGATGTCCAGAAAAACCGCTCCCAAGTAATTGTTGTTTGAAAAGTTCTTTTGAATGTCAGTAACAATGGTTGCAACTGCATCTGCTGTGCCATATCCAGTTCTGTACGCGTATTGATTTTGTGGAAGAATATTTGTCATTCGAAACCACCATTCCAGTCTGATTTTAATCATGCGTTCAAATGTTTTAAAAATACATGAGAGAAGCGATATTGATCGATATGAATCTGCTAAATCTGGATCTTTGTTAGGTTTTAAAATAGGCACTGCAATTACTGTTTTCCAGCTTCTAATATATGCTCCTCGTATCCACACATCGTTGTAAATTTCTAATAGAAAGATTTTTGCATCTAATGAAAGATGTGTTAGCATTGAATAGGTTATGTCGTCATAACCAGGTGCTGTACTGGGTGATTTTTTTAATTGCCCATTCCAGTTCTGTTAACGTGAATGGTTTCGAAATTTCGCTATTATTTTCATAATGTGCAGAATTTATGGGCGAGTTTTCCACATAAGAAGGGGCGATGTTATCAAAAAATGCATCCTGCCACTCAAACTGGGTACATTTAATATTGTTGATAGGTATTCGTTGTAAGGTCTTGGCCATGTTCCATAATTCGATGCTTGGTGTATTTTTGTTAAGTTTTGATACCCAATTCTGCCAGTATTCTTTGGCTTTTTTTTTTAAAGAGTCTTTTGGCTTCAGCTTGCATTTTATTGCATTCAATGTAATTTTCAATGGTGCTTAATTGTTTATAATTAGAGAGAGCTAATTTTCTTCGATTTATTACAGTGTCGCACTCAATGTCCCACCATGGTGGTGGGGGTCGGTTTATAATTTTAAAGGGTTTTCTAATTGGCATGGCCCACTGAGCAGCATCGTTAATTTGGTCAACAAACCATTTGTATTTGTCTTCAGTTAGTTCAAATAAGGGTGTGACTGAAAAACTTTGCGAAATTCTATCTTCATATAATTTCCAATTGGCCCTATTGGTAGCCCATTTAGATTTGGGATATATAACATCACTTGAACTTTGTGACACATTAGTTTTCATTAGAATGGGAAAATGGTCCGATCCTAACGTATCTTGGGTGATTTCCCAAGTGATTTTTGTGGCGATATCAGAAGAACAAAGAGATATGTCGACAGCTGATTTTTGAATATTGGGAGCAGTAAATCTTGTAGGGTCACCATTATTTAAGATTGTGATATCACATTCATCAACTGCTTGAAGAATTTGTTCACCTGTTTGGTCATTCCTCGGAGATCCCCATACGCCACTATGTGCGTTGAAATCTCCGCCAATTATATAAGGAGTGTTTACATTTTTAAATATATTTAACCAGTCACGGTTATTAGTAGCAATGTTAGGCGGTCTGTATATGGATAAAAACTCAAGTTTTAATGAATTATTTAGTGAGACTTTGACTCCACAACAGTGTATATCTGAGTTAAAATTATTCGATATATTTATTTGCTTACAACGTAGTGATTTTTTTACGAGTATAGCTGTACCAGCTTTACCGTCATATCTATCGTGTCTTATGATATTGTATCCACTGATAGATATAATTTGATTCGGTTTAAACCAGGTTTCACTAATTAGAGCTACATCAACACTATTATCATAAAGAAACTTTTTCAAACTATTTTTATTTGCTACAGCAGAACGGGCGTTCCACTGCATGATAATGAATATTTTGTTTTTTATATTGAATGTTATGTATTGGTATTTATATTATCCAACACTCTGTTTATTTCCCCTTTTAATACATTGTTGTTAAAAGATTTCAATTCATCTAGACTACGTACATTTGAGATTATACTTCCAAACCATTCAGAAAAATATTTAACAATTTCATCCCGTATTATAACAGGATTGTTTTGACTGGGAGGGAGTGGCTGAGATGGTGCAAATGCGAAAGGAAACATAGGTGGCATTTGGGGGGATTGTGAAGGTGAGATTGGAGCTTTACGTTTTTTATTAGGCTGAGAACTGTTGGACGATGAGGGGGGGGTTTGACGGAATAGATGGTCGTCGATTATAGAGAGAGGTATGGGGTGAAATCTGTACATTATTTGTTTTCATTGGCAGAGTAGGAAAGTTAGTTTCATAATTTGACATATTATTTAAAACCTCAAATTGGTTATTTGTAGTGACCTCTGCATATGACCCCTGTATATAGCTTTTAGCCTCTGTATATGTTACATTGGATGAAGCCATGTGAATTTTAATTTTTTTTTTGTGTATTGAACTGTGGACAATCTTTTGAAGTTGTTTTATGTTTATTATTTTTACAGTACAAGCAAAAAATATTCAGGTCATCACATTTGTGACCGTCAACTAAAACTTCCGTACAATTTCTACATAAAGAATTCTTGTTACGACACTGGTTTGAGACATGGCCATATCGAAGACAGCTAAAGCACTGTACTACTTTTGGAATATAAGGCACTATTGTAAAGTAAACACTGTCAATTATGGCATAATTAGGTAGGGTATTTCCCTCAAATGTAACAACAACCATTTGTCTTGGAATCAATACAGGTTTACCATCTATCTCCACCTTACGCTTTAGTCTATTAACCTCTAGAATATCTCTATCGCAAATCATGTTTTCTTTTATGTACTCCTCATTAAAAAAAGTATCTACACCCGAAATTACACCCTTTCTGATTAACAGGTGATTAGGGATAAACACCTTTAAGTTTTCAGCTTCCAAAAATTTATTATTTACTAAATTGTTGGCATCTAAAGTAGATTTTAGCTGCACTTTTACTCTATTACGGCCTACTGAACTAATTCTTAGAATGTTTCGTATTTTTAGTTTTTTATGAAAGATATGTCCCACGTACATAGGATGCAACTTTCCAATATTCTCACCATTTGTTTTTTCGACATAAATATAGATATTATTTTGATTGTAATACTTATCTATCTGTGAATTAAAGACTTTTTTTGGTTCACGTTTTTGTGCGTTGCTTGTTCCTGCCACTATCTCTTGAGAGCTGCTATCCGTATGTATGGTATCCATGTACTGTTCACTTTCATTACTTCGAGCGTCGCCCGTTGACACTTTGTTAACATTAGGATTAGAACTATCACTTTCGTGGTCATTAGTTAAATCAAGTATGCACACATTTTTATTAATGTTTTTATTTGAAGTCCCTCCCTCCCCATAGAGAGAGGTCATTTTTATTTTGTTTAAATTCTACCATGCACCGATAAAACTTAACCAAACACCAAATTAGTTTAGAGATCGCTGATTTTATCGCACAAACTCGGTTAACGTGTGAACTCCTTCGCAGTTTACCGGGTACTGAAAAATAACATCTTTATTATGTGCAATTTTAATCTAAGCATCAGTTTATTTAAATACCCTCCTTGAACCTCTTTGCAATATTGTAATCTGCCTATCTCCTCCCAACAATTCAGCTTCAATACGAATTTTAGGTTCGGGTATTATATGGCGGCACCTCTCGTATACCTTTTGTTTTGGATATCTCAACAGAAAGAAATCAGAAGCCGTCAAATGGAGGAAATTGGACGGCCATGTAATGTCACCAAATCTCGATATCAAGTGATCAGGAAACATTCCTTGCAATACAGTTCTAGTTTGCCTGCTTTGGCACCGTACTGTTCAAATCATATTTGGTTCTGCCAAAACCTGCGTAATTCTGACCTTAAAAGTGTCTCTAACAATTGTGTTTATACATAAACTCGACTCCTGAAAAAAACGGGTTTTCGAATTCTAGTTTTCCTAAAAACCAGTTAAACCGCTTTTCCAATTCTTAAAAAAAAAAAAACAATGAAAACAGAAAAAAACATTTATACTTGTATTAAAATTTTCAGTCTATTAATATTCATGGAATTACAAAATAAACAAAAATATACTTTACACAAAATTAAATAGGATAAAAAAAAAAAACTAAAATAACTAAAGTATGTACGTTTTCCGATAAAACTATTTGAGTTTTAACACTCCTCACCTAAACACTTTTTATCTGAACCTGTGCTTTCGTCAGATCTAGGTCAACAAATATACTCAATGCTTTATGTTTTGTATAAGGTAGAAATGATGTATTTCGTTTAAGCAGTATTTGGTGAATTGGTCATGATATCTATTAACAAAAATTTAGGAACTAGAAGGGCATTAAGCATGGGGGATGGAAAGTCCTACCGCTGAGTAGCTCGCAACAAGGAACCAATAATAGTCCGGGATCTGGCGACACTTTTCATTGTCCCATTTCATAAAACTTGATTTATCTTTTATTTTGTAATATTAATATCACTGATCAAGAAAATGAATTCCTGCCATCTTGTTGGCGGGACAACGATTGACAGCGGTATGCCAAATATGTTAAAAAAAAAGTACAAATGTTTTAAATAATAAAAGTTGAAACTTTTTTTCGACTTTTTAATAACATTTAAATAAGACATAAAATGACCTCCTGCCACTTTTTCGGTAGACCGATCTATTCCTGCCATAATTTTATTTATGTAAAAAAACAATTATCAATTGATATAAATCATAAAAGTTAAAAAAAATTTTTATCATTTCATCAATAATTAAGATAACTAAAAAACATATCCTGCCAGTCATTTGATGGGACCTGGCTTCGGCAGGAGCTGGTAAAGTAGTAGGATCTACTAGTCTAGATCTGTGACATAAAAACAGAATAGGAAAAAAATATCAATTAATATGAATCATAAAAGTTCAAAAAATTTTTACCATTTCTTGAATAATTATTATAATTAAAAAACATATCCTGCCTGACATCTGATGGGACCTGGCTTCGGCAGGAGCAAAGTTGTTGAGCGCGAACAACTTTATTCGCTATTTCTAGGCTTCCAAATTCCAAATCCAAACGTTCTCAATGCGTTAGACATTAGATAATTACATACACAGGTATGCACGCGTTAGGTACAGGTAATGTTCATTTGAAATGAGCACCTTGAAAAAATTCATTTTAGTATTTACTACAGTACAACAAGACTAGCTTGGCCCGCGAATGAAAATGTCAAAATCTGGTTAAAAGTAGGTGTCGGGAATAACGAGAGGTACATAAATGTCAGCAAGTTATATGAATTATTGGGTTCAGATTTGAGTCGTGCACTGCCAGCATTTCATACATTCACAGGATGCGACTTCAATCCAGCGTATTTTAAGAGAGGCATGAAGCGGCCTTTCACGATTCTACAAAACTCTCCACAATTTATTAATACATTTTCCAACATGCACAAGTATCCAGATATTGATAAAAATGTCATTTTTGATACTCTGGAGAAATTCATTTGTGAACTGTACGGCTTTAAAACAATGAGCAACGTGAATGAAGTACGATTAGCAACGTTCATGAAAGCCTATAAATTCAAGGACACCCAGGAACAGCTCAAATTACAGTCGACAAGTTTTGATGGATCCATATTACCCCCGTGCAAAGTGGAGTTGCAACAACAAATTCTGAGGGCTATTTATATTTCCAGTGTGTGGTGTAATGCACACTTCCAACACCCGACGTTGCTATCTCCTGCCGATTGTGGATGGAAAGAAGCTAATAATAAGCTGAAGTTCTTATGGTTTGAGGGTGACCAGTTACCAACTTCAATCAGCGACATAATTATGGATAAAATTGCTGAAACCTACGACGCAGGTAATAATGATATTTTCTCTACTGAGTATTAATTATTAATAAATAATTAGATTAATAATAGATAAAACAATGCCACTAATATTCAAATTATTTATAATCAATTTACAGAATCTGATATGGCAACTAATGAACAAGATGACAATGATACAATGGAGCATATTCAACGTGACAGTGATTCCAGCGATAGTGAGGATTCTGAAACCGAAGATTTATCCACTTTTGTAGAAACTGTTCACGAATATATCCACGAAGATTCGCGTCTATAAACTTTTTAATATTACATATTTTTTGTGCAAAAATAAATATAAAATAATCTTACGCGTTGAAACACATTCCTTTCTGTTATTATGTCACAGAACCTACTACTTTACTAGCTCCTGCCGAAGCCAGGTCCCATCAGATGACTGGCAGGATATGTTTTTTAGTTATCTTAATTATTGATGAAATGATAAAAAATTTTTGAACTTTTATGATTTATATCAATTGATAATTTTTTTTACATAAATAAAATTATGGCAGGAGTAGATCGGTTTACCGAAAAAGTGGCAGGAGGTCGTTTTATGTCTTATTTAAATGTTATAAAAAAAATTGATGAAGTTTCAACTTTTATTATTTTCAACAATTAAACTTTTTTTCATCATAATTACCATATCACGGTCAATCAGTGTCCCGTTGGTACTCCTGCAGGAATCCATTTTAGGTTTTTATAGCTTCGATATGATACAAATAAAGTAAAAATAATCGTTATGAAATCTTACAAAATTTAGTGTCGCCAGCTCCCGGACTATAAATGTCATTACAGAATTTAGATATCTCTAGCCGTTGACGAGTTATAAGGAAAAATATAGTGTGACGTCACCTCCAAATTTTGGTTGTGTAAAAATATAACTTTTTTTATTTTTGTCGTATGTTTTCCTATAAAACTAGTTTACGTTTTAACATTCTAAAATGAAATGAGATTCACTTTATCACATATAAATTTATATTTTTCTGTTTGAGAATATTTCAATGTTTACATTATAATATTATGTTTGCATAAAAGCCTTTAAGCGTAATATAATAAGTTTGTAAATTTTCATATCAAACATTGGCCTGACTTATGACGTTCGTAAATTTTGCCTACAATATGCTTGTGCCCGAAGTGATTTCAAGTCATAATGTTAATGTTTTAACTAATTTTTACATATTAATTTTAGTATCCAAAACACGTTTTTTTTAATTTTAAAACCGATTTTTGAATTTTACAAATTTATCTAAAAAACTAGTTTTTTAAACCCGGTTTTAAAAAACCGACAAATCCTATCTGACATATTATGAATGTAACGTTCAGAATTAATTATTTTAAGTTTAATTATTATCTTCGAATATGGTCCTACGATACCAAACGACGAAACACCACACCATACGCTGATTCTTCCATAAGGAAGTAGTTTTTCATAAATTTGGTGTTGATTTTTCTCAAATTAGTACCGGCAATTTTATTTCTTCCGCTTAGACGGATGTAAGCCTCATCTGACATCAGCAGGAAATCTATATGGTTTTCATCATTTTCTAAAATTTGTAAAAATTGCCTGCAGAAAGCAACACTAGCAGGTTTATTTGCATCTTTTAATTTATGGACAACTTTAATTTTGTAAGAATGAAAGTGCAGATCAGGATTCAGAATTCTTCGCAAACTTCTCAAACATTTGCAAAATTTGTCTGTCGTGTTCGATATTTTCGGGTGTTCTAATGTACGTACATCTCTACTAAATTTTGAGTAAATATTCCCTTTACTATCGAAACCCACCTTATTGTTTGACCTTCTTAGAAATTTTCTGTATCTTCAAAAATTAATTAAACTCTGAATTAAACAACTGAGCGACTTAGTATAAAGTTTTTTACAGCAAAAACGTGGTAATTATTCGGAAATTTATCTTTCACTAAATAAGTTGCACATTTTAACAGACACAAATCTGCCAGTAGAACTGTCAATAACAAAATCTTGCTTCCATAATAGGTGATAAATTGCCGAACCCGTTACATTAAAATTTAATGTATTGTACATTTTAGTTAAAAATTATGTAAATTTTCATGTAATAGAATTTCAAATACATCATGTGGTAAATTTTTGGGTGACACCATAACATTTTTTTTGTTAAATTTTGTTAAAAAAATGTATCACCTGAGGATTTGTTTCATCTAATAGTTGTGGTTGGTGTAAATTTCTCCGACATAATAATTAGTTTTAAATAGTTGACTGCGTCGACTGTTATTGAAAAAAAAAATCCATATTAACTTTAAAGAAAGAAAACTCAACCATTTCATGATTTCCATTTTTTTTTTGTAATATAAAAACCTGAACATTGTTTCTTTTGATGGGAGTAACAAGACTGACATTGCAATGTTAAACAGGGTATAAATATATGTAGGTCCTATAAAGTTCTAAAAATTATTTTGTATAAATTTATGTCTCTTTCTTATTTCTCCTTTACTCGTTCACGTTCAATTTTAGATTGAGTATGGGCCCACCCATGCGTCTTATTTATACATCCATTTACACGGTCTAGAGCATTCCAGAATATTCCCGGCCGTTCGCATACAATTCCAGTCTCATCTAACCAGTCTACACAGTCCAGTGGCGTAACATTATTAATTAAAACAATGGTGGTTATTTGTTTTAAGCTGCTCCTTAAATGTCTGCATTTTTTAGGTTGTTAATTTCTAAAGATTCTAATAGTGTTATTTTAAACCCTTTATTTTCTAAATGCATAATTTCAAAATTATCAGTAAAACTATTTTACCTTCTTCTAACAGCATAAGTGGAATCTTGTTTTCTATTTTTAAAACTTTTTGTGTTCAGACATCCTTTTCTTGAAATCCCTTCCAGTTTATCCAATATATAATTTAATGCGTATGACACAGACAAGCAAGCAAGTAAAGAAAATAAATCGGTATATAAGCGTTAATTTTAGTGAATAATTTGCAATGTAAACAGAATGGACACACAATATTTAAATCCTATATAGTATTTAGCCAATTTCTTTTTTACTAAATGCATACACATGTTTAAGGAGGTATTGATTATTCACTTCGATAATATGCGCTCTTCAGCTTGACAAGTGGATTTTGGAGCTTCGCTATTATGCGCTACTTAGGGTCCTATTGTTATCGTTGAATACAGAAATGTCGAGTTAAACTTGAAGAACATTAGAGTGTATGATTATATTGTCATTATTCGTCGATATAATTGTTATGAGCTGGCGACAAATATGAAATTTTAACTGAACCAACGTATTTTTGTAACGACAACGTTAAAAATAGGATCATAATTTTTATGCCACATGTAGAAGACAACCTTTCATTAGTGTCACTTTATCATAGCGAGACTACGTAAAACGTTCGTCAGTTATTTAAGCGTACAATGTTTTAAGTAATTAAAACAGAACACTGAATACATATTTCAGAATGTCAGTATACAGACAGCCACCCCATTTTAATTTTAATTGTTTAAACTGATTTCAAAAAAACAAAACAATAGGTTTAATTGTTAATTAATAAAAAAAATCTTTGGACGCAGAGACAAAATTAAAAATAATACAAAGCTTAGTTTACCCTCATCTAGATTATTGCTTGCCGGTTTATTACAGTCATATGTCACATATGTCACATATAATACAATAAAAATAAGTTACAAAAATTTCAAAATGCAGGTATGCAATTTTCATATTGCATTCGATATAGAAATCATGTTACGCCATATTTTAAAAACGAACTACAAATTGAAAAAAAGTTTCTATATATATGCTTCTTACTTCTTTACAAAATAATTTCGTCAGTAGTCCCTTTTATCTATTTAAAATATTAAAACAAAGATCAGAGGTTCACTCTGTTAATATTAGGACTGATATTTATACAATTCCTCAACACAGGACTACTAAATTTAAGGGCTCGTTTTCTTATAATGCTCCATCAATGTTAAATAAAGTATTATTATATTTGTTATGTCTTTCTGAAGCTTCATTTAAAAGATCCATAAAAAATATGTTATTAGAAAATTGATTCGTGTTTAACACTCCTTTTCTCTTCTTCTTCTGTTTTTTTTTCTGTTTTGTATCACGATATGTTTATTATAATGTATTTTGACCATTATTTTTAATACTTTTTACAATGTTAGACGAAGTGGAAGATTAGCTAGCCGAACTTTGCCCTTTCGAGTACTATATATTTTATTATGTATATATTGTATTATGTATTGTTACTCGATAAGTATTATTATTATTATTATTATTTTCGGAATACTGATGCTGGACAGTCCTCCAGTGGCCTCCGACGCCCCACGGGAATTGCGACGGCGTATTACCTACAGCCACTCCCCACGTTCCGCAGGGTTAGTGACTGTAGATACCAGAATCGTGTGCTCTAAGCAGACGGAGAGAACCCAGAATGACCGCCTTCTGTATTTGGCCTGCCAGCCTCTCGGGTGATTTCTGGCAAGCCGGTATGGTCTTCAGTTCCGACAGTGGCGTCGACTTAATCCCTCCGAGTACACCGATTATTAGGACGACCATTTTGACCGAATAGCCTGGGTACAGCACTTGGAGTTCGTACCAGAAATCGCGATATTTGGTTCGTTTCTCCTCTTCCTCCAAGGTGATGTTTTTTCTCTGCAGGTGTCGAGAACTCGATGACATACATCACCTTAAGTTGATGGTCGAGAAGGACTATGTCAGGCTTGTTGGCTTGGATTAGCCTGATCGTCGGTAACGAGTAGTTCCAGTAAATCTGGCATTTCTCGTTCTCGACAACGGACTCAATATCTCCGGGGACGTAAGGCAGCACTGGTGTCTGGTCTACCCCGTACGAGTGCCTTAGATGGTAGTATAGCACTTGTAGCGCCGCGTTATGTCGGTGGATGCAGGCCCAAATCGCGTATACGGGGCATGCAGATAGTATGTGCATGAGCGATTCCGGCGCCTGACGGCAGGTCCTGCAGATGAAATCAGGAACCTCTACACGCCACACGCGGTAGAACAAGGTGTTGATAACATCATCTAGGCAGGCCATAATGAATCCCTGGGTATCCGACTTAAGCGCAGCTGACTTTAGAAAGACGAATGTCGGCCTGGTCGGTAAACCCAGTGTTTCTATGTTCTTATAGAAGACACATGCTGGGGTTTTTCGACGTGTTGCCGGAACAGATTTTCCTGTTCGGCAGCTGTAATCCGGGCTTTTAGTCGATTTGGCTAAAGTTCAGTGACACTACATCAGCACCTCGCCTGGTGTCGAAACCGAGACCGAGCTCATCTACTGTCCACTTCACTACGCCAAAGGAGTAGAGCAGGACAGGAACAGCAAGCATGTTAGTCGCAGACACCTTGTTCTTCCAAATCTTTTCGAGACAGTGTCTGTACTTGCTGCGGTGAAAATCCTTTATTTGTTTTACATCCTGGATGTGCCTTTGTTGCACACCCAAATTTTGTTTTCATGGAATTTCAAAAGTTGTTCCAATAATGTTTCTAACCAGTATAAATAATGATTAAGAAGTTACGCAGGAAATAAAAAGACAAACTGTTAGTTTTTTGAAAATTACTCAAAAACAAATCGTGCTACACAAAATTGGAAATATATTCAAAATGGCCATAAAAATCTGCAAAACTGTTGAAATGCGAAATATACAGGCTGTAACAAATTCGCTTCCCACTACATGGACTTTGGAAACGGTAAGATATACAGAATCGGTTAAATTGGGACAAAGTTGAGAAATCGAAAATATCTTGCTGTTCTTAAGATTTTTGAAGACTAAATTTTTTTATTTTTTTTTTATATTTTTTCGTGGCGTTATTTGCAGATATATCTAAAAATTAAAAACATTTTTTCATTGGCGTTTTTTATTCGTTACAATTTAGTGTAAAAAGTTTTTTTATAAGACTTTTCGTCCTTTCGCGACCATCATCAAATATATTATTTTAAATACGGACCGATATCTTTTATTGCATTTTTTTGGAGCATTTGAACCTCAGACTTCATTGATGCATTAAACTTTTATGTTGCTAAACGTTTCGTGGCTGTAAACTATCATCAAGGAAAAAATCACATTTGACGATTGTAAAACGTTTAGCAACATAAAAAATATATCAATGAAGTTTGAGGTTCAAATGTTACAAAAAAATGCGATAAAAATACAGGTCCGTATTTAAAATAACGTACCTGATGTTGGTCGCTAAAAAGACGAAACGTCTTATAAGAAAAACTGTTTACGGTAAATCGCATAGGATAAAAAACACCAATGAAAACGTGGTTTTAGTTTTTCAATGTCTCTTCAAATAAAGCCAGGACAAAATAATAAATATAGTTTAAAAAAACTAAAAAACACGCTTTTAAAGCACATCAAACTAAAAAGTGAAAAATAATTATTAATATAAACTGAAAATAATAATGAACGAAAAATACTAGTATTATTGTGAAAAAAGCGTGGGTTTTTTCGATATACGAAAAATATGGCACAAAGCGCCCCACGCTTTTTTCACAATAATACTAATATTTTTTCGTTCATTATTGTTTTCAGTTTATATTAATAATTATTTTTCACTTTTTAGTTTGATGTGCTTTAAAAGCGTGTTTTTTAGTTTCTTTAAACCATATTAATTTTTCACTTTTTAGTTTGATGTGCTATGAAAGCGTGTTTTGTAGTTTTTTTTAAACTATATTTATATTGCTTATTGATGCTGATATAACATATTACGATCCAACAGATATTTCTGAAAAAAAAAATATTTTTTTATTTCAGCCATGGGATTTGAACTCACGCCCGAGGAGTCCGTCGTTTCGCGTCGACTAAGACTTGCCCGCTCGGCCAACGACCGACCTGAGAATCACTGAATATACTTACAATATTAAGCCTCTTGCTCTCTCGCAGAGGATACGTGAGGAAAGGACTGGCGATCCTGATCAGGATAATGATATAAACATCAAATTATTGTATTGTTACCGGTTCTTCGTAAGTGTACAAAGTTTCAATTAAATCTGTCCGTTTAAAGTGGGTCAAAATCGAGTCCAAAGAGTCGGTTACAAACAAACAAACAAACAAGCAAACAAACAAACAAGCAAACAAACAAACAAGCAAACATACAAGTGAAGCTAATAAAATAAAATAAAAGCGTGTTAAAAACGAAAATTCAAAATTTTACTTTTTTGCAAAAATCTTAAGAACAGCAAGTTTGATTTCTTAACGGCATATTTCTGATCGCCAAATTCTACAACTTTGCCCCAATCTTTTACCGTTTCATAGATCCCTGTAGTGAGAAACGAATTTGTTACAGTCTGTATATCTCCTCACAATTTGGGACACATTGTATGCAGCGTACCTGACTATAATAATAATAATAATAATAATAACACCACATGAAATTACAACCCCCCTTTATCCCTGAAGGTCTGGAATGACCTTGTGTGGAAGAGGGCTACACATTTGGAGACAATGGACACACACCCAATATTCGAGTACACTACGATTAATCTCTCTCACAGAAAAATCTCAGTTCCTCGATCGGGAATCGAACCCGGGACCCCGAAGTTTCAAGGCAAGTACGTTACCTCTAGACCACGGAGCCATTCTGACGCTTGATAGAAACACCAATAATATCATTGGTTATTAAACTAAATGTTTTTTTTCTTTAATTTGAATGATTTTATGTAATAAAAATATTACATTTTATTCTAGATAAGAAGTTTTCTGCGATTAAAAATAAATCCTAAAAATGCAGATATCATACAGCATTCTTTTTTTTTTTTTTACTCAAAAAAATATTATAAACATGTTCAGAATTAACCCACAAGATGAAATCTAAAATTTATTAATCACAGGAAAAAATTTTAAAAAAAAATTTTTCGAAAATAAAATTCATTTAAAAACTCGAATTCAAAATCATATTTGATAATTATCAGAATAAATGCCAAATAAATCAGCAGCATTATTAATTTGTATTAAATAACCTTATATTAATTAAATAATAATAATAAAATAAGAACTGAATAACCAAACATTAAAAAAAATAAATAAATAAATTAAAAACTTGCTTTTCATAGTCGTACTAAAAAGTAAAAAATAATTTCTTTTGCCAAAAATAAAAAACAAGGCGTGCGTACTTTGTATGATTGTACGCAGATTGTACAAAGTGCGCACGCCTTGCATTTTTTCTGGCTTTTTTTTTGGCAAAGAAATTATTTTTTACTTTTTAGTACGGCTAAGAAAAGCAAGTTTTAAAAAAAATATATATTATTTTTTTAATCATACTTTAATTAAATTGTTATCATACTTTTGCAGATTTTTTAATTTTCACCCCCACACTCCCCACGTGGGGATATTTGCAAAAGTAACGGTGGAATATTGTACTGTCATCCGACCTTAGTAACTGCGCAAAATTTCATCAATTGGTTATCAGGAAGTGTGTTAAATGAAGGATGCAAGATTTGGAAACAAACATTCTGGAAAAAATCTACATTGTGAGTTTTAAGAAAAGCAAGTAACAAAATATTGAATTCAGTCTGTTGGAGCGAGGTAATTTTCCTTAATAAAATGTTTAAATAAAAAATTTCTAATATAATTACTGCATTTTCGGAGAATTATCTTTATTTTTAATCATAGTATGTCACTTTTTACCATGGACAAAATGTAATTTATTTATTTAATAATATAACTCCTCAAATTGTACACAATGAAAAAAAAAACTGCAATTTATTTAAAAACATACAAACAAAAATGTGAAACACTGCATTATTGAACTTTATAATAAAATACAATTGAATTAATTCCGGCAACAAGAGATTACAACACAATATAATATTAAACATGCCACACGCGACTTTTAAAATGAGATGCATATAATACACCGATAAATTTATCTCTATAGCGGAAATGAGAATTTTAATAAGTTAACTATACGGATAAAATAAATGTAATAGAAGTGATGAATAAAATAATGACCTGTTATAGAAATAATACCTTTTTTATGCACGCATATTACAAAACAAATCATTTTCCTTACTTCCTGACTATACAGAATAAAAGCCAATTTGGCTGGCAAAAAAACCTCGAACATTCTATGTAAATCCACGAGCTCGACCTTACATGCTTACAAAATCAGAACCGACCCCTTGTTGGCTGCATTCTCTTTGTTTTTTAACTAACGAGACCTGTCCATCACGTTAAAGATGGCGATGTAGAGTGATTTGAACACTGCATGTTGCACAAAAAAATATATATTAATCATATATGGCAGACACGCGGGGAAAGTAAGTATTTCTCAATGTTACATGTTTTTTTTTTATTATTTGGATATTGATAATTTACAGGAAACATAAAATATCCAAACCTTAGGTGGAAAATAATATAGAACAAGGATCATAAATTTTACATTAATGCAATCAATCCAGCATGACCGTGCATTTCGAGAAGGTAGCGATATTTTTTTGGGTTTCGTAGGGGGTCGGTCATGAGTGTAAAACTGAGTTTCCGCGCTTGAGGGTGTTGTCATTCAGCCATCTTCAAAATAAGGGTGCAATTAGTTTTTTTTTATTTATCTCCGTAACCGTGAGTCTGACAAAATATTTTTACACATTTGTAGATAATTAAATTTTCTACAACCTTTATTAGTAATCTTTCGGCGAAACATAAATAATAAAAAAAGTTGTGAGCAGAAAAAATAAAAAATTTGGGGGGTGACCATCTTATTTTCCCCCCGAAAGAAATTCTTCTTAGCTTTTTTATTGATCATTTCCTAATAAACAATTTAACCTATTTACTTTTTCATTCTTTTTTTTCAGCGCTGCAAAGGGAGCTAAGTTTTATGAATACTCTGCTGTAGAAGATTGTACATAGAAAATGCACTGCAGATGAAAACTTTTTGATGGAAATGTCCTTTGGAATATACCTAACGGCGACTTGGATCAGTAAATGGCATTGAAACTGATGTCTGAACAAAAGCAGCCGTACCTAGTTTCATTAGGTAGTTAGTCGTTTTTGGTTTTGCGAAGTGTTTTGAAGTGTTTTGTTTGTGAAAATGAGCAACTGTCTTATATGTAAAAAGCCTATTAGGGAATGAAGGCGAATCTCTCTGTTAAGGCGAAAGGTGTTAAATCACTGCTCGATAAGAGTATTGCGAGGACAGAAAAGGACCATGAGCAATTTTTGCGATAAGTTTCTCAGGTAAAAATTCACACTAGGTGCCACAAACATTACTCTGATCGAAGAAAGGATGCTGAAGTTATTCGCTGCCGAAGCAGGAGTTGTTCGTCATTGTCGATGTCATCTTCTTACCGAACACTATCGCCCCTAATATTAAAATTTGTAGAGAATTGGATTATCTACAAAAATGTTCCTTAGAAATATTTTATCAGACTCAAGGTTACAGAGATATATCAAAAAAAACTACTTGCATACTTATTTAGAGAATGGCGGCCGAATGACAACACTCCCAGGCGCGGAAACTCAGTTTTACACTCATTATCAACCCCCCTACGAAACCCAAAAAAAAAATCGCTACCTACCCAAAATGCACGGTTGCCCATTTTTCGACGCCGGATTGACTGCACTGCATGCATTCTTGCTAACAAACTTCCTAAACCTGACCTGAAAATGATTATGACTTTCTCAAAAAAATTAAATAAAAATATAATTAACTTGGGCTGCAGGCAATTAACATTGACTCCACTTATCCAGTATAAATAATAAAATATTAAATATTTCTTTTATTTGCATAAATATGAACTTAGTTTATTTAACAAACAACATTGCTAAACAAATTAGAAACAGAAAAAACTATAATAATCGAAAAGATCAACAACAATACATGTTGGAAATTTAATTGCATGGTAACCTTCTTTCAAAAATAAAATATTTGATGTGGCCAGCACATAATTTTCTTATACCAGTATATATCATCCTGATCTAAAAAAATCATTCTATTTAATTCTTCACTTACCTCAATTAATTATCAACGTGGTCGATACTGTCAATAATAATTTGTCAATTATTTTAATAATTTCTTCTTATTGACATTGCCATTTCTGTAACTAAATTAAGACATTTCAAATGTCAAACTGCCAAATTTATCCTAACTCCATTTTATGAGGTGAAATGTGTAAAAAATGTCAATTTACATCAGCTTTATTTCAGTACTTGGAAAATATATTTTACTAGCTTGATATAGTAGATATGATTTATAATCCTTCATCAAGAATATATTTTTCTGTAGATAAATACAAAAAAGTTTGGGTCCCGTGGACCTCCTTTCAGCTGGCCAATTTTGCTCATCACCGAAATTATCATTGCCTTTAGAACATGTGTACCAAATTGGAAAGCTTTATATCAAAAACTGTGGCTGCTATCACGATACTAGAGACATGCCGACAGATTTTTTTCCATAAAGTTATGTTTTTTCATTATAATTCGTCGAAATTCGTCCAGAAATGCAATAAAATTTTTTTTAATTTTTTTTTCCCGAAATTGTATCTTTTTTTCTTCTCTTATTCATTATGCCTCTTCTGGTGGTACCACATTCACCAAATTTAATGTGTTACCTAAAATGTTGTTGAAAATCTTAACTGCCAAATTTGGGAAGTCTCCCATTAATATGTTTTGTTATCGCGCACGCGCGCGCGCACCCACACTCGCACACACACACCGACAGACATCATTCGGAAAATAGTCAGAATGGATTCAGGAGGGTTTAAAACGTACATATATATCAATCAAAATTTCGAGGTCGAAAAAAAATCACTTTATATTAGGTACCTATAAGAAAGTAAAAAGTGCTTTTAAATCATTCTCATTATGTAAGTTGCTACTAATCTATTATAACGAAGCATGTAATGAGACTATTTGGATAAAACTGTGGTTTGAGTTAATTTAGTTGCTGATGGTATTAACAGTTACGTAAGTTACTGATTTTTAAATTTTGTTGCTATCGATGATGAAAAGTAAATAAATTATCGAATCGAAATGTTTATTTTATTATTTAATTTCAGATAAACTTAAAGAAATGAAAAAATAACAATATAAACTTGTGACAAAAACCTAATAAAGCTCCTGAGTGTGTGTGTATATATAGGGTGTTTCTAAATTGCTATGCTTAAATTCATGCAAAAATAAGAACAAGTCGCATTAACACGTGTTCTCAAATGATTCCTAAAGGAGAACCGGGCATTTGAAATACGGACCAAAAAAGTGGTTTTCACTTCAAACATCAAGAATCCATCAAGCCAATACAAAACAAGGGAAGCAAAATAGTGAATTGAAAAGTTGCAACCACATATCGATTTATTTTATTATAAATGTCTTTATAATTCACTTTGTAAGATTTCCATTTATTGTCGGCATTCTGCTGAAACTTAAGTGCGGCGTAGGTTTATTTAAACATAAAAGCACCACAAAAATTAGACATCCCCCAAACCAAAGCCGAGCTGCTCGGATAGGAGTTACACAGTTGAAAAAAACGCAGACACACACAACCAAACCCTTCGACTTTGCCAGCATCGAAACCGGGATTTGAACTCGGGAGTCGATAGGCAGTAAACCAGCTACGTTTGTCACCTAACGCTCTGGCCCACTGCGCTACCGAGTTTACTATATATTTTTATTTGAAACCTTGTTCTTTACATTTTATGTTATCCTGATAATTAAGTTGACAAAGTTAACATTAAGCAATTACTAAATACCCGGTATATACATCATCATCTGGAGATGATTAAAACTGAAACAGTTTTAATCATCTCCAGATGATGCCAACTTGGTTGGCGAAACGCCCGTCGAGTGCAGTATATGGTGTTTTGGTGTTTAGTAGAAAATTATGTCAGTGTTACACTGTTTACACTATGAACACTAAATAACGAAACAAAATGTTCATTTTCTAATATAAATAATAATATGATTTCTTTATAAAATTAAAACAGAGTTACTGTTTACTTGTTTAGTTGAGCAGATTAGAGAAACAGGCATCTTTAAAATTTCTAACTTGTTCAAACTTGTAGAAGCATTAGTGATATAGCGACATGTAAGATATGAAAACAAAAGCACGTATCTCAGTTCAGCTACACTCGGCAAGGAGCGAGAAAAAAACAGCGCGTAAAGTGTACAATACGCATGACATATGCAGACGCTTGTTAATCGTGAAGATAGCGGGATGTTGGAATTGGCAGTTATACACAGAATATACGCACTCGCTGCGTTTCTTAGTATTTTCCGCAATGCTGATTATCATATTTCTTTTACAGTACGGCGTTGTCATATTTCCACTATAAACATGTGTCAAACGTGAAAATATCATATCAATATTTTCTGATCTGTTTGATAGTACCGCAACTTTGCAAAGATTATTGATGAACCGCCACGGCGACTCATTTATACTTTGAAATAAAATATAAAGAGGGATGGTTTCATTAAAAATAAATAGTTTGATCTATTATAACGGTCCAATTTTTGATCGCCCCTTAGTTGGCATAAAAGAGAATTTAAGTTTATTTATGATCCTTTTAAATAGGCAATTTCTAGCTTGCACAATTAAATTGTAGGTTGTCTATAGATCAACAGTTCTAATGAATACCTTTATCGCGGGAGGGCGCGGAGAAAAATGCCGCGAAAATAAGCAAGATTGCGGGGAGTTAAGAAAAGAACCCGGCCGGATGTGGTCTAAGTATGTTGTCTGGTTAAGCACGATGTACTATTTTACGTTCTATCTGATAATTGATTAATGTAAAATGAATACTGTTTAATTAACACGCTTTTATTAGCTTCACTTGTATGTTTGCTTGTTTGTTTGTTTGTTTGTTTGCTTGTTTGTTTGTAACCGACTCTTTGGACTCGATTTTGACCCACTTTAAACGGACAGATTTAATTGAAAGTTTGTACACTTACGAAGAACCGGTAACAATACAATAATTTGATAAGTTTATATCATTATCCTGATCAGGATCGCCAGTCCTTTCCTCACGTATCCTCTGCGTGAGAGCAAGAGGCTTAATATTGTAAGTATATTCCGCGATTCTCAGTTCGGTCGTTGGCCGAGCGGGCAAGTCTTAGTCGACGCGAAACGACGGACTCCTGGGCGTGAGTTCAAATCCCATGGCTGAAATAAAAAAAATATTTTTTTTTCAGAAATATCTGTTGGATCGTAATATGTTATAATATCAGCATCAATAAGCAATATAAATATAGTTTAAAAAAACTACAAAACACGCTTTCATAGCACATTAAACTAAAAAGTGAAAAATAAATATAGTTTAAAAAAACACGCTTTTAAAGCACATCAAACTAAAAAGTGAAAAATAATTATTAATATAAACTGAAAACAATAATGAACGAAAAATACTAGTATTATTGTGAAAAAAGCGTGGGGCGCTTTGTGCCATATTTTTCGTATATCGAGCAACCCACGCTTTTTCACAATAATACTAGTATTTTTCGTTCATTATTGTTTTCAGTTTATATTAATAATTACTTTTCACTTTTTAGTTTGATGTACTTTAAAATCGTGTTTTTTAGTTTTTTTAAACTATATTTATTTTTTTATTGTGTGACTTGGTAAGCTTAGCGAATTGCTTGCACAAATCCTTAGCTTTGGTGCTACGCATGTAAAATTTGTCTCTTACAGAGAGGTCTAAGGTACATAAATAATTGTAAGTACAGCCATTTTTATTTCAGCGCCAAGGATTCCACTGAAGGAGTTACCAGCACCAGCAACGAATTATGTTTAACCTCACGTTTGACTGTGGGTATGAGCTGCTATTATTATTACGAGTTTTACCAATGCCCTAAATGAGATGACAATAAGGCATTATGTACTTTTACATATATCCGTAGGTGTATTTTTCTGTTTTGTCCCAGTATGTTTTAACTGCAGGTAGCGGTCTCTTTCACATATAGACGACAAAATCTACTTTGTTTCGTTTATTTTTTTTCCGTTTCAAACTTAAATAGGGTTTTCAGCAAAATCCCAAAATAAAATTTCCTGACTTTTCCAGGTTTTCCTGATTTTTTCAAGAATTTTTCAGAATTAAAAAGTTAATGTTTAATAATACACATGGTGATTCTGAAATAACCTGAAGAAAAAAAAACCTAAAAAATCTGAGAGAGTATATAAACAGATTTCTCATATTTTTAGTATTAACTTTTAGGCAAGTAAAGAAAGTAATAAAAGAATCCTTAAAATCCCCCGTTATCGACGCTCCTAATAACAATAACAACAGCAAACAGAACAACAGAGCAACAAAAAATGATTGCATGTTTCTGAATAATGTTGAAATGTAATAATTTTTACCTACCGACGTTCAGCAGTCTCATTTTAAGGCAATGTTTGGATTAAGACGCTTCTAACAATTAATCAGTATCTGCTCACCTTACTAGAAGAGGTTTCACAGAAATTAACTAAACTTCAATTAAACCATCACTCAATTAGAAATTAAAACAAAAAATCCCACTTTAGAAGATGTCTTTGAGCCGCTACATTATTACCTATCACTACACCATATACTGGCATCACATCACATCCATTTTTTCACGTGAAATAAACGCCACTTTGTTAATTTTCATTCACATTTAATGCTGAATTATTAACCACAAGATCGACAAACCGGTAATATCGAGAATGTATCGATCACTGCAAAGAAAACAGCTAATTGTGCAATTGCATATTAACATAGATGACTTTTTGCTGCAAAAAAATGTTTTGTCATCGATATCAATCGGTTAAATGGCAAACAAATACGTTTAATAATAATAACCCATAGGCGGGTATTGTTTTTACCTTTTTTTTCTCGAAATCTGGTGTACCGATTTTTTTATATTTTAGGTAAGTTGTTAGTATATTGAGCCCTATGAAGGTTTTTCCTTTAATTTATTTTTGAATTATCGTGTATTTATTCAGTATTTTTAAAATCTTTACATACTTGATGATCATAGTACGTAAGTACCTTTATAACATAACAACTCTATATCTGCAAGTTTTAAAAACAAGCAAAGAAAAACAAAAATTTAAATAAAGCGTATATACAGTGTGTTCTCGGGTAGAGTACCAAATACTTGTAAATTGCTTCATTTTTCAAATTCAAAAAAATGCAGGATGAAAATATTCTCTCATATATAATTTTTTTTATATAAAATCATGCCCATAAGCCTATTTTTATGATTATGAACAACATTTCTCGATAAACAAAATATGGGTCCTTTTCCCTTGAGCTCGATTCACATTTTCAAAGTTTTTAATCACCTTCTAAAGTTTTTTAAATAGTAAAACTTTTTTTAAAATAATTATTCTTTCATTCTTCTTTATGTAGATTCTAACAGCTTCGAGTTTGAAAAAAGATTCCACTAATACATCTAACGAGAGTTACAAAGATATAGATATAGGGCCGGTACTTTCAGTCTCGGTTAACACTAGTCGGATTATAATATGCAAGGCAACCATTGCTGTAATAATGTGTGAGAGAGAGACAGAGAATCATTCGATTAGTGTTAACCGAGACTGAAAATACCAGCCCTTAGTCGCAGCTACTAGTATCTATTAAACGAACAAGTAGTGATGGGATAATTCGAATTACAAATAACCTGTAATCCGATTACTGAAATAATCTTTACAATTCGATCATTTTGTTCCGTAATTCGAATTAAAAATAATCGGAAAATAAGTGGAAATACAGGCCATAAATTATAAAACATGAATATTAAATTCTGATTACAGAACGACTGAAAACGAATCAAAATAATCGACGGTCGAATTTCGAATTGAATGATTTTATCTCGATTCTCGGTATCAGCTATCGGTGCGTGCGTCTGCCCCGTGCAGTGTAGGTCCTACCTAGTATGCTAACGCAGGCGAACTTCACCTCTATTAACATAACTTTATTGCCTTTATCTCCCTATACGACACGAGTTATATTATAGCACGGTGCGCCAAACAGCATTAAAGTTAATTTGAATTCCTAATAATTCATATGATTATTATAGTCGTTAGAAACGAGAAGCATGGTTGGCTACACTGAATTAAAATTAAATCGAATTATCATCCCATTATTAGAATAATCGAATCGATAGAATCCGACTACTGAAATCATCCGATTATGTCCATCACTATAAACAAGCCGTATTTTATAACCAATCACAAGTCAATTATTGAATGCGTAACCTCCTATCAATTGAGTGTTGAATAAATTCCCTGACTTTCTAAGAATGTCATTAAAATTCCCTGATATTTACTAAAAATTTGTAAAGTCCCTGATGCTTGTTTTCAGAATTTAATATTCTCTGCCTTTTCAAAGTTCTCCAGGTTTTCCAGGTCACTGAGAATCCTACATAAAAATATACCAATTAACATACCTTAAATAGCACACACTGTACTTGAATGGCTGCATTTTTTTGATAAATAGAATCATAAATATTCCAAAAGTAAACTTTCGTGATTGTTTACAAAATAATATAAAAAATTTTCAAATAGCACACATTGGGGACGAGAGGGATTAATTTCCTTTTTCATCCCTTGTCAGTTATTTGTAGCGCTGTCAGTGATGCGGTTGGTTTTGTCATAATTTCCATGACCGTATATGACAGCACGTCATATTTAATGATGGCACGTGCGCTCTCTCATATCAAGGTTTCAAGTAGATTGCACATAAATGTGTTGAGGGAAGGTTGTTCAATATTTTTCCTCATGGACGCCCATCTGAAAATAACGTATTTAAATAGAATTTATTTCTAAATTTAAATATAATTTGATTCGCTTAAATACAGGGTGTTTCCAAACTGGGGTTGGAAAAAATCATGATTTTAGGAAAAAAAAATCAAAAATCAATGATTTTTATTCAAAAAATCAGGTTTTTTTGATTTTTTCAGTTCTATTCTAATTTTTTTAAAACAAATACGATTTTTCTATACACTATTTTTTTTGTGTTCTCTAACTACCAATTTGCACATATAAATTATTCACGTCACTGGAAAAATTCTCTATATGGTCTATATTTTCATACAAATAATAAAAAATCAGCATTTTCCTGTTCTGACAAGCTTGGTGGTCGGTTTCATTAATTTCATAGATGCCGAGGCGACGCACAACTGAAGTGTAAAATAAAAATGAGCGGAAGGAAGACGAAATTTGGGATTGTTTTATAAAAAAAAAACACAAAAAGGAAAAACCAGTAACAGAGAAGTGTGCAAAAATTGTAAAAAAGAAATGCAAGGACTTGTTCAAAGATTAAAAGGCCATCATGAAAAGTGCAGGAAGTTGATTTAACTGCAGGTATTCTAAATCTAAATAACTGTTTATTTTATTTAAGGGGATCTTGGACGTTTAGGGGCCGAAAAACCAGCTAAATTAGTTTTTTTTGTACAAACTTTACAATAATTAATCTAATTTAAAATTTTTGTTTTGGAGTAAATCATGTTTTATTTTCTTTTAAGGGTTTAATTTGTTTACTTATTTGAATTTTTTTTTTCAGTTTAATTTGTATCTAGCTTTTAAATAAACTATACTTTCTATTTGAATTTTCTGAAGTTTGATTTACTGGCTTTACACAACTCGATTTAAATCATGATTTAAATTTAAAAAATCAGTTGATTTAAATCATGATTTAAATCACGATTTAAATCGTCGCAACCCTGTTTCCAAATTAAGGCAAACAATTTTAAAGGGAGATTCCTTTTTCTTATTAGGTATTTTTTTTTAATCATTTATTTAACGTCGGCCGATTTACGCTACCAGAGCCAATCACCAACCCCAGGCGACAACCTGGACATTTTGCCGAGCTTCTTCTTTATAGAAGAGCAGGGATTTTTACTTGCCTAAGGTCTAATAGACAAGGGATCGACTGCTTTACGTCATCTCCGAAAAATGGTATATCACCTACACAACCCTCGTTTAAGATTGCATAGCTTCTGCGTATACGATAATATACAAGCCGCCAGAAGACGGGACGAGGTCGCCGAGTTTCACTTGAGTTACTATCAAATTACTGACTGCGACTACCGTTGCCTAACTTTTCGTATCGAAATACGAGTATGTTGTCAGGTCTACGCTCGCCCCTCCTTTGTTTATATTATGACGAAAAGTTAATATAAACATAAGTCCTAAACGATCTATTTTTGAAGATAAAAGTTGTTGATTTTAGAAAAAAAGAATTCTTTCCAAAATTCTCAAAAACGCTTCAAGATATTTTTCTGATATTGGGTACGATTTTTATAATATTCTTCTGTTAGCTTTAAATTTACTTGTGGCGCCAGTGGCGTACGTATGGATATTGAGGTCCAGCTCGTTAAAAAAAAAACATCGAACGCCTCAAGATAGCTTGACAAATTTTTTTAAGATGATTAGGTATAATCTACAAAAAACTGTTTCGTTTTTTTTTTTGTTGTACGACAATATGTTTTTGACAAAAATGCGAAAAAATAAAACCTTTGAAACTAAAGTTTAATATTTTAATGTAAAATTTCTCAACGAGTAAAAAAAACATTGTTTAAAAAACCTAAAAAAAATCAAAGTAATTGCTGAAAATGACTACCCCCGCAATGTATGTAATTGTAGCCATATTCAGCCATTTTGTTTATTTCAGCTTATTTGAGACACGTTCATATTTACGTATGCCATAAATAAATCTTAAACATGACTGAACTATTTCAATGCGATTTTTATCTATATTATCTAAGCAGGGACCATGAAGTGTATCGCAATAGTTGAAATGACTTAATACCAGAGCATCTGTTAATTTAATTTTAATTGAAGTGTTAAGTAGATATCGTCGATGTGGATACATTTTTACATTTACATTTTTAAATTTACATACGTTTTTTGCAAACACTTTGAGATATGTTTTTTAAAACGTAGATCTGTGTCCAATTCTACTCCTACATTTTTGGAAACATTAGAATAAGGTAATTTTGTATCTTTATTGTTACATTAATAATTTGTTCAACAGATACACGTGACTTGCTAAAAACAAGAAATGTTGATTTGTTAGAATTTATGTTTAAATTATGATTCTGGGATGTATCAATCAATTTTTTTAGTTCAGTATTTAGAATTTTAAATTAGTGTTCTGCAAATTAGTAAAATCAAAATGTATGTATAACTGAGTGTCATCCGCATAGCAATGAATGTTGCTAGGTTACAAGTATAGATACTAAACAGCAATGCCCCCAGTATAGAGTCTTGAGGTACACCACATAAAATATTTCTAAAATTGGAAATGTCTTTGGACGTTTCTACAAATTGTGACCTACCAAATTAATAGTTTTTTACCAAATCAACTGCGTTATGTGAAAATCCAATGAAATGCAAATTTGCTAATAATATATCATACCTGATGGTGTCAAATGCCCTAGAATAATCTAACAATATCAGGACTGTCGTTTTTCCCTGATCGATCTCTCTCAATATATCATCAGTTATATTAAAACGCTGTTGGACAACTATATCCACGACGAAAACCTGACTGGTGATTGGGTAAAATGTAATACTTTTCAAGATGTGTTCGGATTTAAAAATTCATGATTTTCTAGAACCTTTGACATAACAGGGAGACGCAGATCATTAAAACTATTTACATCATTCTTCTTAGGGAGATTTTTTTCGAAATTCATCTAACTCTATCTTGAAAAATAGGCCTTTTGGGACCTATGTTTATGTCAACTTTTTGTCTCAAAATAAGCCAAGGAAGCGCTCCTTAAAATCTTTTGCAATCACTTGGGAACGCCTTGAATTCGCGATGAGAAAATTATAGAAAAGTGATATGATAAACTTTGTTGAAGTTACCTTCAGTTGAACATAAAATACATTACATATACAATAATTTCAACTGAAATCAAGATATTTCAGAGCACGGTAATTAGGTGAAGATTAATAGAAAGAAAAAGGTGAGTAAATTAGAACGTTCTTATCGGAAATTTCATCTCGAATTATGAACTTGCTTTCAGCAATCCTGTCTTTATTTGGTGTTATTGATGAAAATCAATAAGCACCGGTACCGGATGTCTGCTGAAACTCTACTCTTGACACGATATACAACTAGAAAGTGGCATCAAAGTTGGCGACAATTTCCTTTAATACAGCACGTTAGCAGGTAATCACTCCACAACGACTGCGGGGTCATTCTAACTTCATGGGCGTACCCACTGAAATAATCAAAATCCTAAACCCAAGGACAAAAGTCCGATTTCTTTGTTAAACTAAGCAGTATTTTAGGAATAATTTATAGTTTTATGTTGAAAACTATAAATAATTATTGTTCTCTTGTTAATAACAAAAAAACGAAACAAATTTCTCATTTTAAATAAAATGTTGAATATCTTTGTTTTTGAAAAAAGGCGCCATATTCGCAATTTTGAGTTCTTGATAATTTTTTAAATATAATTATTCCTGACACCTAGATTATAACTAAAGTTTTTTTCCTCGCGATATGTCTATACAAGACTACAATTAAACCTAATCTGTCTTTACTGAAAAAGTGTCAGTGACATTTTAGGTACCGGAATATCCAAACCTTTTTACACATTTATTTTTTTATTGAACATCCTTAAAACATTAACTTAGCGCAAAGTATGATTACTAAATTGTTATATGGGTAAATAGGTACAAATAATAATAGAAATATCATATTTTTAGCATAAAACGTAGGTTTTAAAATCTGTATTTTTCGGTATATTTCAAACAAATAACTAAATCATCGACTCATGGTGTTTGGTTTCTTTCTACCTTTTATGATATTTCAATACATAAAAATCTCTGACTAATCACTAGGGCTGTCAAAAATGTTCCGTAGGACAGTGGCGTACGCGAAATTAACTAATACGAGAAACAATAAACTGTTACAATTTATAACAATGTATGTAAAACTTACCCTCTTAACTAGTTTAATGAACTAGCTTACTTATCACAAACTAGAGAAGATGTGTAGCCATTTTGCAGCATCAGGTATGTTTCTATGGTTGTCTCCATGAGTGATGTTAGCTTTGGTGAAAATATATTATATTTTGAAAACGACCGTTCGATATCTACTGATGTAATACACGCATACGTAAAATAGTCTTTGAACGCACTTAACGGATCTGGGGCTGCACCATCACATATTTGTCTTAATTTGGTAAAACTGGTGTCTTTATTTAAAACACTTGCGAACTTTTCTTTACCGCGCTCGTTTCTTGCGTCACCTATAGCGTGTAGCAGTAGATTTACTTCGTCCACTATTTGCAGTGACTCCGCTAACGACAACGCACCGTTTTCTAAATTTTTATGCTTTCATGTAATGGTTTATAGTTCTTCGCAATATTTTTTAAAGCTGTTTCAACGGAAGTATCTTCGAATTTTGTCTGGCTTTCCTTAATAGCTGCAGCCTCATCTGGATTGAATTGTAGTATCACAGCTTTTATTTGTTGGAAATATTCAACATAATAAAAAGCTGCCTGCAACCATGTTCCCCAACGTGAACGAATCGGCTGTGGTGGTTCAGGAATACCGGGACACTTGCTATGAAATACACGCAGACGTTTAGGAGATTTAAGAAACACTTTTTTTGTACTTGCTATTAATGCATCCACCTCTGGAAAACCTTTTCGAATAGTTTCTGCCACAAGATGTAAAGCATGAACTTTACACGTAACATGTATAAACGTACAACCTTGTTCGTGCAAAGAACGGCCTACAGAACGCATTGTTACGGCGCCATCAGTCACAAACATCAACACTTGACTTTTTGACAGTTCAAATTTTTCTAACGTCTCCAGCACCACCCTGGTAATTGTTTCGCTAGTACACTGATTTAGGCTTTTGCTAGCTAGTAACAGTGGAACTGTCGGTTTAAGAGGGTCCAGTACTCGCACTATAACATTTAGAATAGAATTGTTTTTACAAACTGTTGTCTCATCAACAGATAACCACAGCCGTGTATTTTTTAATTCACATTTCATCTTATTTACCATGTCTACGTGTACAGTTGGTAGATAGTTACATAACGTTGTGCGGCTTGGTAACTTCACCTGGGCATTGTATTCATTCCAGAACTCTCGAAATGGTTGTTTATCGAGTATCTGCCGGTGCACATACCTGCAGATGTTCCGGTGAACATCACAGGCAATCAGAATTAATAGTAAATCAAACATAAACGGTGTTGTCGAGCGCACGCCATTTTTTTTATTTTTATGGTGTACACTATTTACGTGAAGTCCACAATCACGCTTATCCCAGCACATCAAGTTTTTCTCGCACACTTTACAAATTATTTTAGCACCATCATAGAATAAATCCTGGAAATCACCTAGGAATTTATTCACTTTGTCAGCAAATGGCCGTTTTCTACCCCTGCGTACGTCTGCCATGCTTTATTATTAAATTAATATCAACAATACAGTACAACAAACAAAATAAAAACACAAAAACAATGTGCAATACGCCCAAGTGACTTAACGTGTACACAACTCGAAAGCTAATAGACTGGACTGGAGAAAGAGTTTTGCGATCAAGGCGAATGCCGGCGACAGTAAGCACATCTGTACTCTACGACCATGATACACAGAAACGATTTGCACCTTTAATAATCACTCTTCAAACCCAAGATATGGCGCCCTTAATCCATAGAAAAATTGTATGAACAACTTATGGTTTTATTTTGGTTGCATAAAAACATAACCTTAATACAGTTAGTATTATAGTAGTATACGGAATTTGGGGAAACAAGTATTAATAAATCATAACGCTAATGTTCATTCATACTTATAGTAAAATTGCTACAGTATGTATTATTCTGTGGTGAAGATATCACTATATCTCCGTGGTATGGCAAGAAAAGAAGCTGCGATTAGAGTAACTTCTTATAAAAATGCAAATTGGCATAATTTTAGGAAATTGAGTGAAAAATTAGAAACACTATATCCACAAAACGGTTCGCTGTGGACACTATCGAGTCGTCTCAAAAATACACGAGAGGTCATTCCCGCTCTGTTGGAAAACACTAACGGCCGCCAGACCACTTACTCGAGAGATAGGCAAGAAACCAACAATTTAGCTGATCAAATTAACATGTACGCATTCAAAATTTCGTGAACGATTTAGAGCATGACCGCATTAAAAATTTCGTATATCAAACATAAGATAATGACTTTCAAATTTCACTGACGTGACAGCAAATCTTGCAAATCATGACCAATTTCACTGAGCTGCGCAAGCCAATTTGCGAACAAAAAAATGATTGGGGAGAGACGGTATCGATCACATGATCCTCAGAAATCTGCCAAGGAATTGTACTATTTTAACTCACCATCACCAACGGCATTCTGCGTCTGCAACACTGGCCCATCCAGTGTAAGAGTGCGATGGTGGTCATCGTAATTAAACCGAATAGAAACGCTAAGATAGCCAATATCTACAAGCCTACTTTTTTGTTGTCATCACTTTCCAGGCTGATAGAAAAGGTCATCCTGCAGAGGCTAAATGTCTATCAGGATGATCAATTTGGATTCAAGAAGGGACACAATACAATCAACATGTTGTACGGATAACCAATGATATTAAAATGTAATATAACCACTACTTGCGAAAGAGTAGTAGTGTTCTTATATATTCAAAAATCTATAAATAATGTCTGGACAACCAGCGTCATTTATATATAAACTTTACCGGTACGACTTTCTTATCTGGACGGTAGAACATTGCAGGTAAAAGTGAATAATACCCTCTCTTCCCCAAGGGTCGGTGCTCGAACATAAATTGTATAACATGTCTCCGATTTTCTCCAATTCCCTAACACAAAACTGGAAATGTATGTCGATGGCACCACGATATATAGCTACAGTCCATAATGCGCAGGCAGCAATCGGCTACGAAAGGTCTGAGCATCGGAGTATTATGACGGTGGAAGGTGAAAGTTAATGCGAAAAAATCGGAGGCGATGATCTTTACAAAAAATTTCACCATAAATAAAATAATCGGTCCAATTTTAAACAGAGGAATTAAATTCAGACGAGGACGGACGTTAAGTATTTGAGGGATGTTTTAGACGTGACCAACTTTACAGAAATACATTAACGGGACTATTCTTTGTCTAGGAATCTCTCTATCTGTTCACGGCAAGGAATAGCAGACCAAATAGGACAAATAAAAAATTAATTCATACGAGAATTGTGCGCCAGCCATGATGTACGTTGCTCCGATGTTATAAAAAATGCAAGTATAGGAAAATAAATTACTTGTGTCATAAATGACAACCAGATACGGTGTGTATCTGCACCAGCTATGAATTTATTTCGAAATTAAAAAAAAAAAAACAAAAAAAAAAAAATTTTCTTGCTGCACAGGTTTGGTGATTTTTCTTAGAGTATTTATTCTGTTAGCGCCTAATGAAACGCTCCTGGTTGTGCTACTTACTATCTATTCTCGGTCGCGTAAATAATGTGCTTTGTACTTTTACTCATTAAGTTCCAGTTAATTGGAAGTTTTAATGCCGTTTAGCTTCGTAAAGAATAACCTATTTCATGGCATAATTACAACATTACCTTACAGCTTTTTTTAGATAATAAGGCGACAATACGATTGCATTAGAAAAATAATAAACCTTTAAATGTTTTCCACGTCACAATTCACTCTTGTTAAACAGATTTTTTGATTTAACGAATGAGCAAATAGAAAAGCTAAGTAAATCGAATTCGTCCTGTAACTGGCTACACAATTTCCGCTCAGGGGTCACTGTGAGTGAATTTAAAAATTTTTAGCATTTGCCTGAGTTCCGCTGAAAGGAAATTTAATTATTTTGCTTTTTAGTGGTATAACAGGAAAAATGTATTACAACATGATGCAATAATGGATATTTTTAAAAATGCGACCAAACGGTCACAGTTTAATAAAAATTGAAATGTCGAATTGTAACACATTTAACTTCGTTGATTTTCATAAGGATATTTGTAACATTTTAAAGTTGTTATTCCAGAGAAAAATTAGAAAACAAAAAAGTTTTTCTGTTTTCCATGTCTACAGGTTGGTCCGAATTTAAATCGGGAAGCTGCACCAGCGGATACTACCCCTAAAAATAATAACTTTTTGTCATATAATATATATATCGAAAAACTAATGGAAAATACAAAGAAATACAAGATGTTTAAATTAGTAAAAAAAAGAAATTATTATTTTTTCAATATCTCAATATGAAATTAAGATTTTTTATTGAAATTTGGTTCACAAGTATAATTAAATTAAGCACATCGTTTAAAATAAATGTTGTCATATTATACTGAGTGATTATGTTTTTCCGATCGATAACCCTTCAAACTACAAAAACATTATATTTGTTCGCCACTGGTCACATTTAATGGAAATATTTCAATCTACGTTCCTTTTAAAGCAAAAAAATATTTCTGGCTTCTTTTCAAAATTCTTGTGGTTTTGATGAAATTAACATTTTCTACAACGATGCATTTCCGCAGCATTAAATTTTAAAGTAGAAATCTAAAACGTTATAGAGATACTGAAAAAAAACATTTTTTATTCACTAACCTCAACACCTTGTATTTTGAAATACATTCGCTTTTCGATATACATACCGTGTGTCCCAAATTCGAGGCCCACCAATGGGATCTCGCAAACGGTCAAAGCTAAAAGGTCGATTAAATGGGATAAGTTTTAGCAAATTTTATGCTGATTCGAAATCCATTAAGAAATCACGACTAACTGAAACTGTTTTTTGAGATTTTCAAGAAAAAAAACGAAAATTTTGTTATTTCTCTTTTTGGCTGTAGCCAAGTAGAATTCGTTGGTCAGACAGGTTTTAGACTTTTACTTTATTAGGACACTTTTTGGAGACTAATATTTTGGTGTAGAAACGATAATCTTATTTGTTTTCGAGATATCCGAGGTAACATTTGTTTTTCTTATGGCAGCCATATTGGATTTTTCGTTTTTCAGATTGTTTTTCTAGGGACTAATTTAAGAAAAGTTATCAATTACTTAACAAAATAAAATAGTAGGTCATGGAAAATCAAAAAGTTATTTTGATTTCATGGATATACCTAATACCAACCATTATAAAAAAATTAACAGTAATATTAAGTAAGGTTAACAATTTGACATGTTTAAATAATTTTAATTTTCTGTTAAAATACTGAACATCAGAACTTGGTAGGGTGTTTCTTTAATTCGATGAAGATTACCATCTTGGTATTGTTCTCTCTGTGAATGACCACTATCTTACACGACATATAACTTCTACAGTATTCTAGGTTTTCGGAACGAAAAGAGTTGGTGCCATATTGGCTAAATTTGTTTGACATTTTTTTTAATCTTATGACAAGCAGAAGTGATCACTTGATCATTGAAATAAGAATTTTTCCCTGTACAATGCAAACTAAATGGATGACGCTGTATATAACCTTACAATTTCTACTTCCAGTGCTTTGAAAACAATTTTATGTAGGATTTTCCATGGTCTAACCTAAGAAAAAAGTATTAAAAAAAATGGTGTATGCCATTGTATTTATTGATGGGTTAGCAAAAGAGATCAATGGCTATAGAAATTCATTTTTAGCTTTGATTTTTCAGCGTGGTCCGTCTAACGATCTCATTTTGTTTTGCTCTAGTCAATCAAAACAACTATAGTAAGTCTGTATACTGTATAAGCCCAAAGGCTACTCTTTGGATATATACCGCGAAGGAAAACCACCTGTTAATATTTACGGCCTGTTTAGGAATAACATGAGCAATGAAAACAATTCCAACAGTTGCGATGGAAGCCAATCTCTGGACATCACTGCACAGTGAAGTGGAACTTGAGCCAGTGCGTTCCAATGTACCTATTTACTATTCCATACATAGTTGTTTGACGAGAGAGGGTGCTAAGCGCCTTTTCCTGGCCCTGAGCCTGTTTTCTGCATACCAAGAAGTGTAAATACATCGGAGCTATGAATTTGGGCCGTGGCATAGTTTACAACCGGTTTGAGCACCCGAAATGAGACGATCAAGGCTTCATATAAAGGGACCTTCGAGTGAAGTTCAATAGAGAACGAAGATGGATAGTAGGCTTAACAACTTTTGCACGATAGCTGTCCTCTAAATAAGCATCTTTGTACAATGAGGATGGGGATGTTTCTATTTGTCGAATGTGAAGATTGAAGGAAGAAACTTCCACTCATGTTTTATGTAATTGTGTACCGCGGAGGGTATTAAGAAACATCACGGAAGAACATTTATAGAGCCAGTTGAGTTATTGGAACAGACTACTCTCTATTGTGCAGAAAGTCGGTCTCTTTTAGGAACAAATAATAATAATTAATAATAAATATTATGAAAAATTCATAAACTGCAAAGTTTATAGTCAAACGACTATTCTTCCACTTAACCCTACACAATATAAAAAAATTTATTCAAAAATAAAAATATTATTCTAAAATAATTACCAAGAGACATAAAAATGAAATAATATATACACAAAACAAATATTTAAACTAATAATAATATCAACAGCAATAATAACACTGGCCAACACACATTTTGGTGCCTGGGATTTGTTAAGTTTAACTAAGTAATTTTGGGGTGCCTAATCCAAAAAATGCCTTCAGATTTGTTCTATCAGATCTACTTTTCGAAATTTACTATTTTCTGCCCTATGTAGGAACAATTCGCTAATATTAGATATAATGTTTTGTTATATAAGTTTTAAAATATTACTATTTGATTACAACTTTCAACTGAAACACAAAAAAAGTGGGTAGAAGGTATTTATTTAACAGAAAAAAAATATACATATGCAACTTTCAATCATCACTTAAAAATTTCCTTTTTATAAGATTTCCTTTCGTGAGGTTTACCAGAACAGTCCCGCTGAAGATTCCAGCAGTAATCGGCCATCATGTGGGTGTGGGTATCCCATCTTCCTTGGTACCTTTCTTTCATAATGCGGATGTCTTGGTGAAATCTTTCCCCCTGTTCTTCTCTAACAGCACCTAAATTTTCTGGAAAATGGTCCAAGTGGCTGTGATGGTAATTGACCTTAATGCTCATGTTACATCCGAGTGTGTGAAAGTTATAAAGCATCTGTTCTACTAATTCGACGTAATTCTCTGCTTTATGTTTTCCAAGAAAATTTTTAATTACTTTAACAAAAGAGCACCAGGCATTAGATTCAAGCTCGTTCATTGATGTCGTGAAATGCGGATCCTTTACAAGTTGCCTTATCTGAGGACCATCAAAAATTCCAGCCTTCACTTTTTCTCTGCTAAGCCTTGGAAATTTAAGTGTCAAATACTCAAAACAAGGTCCATCTCAAGGCAAAGCCTTAACAAATTGCTTCATAAGACGCAGCTTGATATGTAATGGTGGCAAGATGATTTTGTTTCTGTCAACCAACGGTTCGTTATGAACGTTGTGTTCTCCTTGAACTAAAGCATTTCTTAAAGGCCAATTTCTAGTAATCCAGTGCTGGGCCCTAGCTCTGCTGTCCCACAAGCATAAAAAATAAGGATATTTTGTGTATCCACTTTGTTGTCCGAGGAGAAAATTTACCATTTTTAGATCGACACAAATCGACCACTGATGCTCTTCATACTTGATTTTTTTCAGGACCAATGATATTGTCGCGTACTCCTCTTTCATAGTGGTGGAATGTCCAATAGGTATAAAACCATGTTTGTTACCATTGTGTAAAAGTACACATTTTAAACTTCGGGAAGAACTGTCTATAAAAAGACGCCATTACTTGGCGTGTGTTCTGTTAACCCCATCTTCTCCAAGAGACCTCTTATGTCATTACAAAACACTAAGTTATTTTCTTTAGAGAAATACGGCAGCAGATCTTTCTCTCTGGTACGATAAAATGTAATATTAGTACTTGGACACAGTAAGTTCTTTTCATTTAATCTGGAAGCAAGCAATTCGGACGACTGTTACAGGTAAATGAAATAGGGTGGGGACTGGGGTTGTTTCCGGTTAGGCAGGTAGATTTGTACAGTAATGGGAATACCGAGAATTATAAAAAGACTAATAATTACATTCTAATTTCAGGTAAGAACATATAATTTTGTTCTCCTAAATATTTAGTTATTTTGATTTTGATATTATTATTCGTATAAGTAATAAATTTCACCATGGTGTATCTCAAAAACTAGAGCTGCTAGGGAAAAAAGCGAGTTATTTTTGGAACCAGCACATCAGAAATACCCTTAATCAGTTCGTATTTTCCAGGCACCACGACAAAAAATTTATTTTGTTGGCCAGTGTAATCATTCAAATTGACCGAAAAAAACAATATAGTAAAAAAAATGGTTAAACTTTATACAGATAATTTAATAATGCATTTTTTTTTGTTGAAAGGATATCCACCACGCCATTTGATGTATGTCCGCACAGTTATAGAATGTATTAAATAAAGCAGTATTCAAGTCTCTTTAGGCATACTGTGCTGACATGATATTTACTTAAAAAATGGAAATCTTGAAATAGGTACTGTATTTTTTTCATTTTATAAAGGCGATATCCCATATTATGTTAGTGATATGATAATCAAATATTTATTAGACATATTAAAATTAAACAAAAAAACATTCGTATTACTGTTAAAAACGGCGACCACTTATATAACCCATGGAAATTCAAGCTGATCTGCCGAACAGACCTTATTCAGCTCACACTCTGACACTCTACACATACATCAACTAAATAAATAGAACTGTCCAAAACAGATTTTTTTACGCTAGTTTTTTGTGAATTCTTTTACGGACTGGCCCAAGTAGACATAAAGTACCTCTTATTAGAAGTCTGCAGAAAACATATAAAAGAGTAATCGTAACCACTTAGAAAAAAAACTCTACATTCACATTTGTCTTTCTTTAAACCGCATATAAACTGTACCAAATGATAAATGGATGTCAGATAGAAGCTAAACTGAACCAACATATTTTTATTTTAAACTAAACTTCAGTCACAAACATAATGACAAATTATATGATAAAGAATAGGAACAACAATAAAGTAACAAAAAATCGAATCCGACTACAAAGAAACAAGAAAATTCCTAAAAGATAATAAAGATATGTTAGTAATGAAGGCGAATAAAAGAAATAAATCTGTGGTGATGAAATGAGATGACTACAGGTATAAAATGACACAATTACTACAAGACGAGAGAACATAAGTTAGTGAAAAATCTATTTGACTTAGGTTATGTAACCTGAAAAAAAAGAAACTCACAATTTACAATTCCGCACCTCCATTAGCGTATGGACTGCCAAAGATTCATAAAGCAAATATGCCTCTACGGCCAGTGATTAGTCAAATTAATTCTCCGTCATATAAATTGGCAAAATACATTAACGACGTACTGAATAAGTTAGATCCTAAACTGAAATACAATGTCAAGAATTCGTTTAGTTTGGTTGATGATTTAAAAAATATAAGAATACTGAAGGGTTACATATTAATATCTTTAGATGTAAAATCATTATTTACCAACATATCAAAGGAAGCCGTAATTGAGTCGATAAAGAAAAAATGTGGTATTTATAGAACCTCATACTATTATACCACAAAACGAATTATTGAAATTGATACATTTCTGTTTTGATTGCTGTTACTTTTGTTTTGATGTCTTGTATAGACCAAAATTTTGAACAGCTATGGGTAATCCGGGGTGACCAATATTTGCTAACATAGTAATGCACGACTTATTAACAAGCTATGTGGAAAAACTACCTTCTGCTCTCCCATTTTTCTATTTATATGTCGATGATATATTGTTGGCAGCACCAAGTGATGGTATAGATGTAATCCTGTAGGTGTTCAATAGTTATGATGAAAATATACAGTTTACCGTGGAAAAGAAACTAACAACCAGATCCCCTTTCTAGATGTTAATGTGTTCAGGAAGGAGGATATTACCGTAACGGAGTGGTGTCGAAAAGAAATACATTCTGATAGAATATTAAATTTTTGTTCTAGCCATCCGTTAACTCAAAAAAATAGCCATTATTAAATCACATAAAATAAAAATCAATAGATTGTATTCAGATGAGTATAAAGATAAAAATTTAATGAGGGCTAAAAATATATTGCTTAATAACAACTATCTACAGACATTGACTAACAAGTTATTGGTTCATAATGAAAGGGATGATAGGTTGGGTAGTCCTATAGAAACATCTAACTCCAGATATCACAAAATACCATTCATCGAAGGGCTGCCTCATGCTATACGGAATATTCTAGAATCAAATAATGCTACGGTACTTTTTATAATAACAAATCGTTAGCAGCAACGTTTAACAAAAACAAGGATGAATTACCCTTAGACCTTAGGTGTAATGTAATATATCAAATACCATGTGAGTGTAATAAAGTATATATAGGGCAAACAAAACAATGGTCAAAATCCAGAGTGAAGAATCACATGTAGGTACGATGTAGAAAACATCATAAACAGACAACAGCAATTTCTTATCATGTAGTAGAGGCCAATTGTAAATTTTTATTTGATGACGTTAAAATATTAGACAGAAGAAAATTTAGAAAAACGTTTATTATTAGAAATGTAATTTAGTAAGTAATTTTTGTATTTTTGGAGTCGTTGTCAATTGATGTGACAGATATGGGTAGTGGATTTGGTAATTATTTGTAATATGTAGACTTTAATAGGTATTTAAAAAATTGTAAGATAAGTTTGGTAGACAATAGTTTTAGGTACCTATATAAAGCAGGGTATATGTGAGGTTAAGGTATTCTTCTTCCTCTAAACAGGCTGAGAAACACAATATATACCTAGGATATGTCTTAAATGATCTATTGTTGTTCAATTTATTAGGTACTTTGGTAGTAGAAGAATATGTAAAATTTAACCTCAATATAGATTGCTGGATGATCGCAATTCTGTTTTAAAATATTTGTACATTTTATAAAAAAAAGACCATTTTCATTATATACATTGTTGAATTGTTTTTTAAAAATATTATATGAATTATCTCATATTGACGAAACCGTGTTATGGTGTCAAAATATCTGGCTATATTGGTAAGTTGTATTTTTGACTCTGTCTCAAATCAATAAATAACTTGTATTACATTCATTATAGATTCTGATGAAGGCATATATTAAATGCAGAACCGGTCAATATAGATAAATAGTAGTTGTTATTTTATGTCCAAATTACCCCCAACCCCTTTTTGTTGTAAATTATAGTGTGGACACGAAAAAATTGACTTTAAACCAAACTTATAGCATATACATAATAACTTATTACCTCCATTTATAATTACGTATTTGGGTAAAGATGATCACTGTAATCAGGCAGAGGAAATATTGTCATTTTTCAGGGCCAGCAGTTATATAAAAAATCCTATTTTTAAAGACGCGTTGTGTTGAACTGATTGATATATCATTGATATGTATGCGTATTTATCTACATACCTGTAATATATGCAACCAGTACTGAGGACAGGAAGCCGGGATAAACGTATACGATATTATACGTAACTAAGCTCTTGTTCCGCAGTGCGCGACACGACCGCTTACATTTACTTCTGTGGAATGGTGTTTGGCATATCGTCCGCTAACACTTTCGCATATAACGCTCATATTAATAGCGCAATCACTACTATTTATGCATAAACTACAACAAGTGATTGAAAACTACGATGCCCTTATAACAGATTGGTCATATATTCTGTATACCGCATGCAAGCGACGTTTCTTAGTTTGTACACACCATGATTGTGAAAAACATTTAATTTCAGGTATTCATGGAAAAAATATTGCCGGTACAATTACAAAAGAGGAATTTTTTTACGATTTTTGTGTCATGTTCATGTCATGTGTTCTTCACGTAGACTGTCTTGGAAAGTAATTGACAATGCTGACTTTAGAGGTTTCTTTGCAAAATACATACCAGGTTTTCCTACATTGCGTAAAACATATCTACCAAGTGTGTATAAAAATGTTTTAGGCAATATTATAGTTTGCGGGTAACAGTGGATGAAACAACTGACTTTCGGTGTAATAAGGTTGTTAAACGAGTAAAAGAAACCACAGCATATAGGTACTGTAGAAGTAATAGTTACACGTGCATTATCTAGTATAAGTGTTCAACATAATAATGTACAGGGTGTTGCTCATATTTTAAGCTATGCATACGATAAGGAAAAAAAATAAAAGGCAAAGTTGTAGGGTATCCTATGAATCAGAATATGCTTAAAAAAACACAATTGAAAATCGTATCAAAAAGATATAATAGAACTACCTTTTTTTATATCGGACACCCTAATATCATATATTCTTTTATATTTGGTAAGCTTTCGAATTTTAAAAACATGTAATTTGCATGTACCGTTTTTTTAATTAATATAAAAAGAGCAGCTGATATATGAAAAAAATCGTAGTTGTCCATGACAAAAACAAACGCTATTGTCTTATGTGTTTTTCATGGCTGGTCCTGGACTCTGGTTTAGTTTCCTCCCCCATGGAGATGATTTTGCTGAATATTGGAATGTCTAGTTCTGTTAGGAAAACGTGTATAAAAAAATATAAGGAAACTGTCCACAGTATAGAGTCGTATTGTAGAATTTATTTTCTCTAATGATCTCATTCATAAGATGCAATTAATCGTCCGGACCAATTTACCAACTATTTGTGTAATCCGATTTTGGATCAAATTAAAAATTTTCAGCGGGTATAATTCAAGCTATTGCAGTGTTTGGCCCTGAATGGAAGAGCCTACGTGGAGAGCAATATCATCAGCGAAAGTACACATAACAGGAATTTGCAGAGTAAACTGTTAATATGGATATCAATGCGGATGGTAACTTGTTTCAAGGACCCTGGTGCCATACTCCATCAAATACCTTGATTGCCTCATTCCATATACATGTCAAGTAAGCAAATCTCCTGTTGAACGTTTTCGATGGAAACAATGTTGCTGATAGGATACCGGCCGATTCGAGACAATATATATATCAACTGAATGACGCTCTCCATTACTTCGGATAGTGTGGATAGCAAGACAGACTTATAGCTCCAATTTCAAATATTACAGTTACAGCAATTTTATCTTTCAATGTTAGTAAGTAATATATTCCAAACTTGTAGAAATAGACAAGAAACTTGATTTGATCAAATACCGTCATTTAAAAACTGCTTCCAAGTGATTGCCAGAATAAGAGAGAAAAAATTGAGACATCAGGATTTGAAAACAATAACACAATCCAGTATGGGGTGTTTTTAATATCATCTTGAGGACCATTAACAAGCACTCCGAGACAGTGCCATTTTATGACTTTTCTTACGGGAAACTTGAGTACAACATTTTCAAATAAAATTTATATTTACTTATGTCCACCTGTTAATATACTGTAGATGCAGACTATATAGATCTATAATTACGGTACTTCATAGTGACAATGTCGAACTTTATACGAAAAAGTTAAATTTGGGTGATAATTGATAAGGGAAAATTAAAGTATGAGGATTCTTGTAGGTTTGTTTACCATTAATGGAAATGTTAGATGCGTTCTAACATAAATTTAATGGAGTTGATTATATGGCTCAAACAACTCAGTAGATAATAATGTTGTTTCTAGAATATAAAATAAAAGGATTCCCCTTACAAAAAATCCAATCCTTAGAGAATTGTTTGCGAAACACGATATTTCTCGCGAAATTACACCAATGACTCTACTTCTATTCCCAGTTTGAATTTTAATCTGACTTTGTAACGCTCCATTACATTCAGATTCACATTTATAAACAACTATAAAAAACTACGCTCAATTTGACTCACATAATAATCAGTTAACAGAATTAAAATGAGGATACATAACACGCATCTTGTCCACATACAATTTGTTATGGAAATCCGGATAATTTCGTACCCTAGTGTTATTTGCACAGGAAATGAAAGTTTTGTTGACAGCGACGATGCGATAGAACAAACTCGTAAAATATACATTAGACTGTATGCCGGACAGATGCTTGCACCATCCAAAGGACATTTTCCAGACAAAACATTTTACTAAGTTCCATTACCCAAATGGATAAAACAAGTTTACTTCTAACCGACAGCGGAGTTCGATTCAAATGAAAATTATTCGAAAAAAAAAACACTTAATTTATTATTCATGTTTAGGTATAAATTTATAATGTTTTCTTTTTTGTTTAATAGAATTAAATTTGTTTTGAGCTTGTAAGTATATTTAGGAAAATAGAAAAATTGTTTTATACAAAAGTTGTAGAGGATTCTCCTAAGTGTTATTTGATATTACCGATTTTTTTCAGATGCAGATATATGATTTTTTAAAAGGAACATTCTGTATATTTTTATCTAGACGAATGAGTTTTTCTGATTTCATTGATGCCCTATACTTGACAGTTATATCCAGTATTTTTTTAATTAGTAACTGAGATAGGAATGGCTGAAATGAACTTTTACGGACAGATTGCATCCTAGGTTTTGGTATACCAGTGAGAAGATTTTCAACAAATTATTCGTAATTTCCAGCACTTCTGTTGCCAAAGAACTCATTAGTTACTAGTTTAAATTCATTCCATGCGATCTTCTCCTTTTCATGGAGTATTTCACCAAATGTTGGTTCCTAATAGTGGAGGTGCTGCACAACAGAAATCGTTAAAATACTGCAAATTTTGATAAGAACATCACCAGTGGTAAGAATGTAGTTTATGGTTAAGCGATGAAAATGATATAGGGAGGCATCGACCAAAGTGATGGGAATCTAAGATGGCGGTTATAATTCAAAATGGATACATGTGTTGATATTTTATTACAACTTTCTTTTTATACATCATACAAAATACTGTTTGATATCGATTTACATAGAGGTGAAGGACTTCATTTACGGTTGCTATTATGTAGTAGAACAGAAGTCTATGAAGAGTCTTCAGATTTATGGTCAATATTAAATAATTTCATCACATATTACGAATAGTAAGATACCGCGTCAAGTAACATTATGCAAACTGAGGGTGGACTGGTGGAGGATGAAATCAGGTAGCTGGATGTCAAAACGATGACTCACAATAATAGATAATTACCACACACTTTTACAGTGTTGCTGCACAAATAATTCACTAAGTACAAAATCCACAAAATGATAAAACAGCGCTGAGCACTTGCTTAGCTATCAAAACTAGAACAAATTATAGCTATTAATGTAACGAGATTATTATGTGATTTATAATAATCGAGGACGTTGCCAGGCAACATCCGAGATGGTTTAAATCACATAATAATCGAGTTACATTCAAAGCTTTATCGTATCATTGACAACGATGACGTGAAAAAATCAACAACTTTGGTTGTCATTTTAGCGTGCCATAAAAATTAAGATAGTCTTAATTACGACAAACCTTGGCAAAATCATGGAAGATATTGATATTCCTGCAAATATACTTGCTGCTGCTAACACTGTAAGATCAGATTTGCTTCCGGATAAATCACAAATGCATTACGAAAAAGAATATTTTCAGTTTTGTGAGTGGCGAGATAGGTAGATCAAGGTGCTGGAGAAACGGTAATACTTGCCTATTTTGTAAAACTCTCAAATCAATACTCCCCGTCATCTTTGTGGCCTAAATATTCTATGTTACGAGCCTGTTTGGAGTTGAAGAAAAGAGTGGAAATCGACAAGTATGGCGCTTTGATAGGATTCTTAAGAAAAAAGAATGTGGGATATAGAGCTAAAAAATTGAAAGTATTCACGAAAGAGCAGGTTAGTGAATTTGTTTGTACTGCCCCAGACGAGACATTTTTTATGATGAAAGTAGCTTTTTTAATTTGAATTGGCGGAGCTTGTAGAACCAATGAATTAACGAAAATGTCCATGGAAAATGTTGAAATTGTAGAGGGCAAGCTAGTAATCACAATTCCTGACTCAAAAACCCACAAGAAAAGGTTTTTTTGCGGTGATATCTGACGCAGACGTTAATCCTGTGGCGTAATATTTAGCATTACGTCCAACTCATACTCCGCATAGAAGATTGTTCGTATCATATAGAAACGGAAAATGCACCGTTCAGCCTTATGGTATCCATTTCTTTTATAAAATACCTGAGAAAATTGCTATGTATCTCAAACTGGAAAATCCGACTATGTATACTGGTCATTGTATTAGAAGATCTACAGCAACTTCTCTTGTTAATGCTGGTGGAGACAAATAAGATTTTCAAGAACTTGGTGGTTGGGAATCGAGCATTGTTGCAAGAGGGTATTTAGAAGATAACTTGAGTAAGAAGGTTTCCATTGCGCGAAAAATTCAAGTTGGAGACGTTACTGTAAACACTGTATCATGTACTAAAGGGACCATCGAACTGAAAAAGAATGTTTCTAGGCAAGATTCAATGGACATGCCCATCATTTTGGACAATAATGGTGTATTAGGTGTATCTATCAGATTTGAAAACTGTCAAAATATTCACATCAATGTTCATAAATAATAGCTATAAAATAAAGTTCCTATCTAGGGTATTATGATATGATAACTAACGTATTATATATTGTAACTAACGCATTATGTGCTACTAAGTTATTGTGAAGTTGTTGTAATGTTATGATATTAATAATTATCAATTAAGATTTAATTTAAAGGAAACTTAATTTTCAATGATACGATAAACAATTTTAAACACAGCAATATAAAATAAAATTGGCTGGTTTTGTCAACGAAACATTTTACGGTTGACTAGTAAATGAGTTGAAATCTGTCGATGATTTAATGATTTATTCATTATACATCCTCAATAAGAGTTCTTATTACAATGGTCGATTTGCAATTGACGCAAATATAAATCGTGTAGTTACAATTCGTTAAAATTACATTTCCATCTGCAATAAATTACAAAATACGTTAGATAAGAAGCCAAGTACCTGCCACAATAAAGAATATTTGTGTCACAAAACATAAGTTAGGACTGGCCCATAAATTCATACGAAAATAAAATCGATGGACAATGGGTATAAAATATAGCCAATAACATGAGGTAGCATTCAAAATTATAATGAAGGCAATACAATCAGATTTATGGTCTCCTATAAATTTTTATTCCAACCCATACATTACACACGACAATATGTGTAACTTCCGGTAACTGATATATTTATATAGGTGCAATGCGATTTCCATTTTCTCGAATATGTCCATATTCAGTAGAGAAATAATCCCGGCATAGGAAAATCGTGATAAATCGGCTGTTCATAGATAGCAAATAGACAACGTGGTCTATTTTTTTTAGTCATTTTCAGAGTAAACATAAATAAAATATTCTTCGAATTAGGTAAATTACTTGTTTAAAATACGCACATTTTTAATTTTTTTAAATTAATAAATTCATATTATTAATATTACGACTGCGCAATAAAACTGAAGCCATACAGTACTTTAATATCAAGGCAAGCAATATTCCTGAAGCGTTAGAGAGACGCACAACTAAGAAACGTGCAAAAATTTCAATTGGAAATAAATTCTTGGGTTTTCATAAAGTAGAAGGTGCTACAAGTACGAGTGCCATTATTTTAAGATGTGATATATTGGAATAAAAGTAAGAAAATGTCTTACACAATAGGTGTCGAAAATTGAGGGATTTTGCCAGAAAAAAATAATTCAATTTTAAGTTAATTACACAAAAAGTAACAGAAAATGTTTTCCATATCTTTAAGGGAAGCTATAGTTCGAAAAGACAAATAAGAAAATGTAATATAAATTTTTTTTGTCCGCTGAAAGGTTTCGGAGACAAAATTGTGTGTAATTCAGTAATTCTAAAAAGATGCTTAGGCGAGGGCATACGACAACGCCGTATCATAAGTTACCAAGGGTCTGCTTTAGAAATGCATGTTCAGTCACTTTAAGATATTGAGTGTGGTAAATCACGAAATCGGTTTTTAATGCGTACCTACGTATTATCTGTGGTAATTTAATGTTGATGGTTTAACTAATTTATAAAATGGAAGGTCTCGCAACTTGCGAACATATCTGCGACAACTGGAATCGAAGATGCCAAGCTGTATGGTCGGTGGACATTTTGTTTTGAAATTTTTTATACCTTTTGTGGGAACCATGATTTGATAAGATATTGTACATTATTAGTTTTAGTAATTAAGTTGTAAATATTCTAAATTAATATTTATAATACTATTTGAACATTATATTATTTATAAGTAGGGCTGTCAAAAATGTTCCGTGGGACAGTGGCGTACGCGAAATTAACTAATACGAGAAACAATAAACTGTTACAATTTATAACAATGTATGTAAAACTTACCCTCTTAACTAGCTTGATAAACTAGCTTGCTTATCACAAACTGGAGAAGATGTGTAGCCATTTTGCAGGTATATTTCTATGGTTGTCTCTATGAGTGATGTTCGCTTTGGTGAAAATATATTCTTATATTTTGAAAACGACCGTTCGACATCTACTGATGTAATACACATATACGTAAAATAGTCTTTAAACGCACTTAACGGATCTGATGCTGCACCATCACATATTTGTCTTAATTTGGTAAAACCGGTCTTTATTTAACACACTTGTGAATTTTTCTTTAACGCGCTCATTTGTTGTGTCACCTATAGCGTGTAGCAGTAGATTTACTTCGTCCACTATTTGCAGTGACTCCGCTAACGACAACGCACTGTTTTCTAATTTTTTTGTTTTCATGTAATGGTTTATAGTTCTTCGCAATATTTTTTAAAGCTATTTCAACGGAAATATCTTCGAATTTTGTCTGGCTTTCCTTAATAGCTGCAGCCTCATCTGGATTGAATTGTAGTATCACAGCTTTTATTTGTTGGAAATATTCAGCATAATAAAAAGCTGCCTGCAACCATGTACCCCAACGTGTAAGAATCGGCTGTGGTGGTTCAGGAATACCGGGACACTTGCTATGAAATGCACGGAGACGTTTAGGAGATTTAAGAAACACTTTTTTGTACTTGCTATTAATGCATCCACCTCTGGAAAACCTTTTCGAATGGTTTCTGCCACAAAATGTAAAGCATGCACCTTACACGTAACATGTATAAACATACAACCTTGTACTTGCAAAGAACGGCCTACCGAACGCATTGTCACGGCGCCATCAGTCACAAACATCACCACTTTTTGACAGTTAACATTTTTCTAACGTCTCCAGCACCACCCTGGTAATTGTTTCGCTAGTACACTGATTGAGTCTTTTGCTAGCTAGTAACAGTGGAAGTGTCGGTTTAAGAGGGTCCAGTACTCGTACTATAACATTTAAAATAGATTTTTTTTTACAATCTGTTGTTTGATCAACAGATAACCACAGCCGTGTATTTTTTAATTCACATTTCATCTTATTTACCATGTCTACGTGTACAGTTGGTAGATAGTTACATAATGTTGTGCGACTTGGTAACTTCACCCGGGCATTGTATTTATTCCAGAACTCTCGAAATGGTTGTTTATCGAGTATGTGCAGTGGAACATCACAGGCAATCAGCATTAATACTAAATCAAACATAAACTGTGTTGTCGAAGGCACGCCATTTTTTTTATTTTTATGGTGTACACTATTTACGTAAAGTCCACAATCATGCTTTTCCCAGCACATCAAATCTTTCTCGCACACTTTACAAATTATTTTAGCACCATCATAGAATAAATCCGGAAATTCACCTTTGAATCTATACACTTTGTCAGCAAATGGCCGTTTTCTACCATTGCGTACGTCTGCCATGCTTTATTATTAAATTAATAGCAACAATACAGTACAACAAATAAAATAAAAACACAAAAACAATATGCAATACGCCCAAATGACTTAACGTGTACACAACTCGAAAGCTAATAATAGATTGGACTGGAGAAAGAGTTTCGCGGTCAAGGTGAATGCCGGCGACAGTAAGTACTGCCAATTTACAATCTGATGGTAGACAATTGTATTGAACTAGATGTAACAAAGCAATTTCGTGGTCATGCAACACAAATATTAATAGACATATTTCCTTAGAAAACCATAAATGGAACGTAGGTGGCATTACTTACAGTGACATGCAACGTAATTTTAACTTAGATTTAGGGAAATTTATGATAGGACGTAAGATACCCTGGTCGAAACAAAACGATCTACTTTTCAGACAATTTTTGGAAAAATGTATTAGTGGCAAATATAGCAATGTTAACGTGCCTCGGGGTCTACACTAAAAAAAAATATTTATCAACGGAGTGTGAAAATATTTGAGAGAAAATTTCTTCTCAGCTTAATTGGGAAGTACATCGGGCTTAGCGTGGACGAAACCACTAATGCGTGCGGGTTTAAGGTAGCGATTTTTTAGTGGGTGCATTGGAGGAAAACTGTTCAATGGGCGGGCACTTGATTGCTTCAAAAGTTTTAGAAGCTACAAATTCTCGCACTATAGTGGTGGTAGTGAATTCAAGTCTACAAGAGTTTTGAGCTGACAAATATGCAGAAAATGAGAACAAGTTCTTTTATAATTTCTTACCGATGCGATGGAGTGAATTATATGAAAGCTGCTGGAAGAATATTGAAGAAAACATCAGAATATACTTCATGTAACATGTTTAGCACATGGGCTTCATTTGATTGCTGAAGCTATTAGGAGGTGCTACCCTAATGTTGATAATTTGATATCTAGTGTAAAGAAAGTTTTTCTTAAAGCAAGTCGTGTACGGTTATTTCATGAAATTCTACCAAATACTCCATTACCTCCACAGCCAATTATAATACGATGGGGGAACTTGGCTAGAAGCAGCATCGTACTATTACTGCCATTTTGAAAATGCGAAATCCCTAATACAGTAGTTAAACCTAAATGACGCACTTGCTATTTCACAGACGCAACAGGCATTTATGGATCCAACTGTTCAAGAAAATCTGGAGACTATACACGGAAGTTCTTCACGAATTCCTCTAGCCATACGGGACCTTCAATATCAGCCAACATCAGAATTTACTACAGTTGATGCAAACGTTGTGTTCGATCTTCAACAATATATTTTTCAATTACAGGGAGAAATTGCTGCGAGGCGAGGGTACAAACAAAATTCTACTGTTTAAAAAGAAAATCTTGGACTTGATACGATGACAGGTGTAATAGACCTTTTAAATGGCAAAGAAGTAGACTTTGCTACACCGGGCATGAATGTGGTGACTTCGCGAAAGTTTACATATTTTAAGTATACTACACTTACATCTGTCGACGTCGAGCGATCCTTCTCGCAATATAAATGGATTTTCAACGAAAGGCGACGAAGTATAACTACAAAACATTTAGAACAGATATTAATAATATACTTTTATTCTTGTAACCGGCAGTGAAAAATACTTATGCGTGTAGTTTACTGTTAAGTACTTCACCCTATATCTCCAGTTCTCTTTGAGTAAGCGATCATAATAAATTAACTTTATTAACTTTGTATAATGCGAAATTCGCTAAAAAAATATCAAGGTAAGATATCGTTTCATATATGCATGCAAATCTGATACATAACCACCTAAAGCCAACCCTAGTTTTACGTCATATCCGATTGGTAAATCCTACCTCTGGTGATAAGACCCCAATCCCATTAAACATACATGTGTGAGATATGTTCAAAACAACCATACGTGACCATCAAACTCATCCTAGGAAACGACAATACAGACGAATTTGCCAAACAAGGATCAGCTACTGCATTCATTTGCACGGAACCAGTACTTGCAGTATCAAAGTGCACTGCAAGTAGGTGCGTATCCGACTGGGTCAAAAAAGAACACAACAGATACGTGCGAAACATACCAGAACAAAGACACGGCAAGGTAATCATAACCGAACTGTGCACAAAAAGTTAAGCAACTGCTTACGCTAAACAGGAACCTGCTGAGAATTGTAACAGGATTACTGACAGGTCATACACCAGTGAAGGGACACCTATAAAATATGGAGCTGTATGAAGGTGACCTGGGATGCAGGCTCTGCGGTGAGGCGTCGAATACAGAGGAACATACTCTGTCAATGCGAAGTGCTCACCGCAAAAGACAACATGTTTGGGGAAACAAAAACGGACCTGAGAACACTTACACACAAGACCTGTCATAGAACTGTATCGGCTAATCAGCAACAAAGGAATCACCCGAAGGGCATATATAACCAGGGACGGGCACAATAAGCCGTCTTAGCCGCAGTCACCTCGACTGTATCAGGAAGGGGTCCTGGAAGGATTAAAAAAAAATCAACCTCATTCACAAACAAGAGAGTTGAAAGCGATTATTCCAGGAATTTGAGCCAATATCTCTCAAGATTACATCAATAATTTCATTAACAGTATGTCCGCACCAGCGATGGGCAAACTTTCTTGAAGGTGGGCCAATTAAAGAATTATGTTCGACAATCACGCCAAAGTTAATTAAAGTTACCATAGTAATAAGGTAAGTAAGTAACTGGTAATATGAATAAATAAATTGGTTATTTTATTGTGAATAAAATAGAATAATAGAATTATTAGTAAAGCTGCAAATCGTTTCTGTGTATCATGGTCGTAGAGTACAGATGTACTTACTGTCGCCGGCATTCATCTTGACCCCGAAACTCTTTCTCCAGTCCAGTCTATTATTAGCTTTCGAGTTGTGTACACGTTGTCACTTGGGCGCATTGCATATTGATTTTGTGTTTTTATTTTATTTGTTGTAGTGTATTGTTGATTTTAATTTAATAATAAAGCATGGCAGACGTACGCAGGGGTCGAAAACGGCTATTTGCTCACAAAGTGAATAAATTCATAGGTGAATTCCCGGATTTATTCTATGATGGTGCTAAAATAATTTGTAAAGTGTGCGAGAAATATTTGATGTGCTGGGATAAGCATGATTGTGGCCTTCACGTAAATAGTACACACCATAAAAATAAAAAAATGGCGTGTCTTCGACAACACAGTTTATGTTTGATTTACTATTAATGCTGATTGCCTGTGATGTTCCGCTGCACATACTCGATAAACAACCATTTCGAGAGTTCTGGAATGAATACAAAGCCCAGGTGAAGTTACCAAGTCGCACAACGTTATGTAACTATCTACCAACTGTACACGAAGACATGGTAAATAAGATGAAATGTGAATTAAAAAATACACGACTGTGGTTATCTGTTGATGAGACAACAGATTGTAAAAAAAAATTCTATTTTAAATGTTATAGTACGAGTACTGAACCCTCTTAAACCGACAGTTCCACTGTTACTTGCTAGCAAAATACTAAGTCAGTGTACTAGCGAAACAATTACCAGGGTGGTGCTGGAGACGTTAGAAAAATTTGAACTGTTAAAAAGTCAAGTGTTGAGGTTTGTGATTGATGGCGCCATGACAATGCGTTCGGTAGGCCGTTCTTTGCAAGAACAAGGTTGTACGCGAGGTTGTACGTTTATACATGTTACGTGTAAAGTGCATGCTTTACATCTTGAGGCAGAAACTATTCGAAAAAGTTTTCCAGAGGTGGATGCATTATTAGCAAGTACAAAATAACTGTTTCTTAAATCTCCTAAACGTCTCCGTGCATTTCATAGCAAGTATTCCGGTATTCCTGTACCACCACAGCCGATTCTTATACGTTGGGGAACATGGTTGCAGGCAGCTTTTTATTATGCTGAATATTTCCAACAAATAAAAGCTGTGATACTACAATTCAATCCAGATGAGGCTGCAGCTATTAAGGAAAGCCAGACAAAATTCGAAGATATTTCCGTTGAAACAGCTTTGTAACGAAGTGATTATTTTATAGAATTAAATTATGTAACTAGGTGCTATTTGTCTGATTCAAAAGATATTTTAAACATTGTAGTATTGCGCCCTTAATAGTGGTATTGTCAGTTGCTAATTAATAATAGTATAATTGTTATTTATAAGATAGGTAGTATTGATCCGTTTGTATAAACATTCCAAATATGCCGAGCTGCAGGCAGTACGTGAATCGCGAAACGCGAATCGCGCATATTGCCCCCGGCACTCCTGTGCCCGCCCTACCGTGAAGGACCCCGAGACTGGAAACAAACAAATGAGTTTCCATCTGACTGCCGACCGAGGAACCACGCCGACCAGTATAGTAAGTAATCTCGTTGTGAGTATAAAGGTATAGGTATTTAAATTTAATTCGGGTTTTTTCGTAAAAGGTGACGTATTGCCATATTCCGCGCATGACTACAGCGTCTCCTCCTACTTGAGGATTTTTCAGAGCGTCCAGGACAGTACGTTGCTGCCTCCAGTATCGACCAGACGTGCCGACATCGACAGCTCCAGAGAGGAAGCAGCCCAGGATACGGCCGCCCACTTACTGTCCCCGCTCGCCTATCATAAATATCGCTTGTAGAATAAGTAAATATGAAGATGCATATATAGTGTAAATAGTAATTAGTGTGTAGAATAAATGTAAATATTGGATGAGAGTCGTTTCATTAGCTTTAGTGTGTAAGTTACCTTTTCCCGACCCCTGGCTTATCCGTTTCTTCACTGTAGTTGCCCGGCCTCTATCGTCCCGCCGATAGAGTAAAGTGGTGTTTCTGCACTCTAAACAGAAACTGGCGCCCGAGATATCCGTATCGTAAGCACACCGCAGTAGTGTTGGGCGTCAAAGTGACACTTCTGATCTTGTGTAGAACCACGAAGTAGGTTAAAAAATATTGCGAAAAACTATAAACCATTACATGAAAGCATAAAAAAATGAGAAAACAGTGCATTGTCGTTAGCGGAGTTACTGCAAATAGTGGACGAAGTAAATCTACTGCTACACACTATAGGTGACACAACAAATGAGAGCGTTAAAGAAAAGTTCGCAAGTGTGTTAAATAAAGACACCGGTTTTACCAAATTAAGACAAATATGTGATGATGCAGCCCCAGATCCGTTAAGTGCGCTCAAAGACTATTTTACGTATGCATCAGTTTATTGTTTCTCGTATTGGTTAATTTTGCGTACGCCACTGTCCCACGGAACATTTTTGACAGCCCTAATTATTAGTGCTCGATTTAATGAAAAATGAATGGAAATTTACATGTCGATAAAATGCAATATTCAATATTCTTAGAGCAGTTTATTTGTACCATTAATAAGACATAATTAGACCAGTAATTAGATATAATTTGATTTTTAAATAATAAAATAAACCAACGCTAATAAGAAATAACTTAAAGTGTTGAACCGGTTTAATTTTTAAGATTTTCTTCTCTGACTTTACTAGTTTATCAAAGTTTTGTGCTGACTCGAGATAATTATAAATTACGCACTGAAGATGAATTCTGAAATATGAAGCGGATCAACGGCAAAGAACATTAACGAACTTGACATATCAAAGACAAGTCAAGTTGCCAAGTAATTAATAAAGTGTTAATTGAATGTTTGAAGTTTCTTGCTGAAAACGTTTGAGGGATTCAATTAGCAGCGGCGCGTAAGATAGTCAACCTTCATGCTTACTATTTGTATTTGCATTTAATGGGAAAATTTCAATTGTACTATTAATGAAACAAATAGTACCAAGTTCGAAAAAAAAATTACTTAGAAAACTATGTAGTATTCTGAAAGTATATGGCTGTATCTGAAATTCTATTGTACCTGATCAGTAATGTTTACGGAAACGCCGAGTATTTTACTCTTCATTTATAAAACTCAATGGAGTTTAAATCTGGCCAACCCGTGAACTGCTTTATTGAAACTTGAGAGTCGTACAGAATATTCCCGGCCGTTCTCGTACAATTCCAGTCTCATGTAACCCGTCTGCACAGTCCAGTGGCATAACAATATAATTAAATTATACATATAAATACGGAAAATATCGTTCAAACATAATTTTTTTCTGCCCTGCTTGACTTTAAACTAATATTTAGTATGTAATCCTCAGAGACAGGGATATATCTGGAACATAAAGGGCTCTTGCATCTAGGATCGTACACCATGCTCTTCAGCAGTAATGAGTAAAGAGAAAGTTAGAAAGAGCATGAAACAAATTATATAGATATATATGAAGTATTGCATATACATATAGTAGTAGTGTGTTTGGTTTCTCCTAAAGTAATTGTAAATCTAGTGAATATAAATAAAATTCATTGTGGTGTTTAATATCATCATGCAACTAAACTCATAATCAATTTAGTAGAAAACATTTCATTTGTGTAAGAGCTTTACATTTATATTATATATTTAACTATAACAAAAGAGTTAAACGAAAATTGTCTAGCAAATAATAAGTCATTTTTTCCTTTCTTTTTAATATATAGAATTAACATCGCAACTAAAAATTTGAAATTTTAAGGAATGCTCCTAAATTAAAGGGATCCGGATGAGCAATATCTAAAGATCTAATTCAGTCCGAAAGAGAAAAACAAAAAATATTATATAAAAATTTCAAAAAAAGCTATACAATTAAATCATTCCAAAAAAAATTACAAAAAACAAATTGATGGTAAATGACATAATATACACATGTGAGGAATTAAAAGATGGGGACATTTTTGAGAGTTTAATCCAAACTGAAAATCGTAAAGATGTTGTCGAAACCAGTCATGATGAAAAAACAAGGAAAACAGTATGCAATATAGTAAGAACAGTAATTGGAGACAGACCAACAACAAGACAGAATAAAAAATAATCGAAGGCTTAATTTTTTCTTTTGTTCAATGTATTGCTTGTAACTGTCCTTCCTGTTATACTGAACAATTTTCTTATTTTAATATAACTAAACTTAGTGTAATTAAATTAAATAAAAATGGATCGATATATTCGTGACTATAATTAGCAACCTTTTAAAACCAAGGAAATAAACACTGCTGAGGAATACAGTGCTCAAATTATTAATAGCAAAAATAACGTATTAAAAATATATCATCAAAATAGTACTTCTATTTTTTTCAAAATATGGATAAACTGAAAGTATTTCTGAATCAGTTTGTTTCAGATTTTGAATTTATAGTTCTCTCCAAAACTTGGAAAATCTATGACTCTAGTTTTTTCAAAATGACTGGCTACAATATGATTTACAGTGAAGGAAGTGATGGTGTAGTTGTCTATGTGAGGGACACACTCAATTATGTTGCTAATATTATTCAAATTAATGATTATCAGGTAGTGGAGATAAAATTATAGTTGCAAAATAAAACAGTATGTTTGACAGCTATATACAGTCTTCCATCTACATCTCCAGAACATGTTGTCACTTATCTTAGACAATATTTAAATGAGAAATCTAGGGAATCGTGATTACCACATTATAGTAGGCGATATTAATCTAAATATAGGTACCATAGGACAGTGACATAACTTTCGATTATTTAAACGTAATAAGTAATAAGTGAGTTTAACTTTATATCTACAATAAATACAGTAACAAGAATACAGGGCAGCTCGGAATCTTATCTAGATCAAATATTTTTAAATAGTAAAGAAGCCAGTATCAAGAATAGCTGCGAATCATTTATTATAACACATATTACTGATTATTTTTCTACATTGAATTTAAATATTAAAATAAAGATTATGGAATCTCAGAGACAAAGTTTCACTATGTTCATAAATTACAAAAATCTTAAAACCGACCTACAATATTATAACTGGATCAATTATTACAATGCAAAAAAATGCTAAAGAGTGTGCCCGTCTTTTAACCTCACTCTTAATTGAAAAAATTAATGAACATACAAAAATTGTTAAAACAGAAAAGAAATGAAACTAGAAGAAAACAATGGATCAGTAAAGCGCTAATGATTTCAATTAACAAAAGCGATAGGATGTACAGGGAATATCAAAAATACCCAAATAAAATATTAAAAGAATAATTTAATAATTATAGAAATCTTTTAAATAATCTAATTAAACTATCTAAATTAAATTACTACAAGAAAAAAATAAGTAGTGTTACCGGCGTTTAACAAGATTACCAGAATTTTCTGGGCATAAAGTAGTCGGTAACGAGATCTTGTCGTCTTTACGTATGTAGGTATACCCGGCAATGGTACCACGTAAAGACTAGCTCGACCTCACATAAACTCAGGGTCGTGAAGGGCGGTGTTTGGCCTGTAGCCAGAGAAAACAGAGAGTAATTGCCTTAAGGGTAGTCGAGGGCTAAAAATTGAGAGCCTTGAAACTATTAATAAAAAAAAGGTTTATAGCAATATTCCTCCTTCAGTGCAATAAAACAAACCATTTAAAAAACAATACCCTGTATATTAAATACTATAGTTAGAAATTAAACCTTTTACCACATGTGCAGTGCAAAATTACTACAAAATTGTACCCTTAATGCTACCTAGACAAAATGTAAACAAAAAAAAATGTACAATTATCACACAATTTGATGTTATGTAGGGAATAATTATGGAACGGTGAGATACAGAGTAACGCAACCTATACAAAATACAATATGTATATATCACTTATAATTAAACAAATCGCATTAGCACCAAATGTAGATACAAATGGTTGTCATAATAAAAAAGATCAGATATATATATATACACATATATAGAAATTCAATGGTTAAAAGGATACATTACTCTGCTATGTTACAAAACCCGAACTCCTGGCTAGGAAAGGTGTTCCTCGTAGATGGACAATTTCTTCAGTTGACTTTCCTCCTTGTTCGATGGCTCCGAAAGGACAAAAGACCCTCGACAGCCTCGTTGGTGAGAGACCTTCAGGGATAGTGAAATATCTTCTGCAGGAACTAAAGATTCTTCGCAGAAGATGTAAGATTCCGCAGGAACTAAAGATAATGCGTGGGAACTAAAGATGATCCGGGGGAATAAAAAACCCTGTATAGAATGATCAGAAGGATTCACAACGTATACAGGGTGGAGCAATATTGCGTCGGACCTCGACCTCGAGACATTTAATTAATGTTTTTGAATCATTTTCATTTCCTAAAAATGTACAGGGTGGCCTCAATTAAGAACTTTTTAAATTGAATTTTCTCAATTTTTCTCAAATGGAACACCCTGTATATTTTTCAACGATGTGATGTAAAAATGAAAAACGAACATTTTTTGTAAGTACTTCCCTATGACTAATTGCAACCATTTTCGTTTTATAAATAAATAAGTGTTTATTTTTCAATTAAGAACTTATTAAATTGAATTTTCTCAATTTTTTCAAATGAAACACCCTATATATTTTTCGACGATGTGATGTAGAAATGAAAAACGAACATTTTTTTGTAAGTACTTCCCTATGGCTAATTGCAACCATTTTCGTTTTATAAATAAATGTCAAATTCAAGAATAAACTTAAAAAAAGAAGTTCCCTCAAATAATTCATTAGAAAAATGTATAACAGGTGTTCGACGTGTTGCCCATTTTGATTGACACACGTCTTTATGCAATTTTGAAATGAGGCCATTTAGTGAGACCATTTCCATTGAAATGAGTAAATAGTATTTAACCAGTCCTTTACTGTAATGTTTTTTTTGTAAATTTTTTTGCTGTTTTCGTTATTCGACAAGCAATAAAACCTCAGTTTGGTATAAATTGTCGTGTACAAAGGAGCATTTATCACACTTATAGGTCGTTAGTTACAATTTGTATTGAATTTAAAATATTTGGAATTTTACAATATGAATTTTAATAAACGCGGAACTTGTAGACATGACTTTTGTTTTGGGCGAGTCAGACAGAAATTGTTTACTTGCCAATAGAATTTATCACCAACGTTATCCTGAAAGAAGGCATCCTGATGTTAGCAGCTTCCAAAACCTTCTCGATAGATTTCTGGAAACTGGAAATGTCGAATATAAAAAAAGTGAAAGAATAAAACGTGTTGTGAACGAAAAAAATTAGTTTTCTGTGGTGCTGGCAACGGTTGAGAATCCCCATGTTAGTCAAAGAGAAGTGACCTCATTAGTAGGAATAAGTAGACGGTCTGTGGGTCGAATCTTAAAAACAAATGAGTTGCATGCATATCATATTCAAATGCAGCAGGAATTATCTGATGACGATTTTCAAAAGTGCCTACAATTTTGTAATTGGGCCTGAGGTAAAATGCAAGTTGATGTCAACTTCTAGGGGCAATAACTCCGAGACACGTGTCCGTAGCTGCATAATTGTTTCTTTTTGGGGGATATGGCACTAAACCTTCTTTGTTTTATTTTGAACCCCAATAAATCTATCTTGTTTTATTTGTATGTGCCAGGTGGAAATGAGCAGTACACATAGAGCTCTGTGTGTTGACTGTCCTCATCGAGGCCCCAAATGTGGCACATGGGAACATGAAGACACTAATTGAGTACTGTGTACTGTACTTTCCAGCCTTATTTTAGTTCTTGTTCCTGATCTATTCCATCCTAGATCCAATTCCTTAGCTACGCTACGCTGATGAGGGGCAATAACTCCGAAACACGTTTCCGTAGCTGCATAATTGTTTCTTTTTGGGGGATATGGCACTAAACCTTCTTTGTTCTTCAATAATGTTTTATTCACTGATGAAGCAATTTTTCATAAAAATGGATTTGTTAATAGGCACAATTTCCATTATTATGCTTCGGAAAATCCTCACTTTTTATGCAAGTTGATAACCAACACAGATGGTCTATAAACGGAATTATTTGAGAACATGTAATAGGGCCACATTTCTTTGATGGTACATTGACTGGAGCTATTTATCTTCATGTTTTGGAAAACTATCTGCCACAATTAATTCTTGGTAAATCTCTCTGGAAGAATTCGAAATAAGATGTGGTTTCAGCAAGATGGTGTTCCACCACATTATTTAAATGCAGTTAGAGACCACTTAAATCATACCTACCCTCATCAATGGATTGGAAGAAATGGACCCACTAAATGGCCTGCTAGATCACCAGATCTTACAAAAATGGATTTCTTTTTGAGGATACGTGAAGGAAATTGTTTATAGAGACACACCAACAACAGTACAAAATATGAAGGAAGGAATAATAACTGCCTTTAGATCTATCACACCGGCCGTTTTAGAAACAGTGGAAACCTCATTTCAAAGGCGCATAGAGATGTGTATCAATCAAAATGGCCAACATGTGGAACATTTATTATAATTTTTTCTACTGAGTTATTTGAAGAAACCTCTTTTTTTAAGTTTATTTTTGAATGTTGTAATTATTGCTCAATAAAACGAAAATTGTTGCAATTAGCCATAGGGACGTACTTACAAAAAAATTTTCGTTTTTCATTTTTACATCACATCGTTGAAAAATATACAGGGTGTTCCATTTGAAAAAATTGAGAAAATTCAATTTAAAAAGTTCTTAATTGGCCACCCTGTACATTTTTAGGAAATGAAAATGATTCAAAAACATCAATTAGATGTTTCGTAACTGGTATTCACATAAGTTTTTCTTAAAACCCATAATTGTGAATGTGGTGATTTTTTTAATATCCATCTGCAGATGGCATTATTTCAACAAAAAAATTCATTACATCAAAGTGGTTGGGAGATAGCCAATAATAATATAGGAATGAATAGAGCCTAGAAAGAGGCTTCAAAAAATGTACTGATATACATAGCATTCCATTTAAAAAAAAGGCACTTGGTCCTGTAATTTCGTCTTGGCTCGCCCGGTATGTTCGAAAATAATTTCCAGTTATAGACTTTTTATCTAGTTTATTTGCAAATTTTTAAAAAATTTCTAGCTATCGTAGAATTCGAAATATCGAGGTCCGACGCACTATTGCCCCACCCTGTATATCAATCAAAATCTCGAGGTCGCAAAAAATCACGATTACTATACTTCCTTATATTAGGTATAAGAAAGCAAAAAGAGAAAAAAGTTAAAAAGTGTATTTTAAACATTTCTCTGCAACTTCCAAATAATTCAAAATTTGCAGTAAAACGGAAGATAAACCAAAGATAATTTTGCCTTTATTATTACTATTATTTTTATTAAATACATCTTCGCCCAGTTTCTCAAACGGAGCTCGTTCTATGTAGCATATTCACGCATGCAAATTATTGATTTTAATATAAAAAACGTCAGTCGCACAAAATGAAGTTTTAACTTTGAGAGCAAGTCCGTCTATCCCTCGCTTTAAAATGGATATTATGTAAACCCGTTTAATTTTCCTTTCAAATTTGATTGATTGTGACGCGAGAATTGAATTGGGAATAACAGCACATTCTTTACGTCACCCCGTTCTGACAACAAACTTAATTTAAAGTATACATCATTATCGAAACCTATATTTACATACATATTTTTATTTACGTTCCACACATCACAGACAGATTTAAATATTTTATTACATACTTGGAAATAATTTACGGTCATGGTGAAATTAAAAAATATTTCACAACAATTTATAATAATTTAATAACTTTATATTAGTTAGAATAGTTAGATACAAATTTTAATTTACACAACCAAGAAAGAATAATAACATTACAAATTCAACTAAAACTCCAATAAAAATTAGTTACAAAGGTAAATATTTTAAAATCCACCATTTTTTGTTTTTGGTTCGAAAACAATGTGTTTTAGAGGCAATTTGTCAGTTATTTTGGAGACTAGCAGCAGCAATAAAGTTATAAAGCGACTCCGTGTACAGCGTCAAAATTGTGTGGGAATTGTTGAATTTGAGAGAGGCAGAATGAGTAAACCACGATTCTTAATCAATTCTCAATCGTAAATCGGTAAATGATTAATTCGGAAACAACTTCTTTAAGGGATGGCAATTAGAAACCAGTTGCAAACGTCAAGATTGGTTATTGACTGATTTATGGCAATAGGTCGAAGAGAAAGAATGTCCATTTACCAAAGAATGACGTCAGCTACTTCATTCGTAGTGTCCGAATTGCTAACTTTCTTTAACTACTGAAATATTGAATTGGGGCGCTTTCAACATTTTCGTCGAAAAACGAAATATATTTACATCATATTACATAGCTGAGAACTCTTTTTATTAAAAAAACAAACTCTATAACTATTTTAACATAGGTATACATTCAAATCAAATATTTTCCGACAAAACACCAAGCCTAGTATTGCAGGTTGCTTATACCTGTTGTGACGTAACAGATCATATCAACAAAGTTGATCGAAGCAAGCAGCTTCTGTTTATTTGGCGTTATTAACCGGCTCGGTGGCATAGTTAACCAGAACGCGCAATCGCAAGCATGACTAGAAATCGATGTATCGTAGCTGCGGATTCGAATCCCGCCACCATTGACAATGTCGGTGGAAATGGTTGTATGTTCACGTTTTCCTAAGTGTTACCCCCGTCTAGACAGCCTCGGTTTTAGATTCTGGGGTTGTCTAATTTTTGGTAGGAATTTTTTCCGGTAGAACTGCCGGACAGTCCCGCCATGGACTACCGTACCTCACAAGAATTAACTACAGCCATTCCACACATCCTGCAGGGTTACTGGTTGTACATATAAATAAAAAATTCGTTTTTCCGAGTTTTTTTTTTTTTTGGAGAAAATCATAATATAGAATGAAAAAATGCATTTTAGGGGGTCTAAACACATTTTTGAAAAAAAGTTTTATAGCAAAAAAAAGTTGTTCAGTTTTTGACGGCGAATCGATTGCTGTGGTGTAAAAATGAAAATAGTTAGTACAAAGATGCTTTTGAGACATTTTTCTATGTTCTTTTTTTCTAAAATATTTCTGAACATAAAAAATGTCATTTTAGGGGGCATAAACGCACTCTAGGAAAAAATTGTACAGAGAAAAATTGTGTATTTTTTGCCGACCAAACGATTGCCGAAGTGTGAATATAAAAATGTTCACGAATAACACAATTTCTCGCAATAATTATAATTTTGTTCTCTAAGCACTCGAATTCAGGCCCGGTTTATAGCCACCCTTATCAATATGTGAATTTTTGCCAGAACGATTTCGAAAGAAGAGGTAAAAAGCTACATTTTTGTGCGGTGAAACATTTTTTCTAATAAAACAATTATCAATATCTTGGTTCCACATTTTATTAAATTTCTTAATAGTTTTGTTGTAATGTATTATTGGTGAGAATTTTTTCCAATGGCATTTAAGTTTTCCCCAATGGATGAGACTCTTCAGAATTAGCTATGTACATCTGGTACAATTATCGTCCCACTTCAGGTACTTTTTTTGAACGCCTGCCTTAAAAATTAAGAAATCTCGTTATAAAATGTTTTATTTGTAAACAGCACGACAGCTTAAGGTTGAAATAAATTAGTAATTATTAATAAATGTTGTAATGCCAGTAGTGTCGGTGCGTCTTTCATTTTACTCTAAATTACTTGCAATACAAAAAAAGAAATGCTTCATCTAAAAGGGGGAGGTAAGAGTTACATTTTCCATTTTTCTTGATGAAGGAACTGCCAACGCTAAGTTGCTGAAAAGTTTGAGAAATCACTCGATCATAATATAAGTAGCTTATATAACATTTAGTCATTCCGAGAAACAGAAGAACGCGTAGAAGCCACCCAGGGCAAAATAATAAAAAAAGTAACAAATGGGTTTTAAGATACATTTTGATGTTTGAATGCCGTACGATGAAATATTAAGATATACATATATATTAAAAAAAATGACGATTTTTTTTTCAACATTTGCCACAAAGAACCTATAAAAAATATTTATTTTTGGTGTTTTATAAATATTTTAAAAACCAAAATTAGCTATTGTCCCCCAAACACAATAAATTTTTTATTTCTCTTTTTTTTTTTAATTTCATTTTTGGGGTTGGCCTTCCGGGGAAAAAAAATACCTACTTAATTTCGTTGATAGATCACACATTTTAATCATTACAAAAATTCACAACTATCATTTTATATTAATATAATACTGTTCCAAAAAAAGTGATGCACTTGATTTTTCAGATAGATTTAATTTTCAGACCGGTGCGGTGACCGATATGAATAAATTTTTTGTTTGTAGTTTGTAGCTAAATTCATTCTATATGAGTGAGATTGGAAGGAACGGTAAGTTTTTCTAAATTTCATGGAAATTATTGGAGAAATTTATAGTGAACTTTTTTTGACAATTTATTAAGACACCCTGTGAGTAATACGTCAATTACGAGGAGTTCTTTATTGCGTAAGATTTTTTAACGAACATTTTTCAATGACACCGAGATACCGGTTTTTTAGGAACCTTGCTTTTCACCTTTTTGAGAAAGATATTACGGAGATCGAGTTGATCTGGAAAACAATCGGTAATAATAGTGTTGGTGAAATTTAAATTAAGTTCATTGCCAGTAGAGAAACCCACAGAGAATCGTTTAGGCGACGAAATACGAACGCCGCTGAGATTAGAAAATCAACATGCTGAAGACCGATTCGTAGGTACGGGGAAATGGGAAGCATCAATTGTAAGATGGGTTGGTCGTTTTACAATCGTCGCATCATTTGTAAGATTGAAATAAGACCTTCACCAAATTCGGAAAAAGGTAAAGTTAGAGACTTGCACGCCCGCAAAAGTTTCTAAATTATTGGCTCAACATCACGCTGCTCGGTGAAATTATGTGCAAAACTATGGCGGTTGAAATTTTCAAGATTGGTCCGTCTTATTCACGGATGAAAGGATTGCCATACCATGGTAGATGCTGTAAAAGGATATGGAGGACTGGCGAGTGGTTTAAACGAAATTTAATAACAGAGTGCGGAAGTTTTAATGATGTGTCAATTATGATGTAAGGTGAAATTTCGATGGATAGACGTACAGCTCTATATGTTTTACCAATAAGACAATTGAAGACAGCAGAAATTTATGTAAAAAATATTATTACAATAGTACATATCACATTTCGTTCCGTTAATTGGTGATAATTTTATCCTAATGCGCGATAATGCTCGACCACATATGGTAAAAGTAGTGTGAATTTTCTTTAACAATGTTGGTATCGCTACATTGGAATGGTCAGGTAGAAGTCCAAATATGAATCCTATAGAGCATCTATGGGATGAACTGGGACGAAAAGTTCCATCTCGTGAAACGGCTCCTGAGATGGTTACAGAGATAGCTAATGCTTTGATGCATGAGTGAAAATACAAGATCAAAAAATCAGTAATTTAGTTTCTAGTATGCCACGCAGATTGAAAACTTTGAGAACTGGTAAAAGTGGCAATACAAGATACTAAACATTCCGGTGTTTACTCTTGATTTTTTTATTGTTTCGTTTTTCTGTACTGTTTAAGTTTGTTTTGTGTATTATTAAAAATATGAATTTGAACGTCCCAGTTTATTTAATTTCTTCTTTAATTTATTGTGTCACAAAATTTTTGCGAAGGTGTTTTCAGGCCAACTGCAATCTCCATAGATACCATTTCCCAATAATTAAAGGCGAAAAAGTAAGGTTCACGTAAAACCGCTGTATCTCGGAGTACCAGATATAGAACAGTGAACAAAAACCAAAGTGTTTGTTAAAAAAATGGTTTACACGTATTACTCACAAGGTTTTTTAAACCTTGTAAAAATAGTTAGCTATGAATTTCTCCAATAATTTCCAAGAAATTTTAAAAAAGTTACCATTCCTTCCAATCTAGCTCATAGGGAATAATTTGACTACAAACTAACAGAAAATTTATTCACATCGGTCCACCACAGAAAATTAAAAGACTTTAAAATTATCTGAAAAATCAAATCCGTTACTTTTTTGGAGTGTAGTTAGGATAATAGCAAACTTCTAAAACTATTTTCAATATCATACCACACTTGGTTTTTAGATATTTATAATAATCCAAAAATAAGTCTTTTTGCATTTCGTAAAAAGGTTGAGAATTAGAAAAGTTTGTAAATGCATTTAACCGATAGCACTGTACCGTAGATGAGTAAAACGCGTTATGTGACTAGCTCGAATACTCCTGTCTATTTGCCCCCTGAGTTCGAATTTCAATTCCGAAACACTTATCCATGGGCCATGGCTGCATTATTGTTTCCTTTTCTAGAGTATACGTCACTAGTATTTTCTTTGTATGATCATAAATTTCAGTATTAACAGTCTTCATTCAATTTTATTCTTTAGCAGGACAAACACAAAACAAGTGGCAACAATTATTTGTAAATCATTCAGTGTGTAAGTAACTGGCCGAATTAATTTCATGAAATCTTCACCTGCAGCGCTTCTGATAGTTGTTTGTCTATTAAGATTCCCCAGCATTCGAGGAACTTTTTGACAACTTTATATCAGGTCCTCTAGAGGTTTCTAAAAGTGTATCAAACATAACAACTGATATACTTACTTGAGTTTTCATGATGAAATAATAATAGATATTTAACTTTTAAGAGTCCTCACAATTCATGCAAATTTCACAATTCATGAAAATAGTGAAGGTTAAACGACGACCCATAAATATCAAAATAATAATTTCAGTTTATTTGTGAACTACATTAAAAAAAACGATTGAGGATAGGGAATTTTAAATTAGAGTTTTCTCCATATACTTGTGATTGGCCCCATAATACATACCATCAAAAATATTGTTAATATTCCATTACGATTATCATTTTTAATGTATATTGCATAGCAAGCATATTGACCCATCAACTATAATATTAACATGATATATTAAACCATAAAAAGGCACTGATGCGCATTTTCTAAGACATTTTCATAGAGACATAAAGTTTACAACCTAACAACAAAGATTAGATACGGCCCTTTACGGCATAGACTCCAATAAAGCGTAGTATTGAAAAGCTCTTTTCACGAGGATTACATTCCATGAAAAGGTCTATCCCACAACAGACAACCCTTCTGATTTATTTCCAGTCAGTGACAACTTAGGATGGCCATCACGAAGATCGGTCGGAAAGTTGGCTGGGTAACTTCAGAAACCCAATTACGGCGGCCTAAATATAAAACGTCCGCGAGTCCAGATTTGTCGGATCTGTTTTAATGAATGTCCTTTCTTCTTATCGGTTTTCGGCTCTTAGCATTCTATTCCGCTTTAGAAATAGGTATATTGAAATAAAACTTTATCTGCGGTTTAAAGAAAATAGAATTAACAAAATAAATAACAACCTTTTGAAAAAAATATATGTATTATTAACGTTCAGTATGTACTTATTAATATATGAATTGTAAATTATGATGTCCATATTGCATAAATGTACATTTAGGTTTGGACAAAAGTAACAAAGTAAGCGCTGTATCTTTTGCCAAAATCATTTTTTGACAAACCTAGGGTATGAGTTATCACTTTAGACGAAAATTCGCAAAATAGTGGAACTAATATATAACACGCTAAAATTTGGTATACCAAAATAGCCCAAAGTGATGTGAACTGTCTACGGAACTTTAATATAGTATGCATTACATAACTATCACTAAATTTGCGACTTTAGTGTAAAATTCATCTTGTGGTATGTCCGTTTACTAACAATTGCGTAAATTCTACTGAATTCAGGTACTGTAGTTACTATTACACTTTCAAGTAACTCCTGCTTTATGTGCAATGTCGGGAATAACTGTTGTTGAGGAAACCCCAACTGATTTTGTACTAATTTCATTTATATAACTACTGCATTTTGTTTTTGCTAAATGACTGGCAAACTGGCGTCGCCCTGTATAATATAAATCTAAATAAATGTAAAGTTTTAAGCGTAGACATGTTTTTATAAGCGGCCGAGCAGTCGTTAGATTAGTCAAGGCCAAGCAGCTTGGAGGGGTCGAGTACGCGGGACGCAGGACTCTAAGTGATGAGTTGAGAAGCAGTGTTTTATCGGAGAAGACGTGTTGTCTTGGTTCTAGCATTTTTATTCGCGCATTAGTAAATAAGCGCTGGTTTGGATCCCTTTGTAGGGAAAACATACATTTTGAACTCTCTGGACAAGAGAAAACACTTGGGCACCGGTAGTGGCTGGTCATTTGGCAAGCAGTTAATTGCTTGGATGTGTACAGAGATTTTGTACAGAAAATCAATTTATGTTATTGTTATTACACACGGAATTCCTGGTAACTTCTTCTCGTAGAAATATATTGTTGAGTTTAGTGGCAGCTAGTTTCATTTGGGGCTTAGGGCTATTGCAGACGGTGGTTAAATCCTATGGTAACAGCACCACTTACATAAATGCGGAAAACTCAAGGTTCCCGAGCGTGGCGAAACGCAAAAAAAAATATAGCAGTGAGCTTTCGAAGCTGTGTTGCAGGGAATTTACACACCCAACGCAACAACTGTTACAGTTTCTTTCATACAAGAATATTTTAAAAGTCAGAAACAAAATTTGCCAGTAAATAACCTGCTCAAAGGTCTACTCTTAATTTATTGCATAATTATTATAATACAAGGAATATCTCAAATACCTAATTGTTGCCAGTGCTCGAAATCAATAGCTGTGTTTGTTATCCTACATTAGTGTAGGAACTGTAGCTAGTGCTAGCTCAGAGGCGTTTGCTATACTCGAGTGCATGGTACTTTTTCATGTTTGGTATATCAGTGTAGAACTACAAGTGCAGCACTTACAACACCGACTCCAGAGATGGAACAGATAGTGTAGTGTAGATTTTAAATCTCCCCACCATAATTTATGTTTTGAACCAAGTCAACTGTCTATTCTGCCGTATTTTTTCAAAATGAATATATTTACAGTAACTTTACAAGATGTGTATGGAAATGAATATCAAATTAGTGCAGGCAAAGAAGAAGTTGATAGATTACATGCAGATAGGATATAAACAAATTTATTGTTTGTATGTACAACCTAAAAGTTATGTGCAATCTTAAATTTTTAATTTTAGATCGCAATTTGTAGAAACTCGAATCCAGATTGAAAAAGATAAAAGGGAATATGAAGCTAGTTATGATTCTACAATGAATACTGCAGGTATGTTTCTTTTATTATACATTGGTTTTTATAATATATACCTACCTTAAATCTATATATGTAATTTAATGAAATGTATTCTCCTGTGTTTTATAGCTTTTCTCTAATATACTATACAGGGTGCTTAGGACGAAATAATAAAAATCTTGGATAAAAGGGAAAATTTTTTATTTATAATAGTTAGAACAAATATTTTTTTTTTGGAAGTTCTAGCTTTCTTTAGTGCAATATTTCCAATAATAATATCCTCATCATTATTATTTGTAATTTCGCTGCTTTCACTTGTATCATTGTCAAAAAATTCTTACATACAAATAGAATTCGTTTTTCCCACAGGTTGTTTTACAAAAATCAACAAAAACTGCAAACATCAAAATCTACACAGCCTTCAAATTAAACGTCAAAACAAAAATGTTCCACTGGATACACTAAATTGTTTGTTATGACTGTGCACTAACTGAAATTTCAGACAGCACTTTTCCTCAGAAGTGCAAATAGAATCCTGCACTACACTACACTGCACTGATATACCAAAAAAAACTATTGTCGAGTTGCTGCTATTCGAAGATATAAAAGTTCCATTCTCTGTCCAAATTTTGGTAGTTTCTACAAAAAAGAGATTAAATTATTAGTTTTAATATAACACCACATGAAATTACAACCCCCTTTATCCCTGAAGGTCTGGAATGACCTTGTGGAAGAGGGCTACACATTTTAGAAACAATGGACACACACCCAATATCCGAGTATACTATGATTAATCTCTCTCACAGAAAAATCCCAGTTCCTCTGAGGTTTCGAGGCAAGTACGTTACCTCTAGACCACGGAGCCATATACAGTATAATGCATAAAATATTTGGTTTTACCTGGCTATTTTAACACGGTTCAAGAATAACTGGAAAAGTAGATGTTTTAGCCATTTCTGGATATTTTATTTAAATAATCTCTTCTTTTTGCAACGTTCCTGCGAACCCAGTGTTGTATTTGGCTGTTTTGATCAGTTAATGCCCCTTTCGTGCTCACCATACCCTCATATTTCGTCTGTAGGGCTGAAAATTACGGAAATTATGATCTAACCTCACCTCTCTCTATGGGCTTTGGCGCATGTTAAATATCAGTAAAATGATCAACTGTACCTAAAATAATTATTTGGCTTACCTGCAATTTCAATAAATTAAGTGGCAATATGGGCAGATTTAAATAATTTATCAATTTTGTTTATTGTCCTTTGGGATTAAGTATAAATCATGTACTTAACAAGATTGTAGTGAGTTTTGATTGTTTGGGTTCTACAATTTTGCCGGATTTTCCGGATATAACACATATTTTACGGCAGCGAGTTGAAACATTTTGGTTATCCACGTGGGTCATCAAGTTGAAATTTATTCTTATTTTCTTATAGGAGACTTATTTCCGTTATCCAAGAAGGCAACTGACAATGTCAGACACTCTAAGCCCACCTGATATCGAAGGTATGTTTGGTGTTTATGCCCATATCACGTTTTGTAATGATCTTTTTTTTTGCAGGGCTTTTCTTTTTCTCTTTTCTTTCGTATATTTTTCTTGCCTGTTTTTTTTTGCCTCTTTTGTATGCCACCGGTTTGTGGGCTGCTAGAATTTTCCAAAGCATTCCACACTGTCACACTCTTGGGACACAGCCTGCCTGTGTTGCTGCGGACACCTGTGACTTTCGATCGGGACTTCACCACAGTATGTATGTATTTGGGATGTGACTTCATGGATTAACAAAACTAGGATTCAGCAAGAAGCAGAGGCAATTGCATTGTAATAAGAATTGTACTGAGCAAAGTATAAATAAGTTTTATTTTATATGATCTGGGGTTTTGGGGTTAAATACATGTATTCGGGATTTTAAATAAATTAAGATAGTTTTAAGCTCATTGTTGAATAATACTGGTTATACATGCCATGGTATGGCATCTGTATAACCAGGCGTGTGATCACACTGTCGGTTATTATTTATGTGGATATAGTTAAAATTTGTTTATGGCTTTGCTATAGTAGTAGTAGTAGTATTTTCAGAGTTTGTAACGTGAAGTGCAAGCCGATTATTTTTTTGTTGTCACATTATTATTTTGTGTATTGCGCCCTGTCAAACATGATAATAGGCTAGAGAAACTAGAAGGCTAGATAATTTGAATGGCGTAGGTGTTCTCCTGACAGTCCTGACTGTACCTAGAATTTATATTAGAGTTTTAATATTTGTGAATTGAATGATGTACTGGCTTAGAGTTTCAAGATTTGCTAGGGAATAATAAGAGTGATATACATATTAAACAATCTAATGGGGCAATATAATCTTAATTTGGGGAATATCACAATGTAAGTTTAGCCTTGCTCGGCTTTGTATACTGTGGATTTATTCTTTATTAGTCTAATTTGGCAGCTCTACCACAAGTGGTAGTAAACTTGCTTTCTTTTCTTCCATTTTGTTTTGTTATTTTGCCTCCAAGATATCCCCTCTCGCGCTTTAACAAAACCCACCTTACGTACCAGACTAGTCGGCCGTGTGTGGTCTCCCCTCTCCGTTTTAAAGTGCGCTCGGAGACACTGCACCTAATACACTCAAATTTGTTGCGGTGTTATACAGGGTGAACAACTGAAACCCTGTTCTATGTAAATCTAGCTAGCACACCAGGCTCCAACCACATAGTGGTTCCACCAATAACCCCTTCGGCAACATACCACTCTGCATTACTTTAAAGCATTTTCAACTTTAAAGTGAGAATTGGTAGTAATGTCGACTGCAGAGCGTTACCAAGGAATTACTTCAAAGTAATGATAACTGAAAGTGTTCTGTAACGTTGTGGGGAAATCTTCTGGAACTTTAAAGTTGTGTAATTTATTAGTGACATCTTGGATAAAAATAACGATACTTCTACGACCGAGGATATTGTAAACTGATTTTTACTACTCTACACTAGTTCAAAATGACTACAATGTTACGTATACCTTGAAAACCTACTATAAAGTGAACTTCTACGTCAACACTTTCTTATTCGGAATTAATCGAACATGGCGTCGAAAAACAGTAAAACAACAATAAAGATTTTCCGGCATTCATTGACATTGTATTGAAAAGTTATGCTACAGTTATGTAAAGTTGACAATTTAACAAATTATTTGACTGATGCGGAACTGACCCTTATTCGTTGTCAGATAAATAACCAGGTTAGGAAAATTTTCGGGAAAATCGGACATTGCAGTGAAGAACCAACAAATGTTAAAGTAAAGAATGTAATTGATTGTGATAGTTTGTGATTTGCCATTAACTGTTATTAATTAAAATCTCGCCTACTGAACAAATTCGCGAAATTCAGACAAATGAAGAACTTAGGGAAGTTACAAAATATACGGATATGTGAAAGTGATGAGATTACAGAAAATACGGATAAAAGTGTCAACTTTGGTCACATGAGAATTTCGCCACAATGAAGGTGAATCCCCGATTTAATCATTTGTTTGATTTTAGCTAATAATAACACTTCCACCTGTCGGTTAGTCAGTCATTAAAGTGTTGCCAATTCTAAACAATAACATTATCTTCATCTATACTCCATTCATTTCATATAAGTATAGAAAATTCTAGCATATGCGCGCGGTATTATTATATAAATGCCTTTTGTGTATTTGTATAATGCACCGCGCGCCTATGCTAGAGAACTATACACGACTGAAGATCGACAAAGGATCGCTCTGCGAGCCAAGGTAAACCATTGTATGTGCTCATATGAAATGAATGGAGTATAGATTGGATCAGCCATTTCTATCAACTTAAATGTGAGGGTCGTAAAGTACGTGGAAACTTTGCAATAATCTTTTCGTAACAGCGTAGTAGACGCCAGTTTAAAGCTACCAAGGAAATGACGTCAATCGTCACATTTACTATTTTTTGGTAAGCATAACTACATAGTGAAATTGTTGTAGTTCTCGTCACCATTCAAAAATGTTAGACTACAAAGTCTTTGTTAAAAATGTTGTCGGGAATTCTGCAGCATTTCTAAAGTATTTTGACGGCATTCGTACGTGATAAGCCCAGTAAATCTTCTAAGGAATTGTTAAATTCTTATTAAAATAGTATTTTACTTTTTAGAATGTAAATCTGTTATAAGAACGCTCGGTTCAAAAAATGGCAAGAACATTTTAACAATGCTTATTTCAATACAATATCTGTATTACTTCTATCATCCATTGTGAATTGTGATTATCGAGCATTATTTGAAATATAGTATCAAGAGTAAATTTAGCCTCTCGGATGATATCCAAATTTTCTAAGTATAGTAATGAATAATATATAGAACGTTGGCCATCCTTTTTCCAAGTGATTCGATTACGCCCTCGGCAGCAGACTGATGTTTCAGTCTAAAATGATTCTGTCGATATAACAAAACAGGGCTTAAAGGTTTGTAACCACCTATAAAAAAATATGTATATAGAAATATCTAGTTTTGAAGAAGTACTAAAATAAAGGATATCACAGATTGTGCTGCTTAAATAACAGATCGGTTAACGACGTTGATAGAAAAGCATTCTAAATTAATTATTTCGATGCGTTTTGTGTCGGTACCATTTAACCCGAGGTTAAGGTGCGGAACGTAATTTGAATAAAACTGCCAAGTGACCTAAGCTCGTTAAAGGTCCTCGGCTCAACCTTCAGTCAGTTCAAATAGAATCTGTTTGCCCGATGCTCTCCTTTATCTTGGCCGATTTTCGTCGACGACAAGGAAGCTAGTTTAGGAAACAAATGGAAAGTTTTCACATTTTAAGTTAATTTGGCACGAAGCCCGAGAATATTTACTTTCCGGCCATTAATTATTCTCTTTTGCAATTATTTTAGTGCCCAACTTTGAACGAACTCAGCAGAGTGCTCATTTTTTGAAAGATGTAATTACATCCGAACTTATTTTCGCTGACCCTTTTATTGATTATTCTAATTCAATCAAAATATCAAGATTTCTCACTGTGGTTTATTAAAAACTGTGTGAATTATTCAAGGGTGCCATTATACCCAAACAATTTCAGCAGCGCTGCTTTGAGCTGAAGCGAAAATCGTACATGAAAGGTGCAAACAAAATATAAAATATACAGAATGCAGAGGACAAAAAAAATATATTACCGTCTCTCAAAATTAAATTTCCACCCAAACCCAAATTTTATTTACTGTTGAGAAGTTATCGATTATTTAAAATATGATTCAAACATTTTATGAAAAATATTTACAGGTTTTTAAACTTTTTCAGTAGGGTCAATGGGGGTAAATATGCAACAAAATATAAAACTTAAGTTTTTGAACCGCTTAAAAAACAAATTAAAATTCCCATTTGAGTATTAGATGTAGTGTTACTTCATCTTGTCAAACTGTTTTTGTTTTATTAGATGAAAACTAAACAAAAAAAATAAATAGAAACTATTTCATTTTTAACCTTGATTTTGGGAAAAAGTGAAACAATACTACAACTCCCATACTATTCAAAATAATAACATTTATGTGGAAAACATTGAACAAGCGGGAAAAACTGAAAAACATGTGCCGCAAGCTTATTAGCAGCGACCGGATTGTTTTCTATTTCTCAGGGCCTGCATTTATAATATAAATATGAATATTAATAAACACGCCACATAAAAATTCACCCTGTGTGATTTTTTATATACCTGTAACATATCTAATCAGTGAAACCAAGATTGAGTTTGTCCAATGGTGACAGTGGTGTTCCTAGTTTGGTAATCTTAGCAATCTGAAAGTGTGCGGTTGCGTGTGTGTTAGTGTTTGTCGCAAAAAACGCTCTTAACAATGGTGCCATCATTAGTGTTTGTGCATAAACAAAAAATGATTGAAAACTACAATAGGCACAGAGATTTCTAGATAAAATAATAATAAAATAATTATTGGGTATTGCATAAGCATCCTTTCAAATCTAACATATATTGAAATTGTTTGATTTATTACACAGGCCTGCATGGTTTTAGGGGTCTACAATTTTTTTACATTTTTTGAGTAAGTCGTTCTGAACTCTACAGTATTATTAGTTTTCGTGTATCACGCACTGTTTACTCTAAACATACATAACGTCATTATTAGTAATTAATACATATCTTTTTAAAATAAAATTGTTAAGGACCACTGCCTTTTACTCTAGACGTTTCTAGTTAGAACCAGAATATACACATAGTATTCGAAAAGCACATACAGCAGTCAGTAGTAAGTTAACTTTGGTTGAACGTGTGCTTACAGTATATAATAGCGTGATAAAGTTATTAAAAATTCGTCATGTCCTCAAGACATTGTAAAAACAGCGCCGATGTGTTTTGTTACATTTGTGGTTCATATACAGTTAAAGAAAGGCAAAGAAATATTACGGAATTCGTGAAAAAAAGTTATCATGGGTACTTTGGTGTAAAGCTTGGAGACCAAGACAAAACATGGGCGCCACACAGAGCTTGTCATACATGTGTTGAATCGTTACGGAAGTGGACTCAAAATAAAAAGAAATTCTTACCTTTCGGCATACCAATGGTGTGGCGGGAACCCAGCAATCATGTTACTTTTGCTTGTGTGACGTAAGTGGCTTTAATACTAAAAATAAGAAAAAAAATATTTCATCCGAACCTTCCATCAGCAATAAGGCCAGTAGCGTATGGACCAGATTTACTTGTACCTGCTGTACCAGATAATTATATTCTGTTGTCGTCTGATTCTGATTCGCAATTAGAAATTGAGGATTCGAATGAAGACTTTTCATTACAAAGTACTCAGCTTCAGCTTTTTACTCAGAATGAACTAAACGATTTAATTCGTGACTTACGACTTTCAAGAGTCTGTTGAACTTTTGGGATCTAGACTGAGTGAAAAGAATTTACTTCTTCCAGGAACGACATTCTCATGGTATAGAAAACGTGAAATTGAATTTTTAGAATACTTTGATCAAGAGGGATCCCTTGTTTACTGCCATGATGTTCCAGGATTGGTTAGCAAGTTAGGAGCATCCATTTATCAACCAAATAACTCGAGGTTGTTCATAGACTCATCTAAAAGGAGGTTAAAGGGTGTATTGTTGCATAATGGTAATACAACTGGATGTTATGTGGAGATTTTAAAATCTTAGGTATGCTCTTAGGCCAACAGTCTGGCTATACTAAAATGCCCTGTTTCTTATGCGAATGGGACAGTAGAGCACGAGGTGAACATTGGCAAAAAAAAAGAATGGCCACGTAGAATTAATTTAGTACCTGGTTCAAAAAATATTGTCCAAGAAAGTTTGGTCGATCCGAAAAAAGTTCTTCTGCCTCCGTTACACATTAAATTGGGGCTAATGAAGCAATTTGTTAAAGCTCTCGACAAAAACTGTAACTGCTTCAAGTATTTATGTTCAAATATTCCTAGTTTAACAGAAGCCAAGCTTAAAGCTATTTTTGTTGGGCCACAAATTAGAGAGTTAATGAAAGACAGAGTGTTTGACTCAACAATGAATGATAAAGAAAATGTTGCATGGGTTGGCTTCAAAAATGTAGTTCAAAAGTTCTTAGGTAATAACAGAGATCCTGATTTCAAGAATATAGTCAACGATATGTTAGAAAATTATAAAACATTGGGGTGCAATATGAGTTTGAAACTTCATGTTCTTCATTCTCATCTTGACTATTTTTCAGAAAATCTCGGGGCGGTGAGTGAAGAACAAGGTGAAAGGTTTCACCAGGACATTAAACAGATGGAGATGAGATATCAAGAAAGATGGAACGTCGCCATGATGGCTGACTATTGTTGGTATTTAAAGAGAGAATCTTGTGAAGGTGAAACTTCACATAAACAGCTTCAACTAAGCGTTCATTTGTAAGTAAAAAGAAAGCGTTTTCATTCGCAAAGAGACATGTAAAAATGTTAACAACTTTTTTGTAATATTATTTTCTTGTAGGTACTTGTAAATTTTGATTTAAATTTTGTAATTAAAAATGAGAAGTATTTTACTGTAATGCATTATTTTAATACATTTTATTAGAAAACCGTTCATGTATTTTTACTTTGTGAAAAAACCTTGCGTGATAGAGCAAAATGCAAGTCATTTTTGGATTCGGCATGAAACAGTCATACAGAATTACATTAAAATATAGAAACCCCCCACCATAAGTTTTATTTTGCAGGCCTGTGTTATCTGCCTAAAACATTTAGGTATACCAGTGCATTCAAATAAGAATGACAGTACAGAATACAAAAAACTATAGGTATTTATAATTGTTATCATGTTATCATGTTAGATTTGAAAGGATGCTTATGTAATACCAAATAATTATTTTAATATTTTTATATATATATAAATACGAAGTAAATAAAATGTTATATTTTTTAAAACAACGATGGTTCACATATTCTGTGTACTCCATGCAATCAACGTGACGTTACGTATTTGATACGCGCCGTGATTGTGAAAGACATTTAAATTCGGCTATCCATCGGCAAAATATTGCCGGTACAGTTACGAAAGAGGAATTTTTTTTATGATTTGTGTGTCATGTTCTTTACCTAGTAGTCATATATTGCGTAAAACATACCTAAGTGTATATAAAAATGTTTTGGATTATAGAGGATGTACGAAATAATTTCTTTCTACAACCGAGCGAAAAGTGCAATTTTGCGCTTGTAAAAGAAAGCGCAAAGTTGCACTCTTCCGAGGAGCGAGCGTTTTTTTAATTTCTCGCTCACCGAGCAACAAAGTAAACACTTAGTTACCATGGAAACTATAATAAAGAAACGTCTAGTGTATCTGCGACTTTTGACACAAAAGTAAGCATTTTCACCACTATAGAAGGAGAAGAAGTGTTAGAAGAATTCCAAAAACATTTAGATTTTGTTATACATAGACATAAATCATAAGATTATAGTTTTTAAATAAATAATTAATAGGTACTAAAGCAATTTTTTATTTTATTTTGCAGTAAATATCATTTTAACAAACATTTCTACAAAAACATGTGTAGCGCAAATTGATGCTCACGTTTTGAAATCTGAACTGTCAAATTTGAGGTTATCAATAATTATTAATTTTTACCAAACATTTTTATAAAAACACCGGTTGTAGAAAAAATCCTGTGTGTAATTCGAGCGCAGTGACATTGCCGCTCTCGCGAGATAGCCGCGCTCCGCTACGCATCGCGCGTCAAACTTCTCGCTCAGAGCCACAATATCTTTGCGCTCTTAATACACAAATAGCTATTATGGATGACAGCGGATGAAACAACTGATTTTCGATGTAATACGATTGTTACATAATGTTATACTAAGAATTTTGAGTATTCAAAAAGCTAAAACCTAAAAACTGTTTTACGCAGAAACGTGAGTACAAAACAATGTGTAAATTTGTGATTATCTGATTTGTCAGTGCCTGACCACTATTTTGAATTTGCACCACTAACCTCGGTAGATGTGGAACATAATCCTTATACAAACGTATGTACAGACCAAATCGTTCAAATTTAAAAGCCAGAACAAATATAAGTTGTAACGTGACCATGAATATAATGTGATGGCGGACTTCAGTCATTCTTAATAATACATTGTATCAAGCGGTACGCAATTCATTATTCATTTTATATTTTTGCTTTTATGTGTCTACATATGTCCATCTGTCAACCATATGAGACAGTAGTAGCTTCTGGTTGTGGACTCTGACGTAGTATCTTAACCCTGCTTATTATTTTTTATATTTTGTAAAAAATAAAATAAACAATTAACTGAAGTCAACAAGACTTGCAAACTAGGTACAAATATAGCACTGACGTAACTTTCCATAAAACACTAAAGCACCATACACTGCTATCGACGCGTGTTTCGCCAACCAAGTTGGCATCATCTGGAGATGATTAAAAAAATAAAAACAAATACAAAAAACAAACAAAAGACATTATTTTAAAACAAAATACAAAATCTAATACTTTTCATCTACAGGCGCTAGTTTAGGAAATACATGTTTCACGCTACACTTTTTTGTTCAATTTGAAGAATTGGAGGAACTACTAACACAGCTTCGCGATTCTTCACAGAAACACCCTTTTTCATTCAATTTAAATTCTCTTTTATTATTCCAACTTTGTAATTCCATCATTTCAATGTCAGGTCACCAATGCCAGGACACGAACTACCTACAACCTGGAAATTTTGCCGAACCTCTTGTAGAATGGGGTAGATTTACCCACTTTCTTGCTCAGCAAACTTTCGAAAGATATATCCATGTCTTTAGAACAACCGGTCTGAAATTGAGACGGTGTAAGAATAGAGGTGTTGCGACCATCATCTTCCAAGATCCCTGGATTGGCTGTTACTATATCACCGAAATTATATTTTTTTTTCAATTCCGTTGGTTTTGCGTCCTCGTTTTTGTCTTGCACGATACCGTTCGAGATTTTCATTGTCGAGTTTATCACTAGGGATTAACTTTTATTAAATGGTTGTATACCTGTGGCAACAAATCCATTTATAATGGATTCTGATATCATACCATCATGCCACACTTTACATAATAAATCGATAAACTCTGACTTCGCTAGTTTTCACGTTGCCAATTTGTTAATTGTTTATCATATAACACTTTTAGTAGGCAGAAGCAGCTTCTATGGAGCGGTTGTAACAAATTTGTAGTGTATGAGGGCAGTTTTAAAATAGTTATATTTTCATCTTTTGCTTTTTTAATTCTGGCAATATCTAGATGCGACAAGTACTCATCAAATATTAATAATAAAGGTTTTTCTTTCACGATTAAACAAAATTTGTAAAACCAGTCTTGGAAACTTCGATGAATAAAATGTATTTTCCCCTTTCTATGTAATCTACAGCTAGGAGCTTTTTTTTTTTGTTCATTTGATAGGGCAAAAGCATTTCAAAGTCGTTCCTTGGAGAATATTGACACCTCTAACTAGCTGGAAAACCGAAAATTATGTCAAAGTATTGACCAACTACTTCTCCAGCACCTCCATATGTGTCATACTTATAGAAATAGAAGATAAGCGTGATTCTAAACGACAATAATTCATAGGTCAATTTTTAGCCTTTTTGGTCTCATGATGTCTGTACTGCAGGTATTTTATCTATGAATGCATGTATGACTAACTCTCATGGATATCCACCATGTTGATTTATACTTCATAGAGTTAGAACCAGACCTGTTGTTGTTGGTACTTCACAGCAGCTAGCATATAAAACAAGAAATAGCCATGGCTTGGAGAAGGTGTAACGAATTTCTTTTATCTTATGTCGGGTTGAGTCGCCATAGATTTTGTTACTTCGTTGTTATTCACTCTTTTTATTTCTATCACGTAAACTTTTCTGACGCCTCTAAAATCCTGTCGTATTTACAGGTTTAATCCACAAGTTCTTCGATACTCATTTCAACCATGATGTTAAATTTTGTTATTATCATCAGAGTTGAATTCACTATTTCGTTGGGTACTATGTTTAAGATTCTTTGAATATCCTTGTTACATGTCACGATTTTCCTTTACCAAGTTATTTGTCCATACCACTGGATGGCCGTCTTTGCATGTAATCATTGTGATGTTTGACTTTAGGTCTTGGCTGTGGCTGTCTGTAATCGGTTTTTAAGGATTGCTGCTTGATAGGGTAAAGTTTCTTCTTACAATTTTTTTCATTTAGCTTTGGCCGCAATATGAGAACCTAATACTGTATAAAGTTATAGTCATCGATGATGTTCACTCGTGTGTTGATATTTGTATTATCGTTAACCAAGTTCTGGTACCAGTAATCCAGATTTTTCAAATGTTCCTTTGAACCTGTTGACGGTTTCGGAGGACTTGCAGTAGTTGCAGTAGTTAGCTATTAACTTAGTCTATTACTGGGTTGATCCTCTTTCATATTTTTGCGATTCCAAGACGTCTTCCTTGTTTGTGGAAGGTATCAGTTGCCAGTAGTCTTTTCTTTGAGTAAAGTTATTTTGTTGATAAGTAAATGGTAAAAAAAATAAGCCTACCTAAATGCAAAAACATATATTAGGCATCTAAAACAACTAGTTTTCTATTCCTTTTGGTAGTGGTAAAAATGTATTGTTTATACTTGGAGAAACGTTCAAAAGTATATAGCATATATAACATTACAAAGTAACGTTATTATTCCTAATCCATGAAGACATTTCATGTGAAATACAATACATTACAGATTTGCAAAATTACTGTAAGATGGAATCAGGGATGGAATATATCAAGGAATTAAAAAAGTCCATGTGGAAATAAGTGAGAATCATAATAAATGTTTAAATTAACTGTACTGATGTTTTATGGCACACATGAATTACTTTGTAGTCCGGAGATGAGTGAACATCAAAAGGTACAATTTATAGAAATATTAATGTTTTATTTAATATTGCGCTTTGCTATAAACTCGTTTTAATCTAGTATCATCGCTCGCTGTTTACAATAAAGCTGAAAGTGGCGCAACAGAGATAATTTATTTTCATATGTACTGTCAACATTATATGAGAAAATACATATTATTTATTTTCCGCTTATTAGCTGTTAAATTCTAACAGACAACTTTTTTTACTGTTACTAATGATTTGCTTATTTAGGAAAATCAGTTAATTAATAAAAATCTAGGGTACACAATTTGATTATAACAATAAAGCTTCGATAATATGGTTATTAGTGCAAAAATTAATTTCCTATTTGTTTTGTCTGTATCTTTTAAACTATGAAAAAAATAAGTTATTTTTATAACTGGGGAAAAATATAGTGTCCATGGATCGAATCGGGAGAGGACCAACTTTTTTATTCGTGGTGTTATAAAAAAGAGGTCTGCTTGATACAAAACCTCGATTTTTATTATCTATTCCTAGCTAACTCTACTGGAATTATTTACAAAGAAGAAAGGAGGTCCACACATAGTTCCTTGAAATATACCATAATGCATCATTGAGATTGCATTTGTAAGGTTTACTAATGCCAGTGCGTAATTCTTAACAGTTAAACTGACCTTAGCACTTTCTTTTTTTATTATTTGCCAGCTTGGGGTGCAACCCGGTTTTTCCGCACCCAATTACATTCAGTTTAACGTGTTTTGTCGGATTACGATTTAATGCAATTTTACTGTTTTAAAAAGATAGCTCATAACAACTTCATAAGAAAATTTGGGCTTACAAAAAGAAAAGGTGTGGTTTGATGAATTTTTATGTAGTTTTAGATAAACCTTAAAAAATATATTGTGTAAAAGTATATTATAAATTGTGTATTTTATAAAACATCGTTTGCTTTATTCCCTTCAAATCAAAATAATTTTCCTGAAAGAGATCTCGTAATAAACAACCTACTATGCAGTATTTCGGATTCATGATTTGGTACAAATATCAAAGGCGTATTAATAAATTGGCTAAATTATAACTATGTTTATCAATTTCGACAAGATTACTTGGCATGCAAGATCAAGCATACAGAAGGAAAATGGGTCATACTCGATCGATGCTTAGGGGAAAATTTCCTGTGAGCATTCAGATTTTCCACATACGTCGGAAAATTTGTGGGGCATCACCGACACAAACTACATGCTTTAGGAAATTATGAGTGAGAAATTTGATAATCACGACGTAATTTTATTCGCGCCATTAAATTTACATTTAAACCTAATATAATAATAAATGAATGGATGGATGGTTTTTGTTGATGTCCTAAATTTGTAACACTGCACCGTTGTAACGGCTAAATTGTATTATACTGGATGACCACAATACTAGGTCCGCCTGACTTCTTAATTTTACATATGGAAATAAAAACTTGAAAAAAAGAAAACTTAATGCATTCTACAAACTATTTTTGACTCTGCAGCTATTTCTAATACATTTGCTTTGTAAATTACAAGATAAAGTAGCTAGAATTATAGCAACAAATAATTGATATCCGCTTTATGCCAAAAGTTTGTCATATGACGTGAGTTTCCCTTAACAATAACACACAGCGGGATAGGGTTTATTGATAACAGTAAATACGACACTGGCCTATTTTCTGACGATTTACGCGAAGCACTATTCACACGTCCCAGCAAATTACAGTAATTAGAAAAAGCAGTATGGAATGGGTTAGCTTTTAACCTCATCTTAACCCAACTGAACACACCTGCAATGTATACAGGATGTCAATTTGAAAAGTTATCACCCCAATTATCTCGGGAACAGTGAAAGATATTGAAAATTGGTTCTACCCACATCAAATGGGATCAAGATTACTGTAGCACGAAGATCAATAAAAGAGCAACCCCCTGACCTCCAGCCACCCTACTTTAGAATCTTGAGGTACATATCCACCAAAGCAAGATTGTTGTTGCACGAAGATCAATAAAAGAGCAACCCCCTGACCCCCAGCCACCCTACTTTAGAATTTTGAGGTACGTATCCAAAGCAACATAGAGGAACTTTTTTGTTGTATGTTGCTGTCTGTCCAAATTGTAAAAACATAAAACAACATAAATAAACAGTTTCTCTCCATCAAAGTAACTGAAGGTAACGGTGTTTGTAGTTTATTTGTGTTGCCGAAATAGTGTCTCCACAAAAGCAGTATGTTAAAAAAATTTCCACCGACGAAGACCGCCTTGCTCTAGCAACAGCAGCGTATTTTCTTTTAAGTAAAAAAAAAATTTTTTTTGAATCCAACAAACACTCAAAGCTCCTATAGGATTCAATTAGTTGTATTAATAAATCATTAATCCATTTAAACATGTTCTTTCTTCATTTCCCAAAACACGTCCACTACACACTATTATAAAACAGAAACTGTCTTCACCACATAAACAAAACGTCGCACCTTATATTTGTTCCGACTTGTTGCTGCTTTTCCTTTGAAGTTCGCCGCCTCGAATGGAAACACGCAACACAATGGAACATTTGCTATTTGTTGCGGCAACAAGAAGCAACATACTGGAACATGTAGGACCATATTAATAAACACGCAACAGAAACATAAAGGTTCCTATATGTTGCTTTGGTGGATACGTAACTTTATATTAAATACCTCTTGAGATATCTCAAATAAAAGCGCTTTTGAAAAGCTATGTTTCTGCAAAAATTAAATATAATTTCATCAAATACTTTTTTGTGTAGTTTGGCAAAACCTGATTTTATGAAATTTGTAAAGAAATCACTGCAAAAACTTGCTCATTTTATTATTTTAATTATAATTTGAACAACTACTATCAAGTTCGCATTTTATAAAGTAGAGTACTGTTAAAAAAAATTCAGACAACTAAAACATTTTATTTAGGTACGTTATTTATTTTAATTCATAACAAATTCTCCAAACTCTCGCCTCATATTTTAGAAAACCTCTATTGGAACAGAGCGACACTGCAATATTTTTTTGTCGAAGTTATTGAATGCTCTGTGCTGGTAAACAACAGATATCAGATGGCCCATAGATAAACTTCGAGTGGTGTCAGATCTGGATATCGTGCCGGATCCTCTTCTGCAAATCCACTACCAGGAAATATACTACCCAACCATTCCCGGATTGAAAATAATGCGGAGAAGCACCATCTTTCTGGAAATGAAACATGTCTTCATCTAAGAAAAGATTATCATCCTCACCAAACCGATTTTCCAATGCATTGGATTAAGGATTAATGGTAGTTTATAACACGTCCAAATAGATGTTGCCATTGAGATTTTCTTCAATGAATAAAGGTCCAATAATAATATCTCCCAATATACCATTCCAAATGTTTAAGTTCTGTGGCCATTGAGTATGGCCTTTAACAAAAACATGTGGACTTCCATCGCTCCTGTATCGGCAATTGTGACAAACCGATTCAAAAAGAAAGTTGACATCGCTGAAACAAATATTTTGTAGCAGAAGTGGTTTGTTATTCATTATTTCAGTCAGACTGGTTCGGTGGTGTAGTTGACTAGAGTGCGCAATGGCAAGAGTGACTAAAAATCTGTCTATCGTAGTTTCGGGTTCGAATTCCGCCAACGGCACTAGAAATTTGGTGTGAATTATTGTTTGTCCACGTTTTTCTAAATGTAACCCTTTCTAGACAACTTCGGCTTTTGATTCGCAGGTTATAAACTTCGGCTTTTGATTCGCAGGTTATCTAATTTCTGTGGTGATTTGTTCACAGAACTGGATTCCTCTACCCAAATCATCTAGTTACATGTGGATCAAGCTAGGCTTCCTGATTATTATTATGATATTTATTTTGATATACCAAAAGGCACTTTTACTTTATTTTTATCTCAATTTATTACAACTTCTGTATGCAGATTAAAAACAAAGTAAAATGTGCCTTTTGTTATATCATCATTAGACACCGGACAATTTCGTCCAGGGCCGACACATGGATTAAGATACAATAACAATCATTTGTACTGAACAATTAATTAAAATACATTAAAATACGTACCTTGAGTGTTTTAATATTTCATGAAATCTCGTGTACTGTATTCAATGTATTAGTATAGATTGCCAGGCATAGGCCAGACAAGCTACATGAATTATATTGAGATCGTAAAAGCCTGGCAGTTTTACATATACAGTGTGGAAATTAAGTAACGCATAAATTCAGTAATTCCGTTGATATTAATTTTTTGGAAAAAATCTCGAAAGGGTATATCGATTTTAACTTCGGCAAATATTTTCAGTCTAATTTCAGTTTCTTATGTCATTTATTTTTTAAGTTATGACGTCATCGACTTTTTTTTAAATGACAACTTATATTCTTTATTATTGATTTTGGTAGTAGATTTTATTCTGGTTCCGACCGTATAAAATTTTCAATATGTTATTATTTGAAAAAATCGAGAAAAACGGTCTTAAAGTTCCAATAACAAAAATTCATTAAATTGGGAAAATTTATCTAGTTGCCTAAGTTTGACGGAAAGTTATCGACGGCACATTCGTTTTTATTTTGAAATTATACAAATAGTTGAAAAATCGAACTAGAAATTTATTATCTGCTCAATTCAAAGTTAGTAATAACGATAACTTCGTAAAACAAACATTAGTATAAAAAGAAACTAAGTTGCTTAACCAGAAAAAAATCTAACAATATCATCAAACACAAGAATAAGCACAGAAATAACAGTTGTTAAATTACATTTACACTAAATGTTCAAATTGACGACCCTGTACCAGTTGACAATACCCAAGACGATTATAAAATTAATTTCTCACATTCTGAATAGTTTGAGGCGATATTAACCTAATCTTATGTTGAAATCTTTGCCTGAGATCGTCTAAATTATTGGGTCGATTGTTGTACACTTTACTTTTTAAGTACCCCCATAAAAAGAAGTCTAATGGCGTTAGATCAGGAGACCTAGGCGGCCATTCTATCTGACCTCTTCTTCCTATCCATCTTGCTGGGAAAACTTGGTCCAAGTATCGTCGCACAATAATTTCGTAATGAGGCGGAGCGCCATCTTGTTGTAACCAAATGGTATTATTTGGTAGGTCAGGGTTATTTGCATTGGGGAATAATGCAGCTAATGCAGGCATCAATTCCAACTGTAAAAATTGCAGGTATCTATCTCCAGTCAAATTGTTTTCAAAAAAGAATGGACCTATAATTCTGTCACCAATAATAATTCCTGCCCAAACATTAACTTTCTGAGGATATTGGGTATGACTTTCCTGCATCCAATGGGGATTGTGCCTAGCCCAATATCTACAATTCTGTCTATTGACATGGCCATTTAAACAAATTGTTGCTTCATCCAAAAATAAAACGCTGGAAAAAACATTGGATCACGGTTGCAAATTTCCATCATTTGTTCGCAAAACTCTTGCCTACGATCAAAGTCATCTTCTGTCAACTCATGAACCAAGTGCACCTTATATGGGTGGAATTTTTGAACTTTCAAAAGTTTTAGAACTGTAGTGTGGCTTATATTGTGGTTCAAAGCAATGCTTCTACTAGTTGAATGTGGATTGTTTTTAATTTCTAGTAGCACATCAAGTTGTGCATCTTCATTTAATGTCGCCGGACGTCCAGTTTTTGGAATATTCTTTACAACACCATGTTCCCGAAATTTTTTTCAATCCTACTAATTGTTGATTGATTTATGGGCTGGGCGGGTATTTTTCTCTAAAAAGATGACACACTTCTTGATGTGCTTAGCTCTGTCGACATAACCAATCATTGTTAACACTTCAATTCTCTGTTTGTCGCTCAACTGTACCATTCTTATTAATAAAATAGTTTTTCTAATTTAGAAAACGCAAAATAATAACACTTATTCTATTGTGACATTTACAAATTATTTAAATCTGACAGCCGTAACTAATGTGATACACCGGCAACTAGATAAATTTACCCAATTTAATGAATTTTTATTATTTGAACTTTAAGACTGTTTTTCTCGATTTTTTCAAATAATAACATATTGAAAATTTTATATGGTCGGAACCAGAATAAAAACTACTACCAAAATCAATAATAAAAAATATAGGTTGTCATTTAAAAAAAAAGTCGATGACGTCATAACTCAAAAAATAAATGACATAAGAAACTGAAATTAGACTGAAAATATTTGCCGAAGTTAAAATCGCTATACCCCTTCGAGATTTTTTCCAAAAAATTAATATCAACAAAATTACTGAATTTATGCGTTACATAATTTCCACACTGTATAGTGTTGTAGGATGTATGTAACAAGAGGTATAACGGACAACAAATTGTTGAATTTTGGTATGGCACTTGGGGATTCAGTTCTGCTTGATGTAAAACTAAGATGTATCAAAAATGATCGGTGTTATAAGTCAAATTGTAAAAATCGTCACTAATAAACTATCTTTACTTTTCAAGATATGAAAAAACTCCAACAAAGAAAGTGGTTTAGAATGCAATTTGTGCCTCCTTACTAAATTTCAGAAATATAAATACTTTGTTGGAACTGCCCCGTTTTTCAGGAAATTGTTTTGAAATTTTAAAAATCATTTTTGCTAGTTAAGGGTGTTCTGAAGTCACAAAAATCTTTTCTGAAATAAATTAGAATTATGAATAACTCTTGTTCTTAACATCTTATCTTACTCTCAACAAAACACTGACTAGTGAAAAAAGTGGCAGTTCCAACAGAGTAAATTTATTTTCCTAAAATTAGGCACAAATTGCATTTTAAGCAACTTTTTTTAATAGAATTTTTTTCATAGCTTGAAAAATAAAGGTAGTTTATTAGTGACGATTTTTATAAATTGGCCTATAAATATCCCTGTATAACACCGATTCAACTTATTTTTTAAAATATCATAGTTTTTCACCCAACAGGACTGGCTCCTGAAATGCTACTCCAAAATTCGAACATTTTTGTCCATTACCATCTTGTTACATCTATCCTGGGACACTGTATATGTCGTTGCGTTTGATACAAGCAGTAAAACATTTTCACATTTAACACCAATATTACATAAAGCATTTACCACCATTTCCTCAACTGTTACCGCATTGATTTGCAATACCCGTTTACATATTGGAGGTCTATTCTAAATAGCACTTAAAATACATATAATAACATTAATGATTTATGTTCCTTAAAATGCATTATTTCTTCAACACAAATCCACACGTATTGATTTTTCCTGTCCTTCGTGACATTGCCGACATTGTTCTTACTATTTAATTTTATCCTCGCACCAGCTATCTACGCACTGCGGCGTTTGTGGACAAACTGAATATCCACAGGCAACACGGTCTAGATCTCGCTGCGCACGTATGCTACTATCTTTTTAAATTAGGGAAGTGGTACCCGTGTGAGTCCATAATACTACGATTACTGGTTTAAATAACAGGTCCTTTATCTCACAAACTCTTTATTAATGCTACCGGTTTCGTGATATTTATACTAAAGTATTACCACATCTTCAGGCAACAAGACTAAAAATTGTTAGAAAACATTAGAAGAAAATAAATTGAAGAAAAAATTGACGAATATAAGGTTAAAATTGTAAATATAAAACTTACGTTAAAATACAAATATACAAAGATTTGTCCACATTTAAAAGCAATATACAGCCAAACAACAAAATACATCACTTTGAAAAAATTAATTTAAGACTGTAAAGTTAAAAAGTTAAAACAAATTAAACTGTCTACAATATATTATCATCTGTTCATAGACTAGTGACAGGTGAATGTGGGGACCTCTATCTTAAAATACATATAAAGTGGTCTTTCAGTTATATGTCACCATGTGAGGTTTCTTAGTACTATATTTAATAAGAATTAATAGAAAGTACATCTAAAAATCAAAAAATAGCTCAACAAAACCGCAACAACCAACACTCAAACCCCAAAAAACTCTTCTTTTTGCAAAAATAAGTTCCGGATTCCGGGCGTTGGCCACCGCGGTCTCGGTGAGCTAGTTTTATTGTAAAAACAATTATCGATGGGGTTTGAGTGTTGGTTGTTGCGGTTTTGTTGAGCTATTTTTTTGAATTTTAGATGTACTTTCAATTAATTCTTATTAAATATAGTACTAAGAAACCTCACATGGTGACATATAACTGAAAGACCACTTTATATGTATTTTAAGATAGAGGTCCCCACATTCACCTGTCACTAGTCTATGAACAGATGATAATATATTGTAGACAGTTTAATTTGTTTTAACTTTTTAACTTTACAGTCTTAAATTAATTTTTTCAAAGTGATGTATTTTGTTGTTTGGCTGTATATTGCTTTTAAATGTGGACAAATCTTTGTATATTTGTATTTTAACGTAAGTTTTATATTTACAATTTTAACCTTATATTCGTCAATTTTTTCTTCAATTTATTTTCTTCTAATGTTTTCTAACAATTTTTAGTCTTGTTGCCTGAAGATGTGGTAATACTTTAGTATAAATATCACAAAACCGGTAGCATTAATAAAGAGTTTGTGAGATATAGGACCTGTTATTTAAACCAGTAATCGTAGTACTATCTTTTTCAATGGAAAATACAAACCGATCGGGAAGCCGGTCCCGGGATTTACGGAGATTCGCGGGAATGGTCCGGGGTCTAATCGTCATGATTAATTATCACAAAAGTAACGGCTTACACAATCACTGATAATTATTTATGATATCCAAGTAAAAATTTATAATTTTATTGTATTTTGGATAATTTGTTAATTATTTCATTCATATTCATTAATATGAAACATAATTCAATCGTAAAGATTCTACGAAGTATACGCAAAAATATATAAAAAACCTCATGATTTTAGATACCCTTAAACATATTTCACAAAGAAATAACGAAATTTTATAACATAACAGCAAAATTACATTATGATTTATGATAATTAAAAATGTCTATTTTCATTTTCCAACACAGTTAGGGTGAATTGTATTTCTTAAAATATAACGCTATTTAATTTTAGGAACATTTTCTTGTCCAACATAATGCTCCTACAAAGATAAAACAGGTACAAAATGTGGCAAAAATGTTTCACACTCCCTTAACCAACTCTAAACTTAATTATCTCGCAAAGCGATCTATTTTTCGACCTTCTAAATTGATTTAACAAAGGCAAGACAGACGTTTGTTTACTTTATTTACGAGTACTAATATTGGCGAAATAAGTCTGTCTGTATCCGATAAGAAACAATTATATTTATTATATTTTATTAAGGACACCATGTTATCAAAAATTATATTCTAGTAAATTCCGGCAACAAAAATAAATGTTCAAGTGGCGATATATCGTCAATGGGGGTAACTACGATAGGAAAATTAAAACTTCATGTTTGTCCTTAGATTACACGATTCGGCTTCTGCCATACAAGGTCATTGTCAACGCTAAGGATATTGGCGCAGATTACACGGATATTGTTGTTAATACCGAAATGAAATTCTGATTACCCAATCAGAATTTCTTTGGTAAACAACATACCTAAATTCCCAATCTTAGGTATGTTCTGTTTTCACCTTTTATGCTCGTTTATCTCTAAAATGATTGTTCTTCATTATAATATATATTACTGCAACAGGAACCCCCCACATGAGGAAGTGTGACAGGTGATAAGTTGTAACATCACAACACATGTATCAAATATCATATTCCAATTTTTGAATCGATGTCAATTAACAGTGTTATCCATCCGCCCCTTCAAATGTTGGTAAATAATATGATCTCCTCCTGCTGGATCAAAAAAGGATGTATTTAAATTTTGATGTGTTAATAACATAGCAATTGCACCAGCAAGAACTGGCAAGGAAAGAAGAAGAATGGATGTAAAGCTTACTTTAATATTTAACTTTAAAAACGAACCCCTCACACAATTCAAAGAAAATAGCACAGATAGTAGTTCCAATGGTTCAGAAATGTCTACGGAGCCAGGAAAAACATATTCATGCACTTTGGGTTGAAAGTTGAGGTGGTAAAAGTGGCATAAGGAATTGGTAAAGACTTTACCGACCTCTTATGCCATTTACCGAGTTAGACCAGTAAATATATTCTCCTCTCAAAAAATTTACTAAAAATAGTTATCTTTCTAGATTATTGCGAAAAAAACTACTTATATTTATAACTTGACATTTTTTTATACAAACATATCGTAATATAAATCGAGATGACCCTGTACCAAATTTCAAAGTTTTCTTTGGTTTAATTTAAGTTTTAACCTTGATATAGACGTTTAAGAATATTAATAGTGCAAAATACACTATACAGGGTAATTTACGTAGGCCGTGCATTAGAAGTTTTTCATACTTGCAGTTGGATTAGAAACTTGAAATTTGGTATGCTGTCTTAATCGATAATGTCTGTTCTACCTAAAATATTTTTAGTCCTCCAGATATACAGGGCGTGCCAAAAGTCGGTACCAACTTTCTTATTTTAAATGGAACCCTAATATTTTTTCACATAGTTCGATTGACCTTCTAATTCTAGTTTAGACAAATTAAGTTATGTTAACTTATCTATTACAGCTTTTTGACATATGTCGATTTTTCTGAAAAAAAATTACTGCCGTAGTAGTTTACGAAAAAATTTGTATCTCGCAAACCATTCAAAATTAAGAAACCAAATTTGTGGAGCAATTAGCGGGAAGTCCAGGCTAACTCCTGATGTCCCATCGATGGTCCCATTTTGTATCATATGGGCGCAGGCAATTTTCAAAAGTCGCATTCAAAAATTGTCAAAACTAAATTTTTTCAAATGGCACCTACTATTTTTTTGACACAAGAAAATTAAATTTTAGGGTGAGTTACTTAAGCATTCCCTATACCTAACTTCAACTTCTATCGAGTTATTCAATAAACATCAAGAAATGTCGAGATATTCCTTGCTTTTTCAAGTATGCCATGGAAACAAAAGACAATTGTAATAATTTAATCAAAAATATGGATTCCTATTTAATTACACAAGACAAATTATTATTAACGAACAAGAACAATGTTGACAGAACTCTAACGTAAATGTTCAATATGAGCACCATTTTTGTTCAAACATTCCATTATTCTACTTTCGATAGATTTCGTAGCACTTCTGATTTCGTTGGGATCGAGACTGTCAAAAGTCTGTATTATTCTAAGTCTCTCAAATCATCTATAATGCGAACTGGTGAAGAATAGACCAAATCTTTTACCCTACTCCAAATATAAAAGTAAAATTTGGATATCATGCAGACCACAGAAATGGTCCTCGATTTCCCCACCAACGGTGATCGAACAATGATGTCAATTTGGTATCCACAGTTCTTGTATTGTGCTGTGGTGCCTCATCATCAGGTACCATGAACGTGCAGCTCTAGCCAGTGATAAATTTTCAAGAAATATTTCTACCACGTTTTGAAGAATTTCAAAGTATCTTTCACTATTCAAATATCCATCGTACATAAAATAGCGTACGTCTTGGTTCCTTACCAAACAAAACACATTTATTGGAAATTGTACTTGATTTTCAACTTCGAGTAAAATATTTTCAGAAGCCCAAATATGTCGATTTAGCCTATTGTAAACTCCCTACTGACAAAACTTTGCCTCATCAGTCCAAATTATGTTTTCTAAGAATCCGGCGTGCTCTTATATTTTGACTAATGAATCTTCGCAAAGTTTACCATACGAGGAAAGTCACCTGGGTGTAATTTTTGCAATCTTATGAATGAAAAGGGATGTAGCTTATGACGGTGTAAAATGGTTTGTATTGCAGAGTATGAAAATCCCGATTCCAAAAACGCAGTTCGTATTGAGGCTTCAGGATATGCTTGAAAATATCCGAGAATGGTAATTTGATTATCTTCATTGCCAGTTAGTGGTTTGCCTCTCGTAATGGGTCTAGCCACTTTCCTAAAATTTGTAAAATAATTTCTCAATCGTGAGAACTTTCCCCGTGTCATGCTTGGTAAGTTTGGATATTTTAAATTAAACTCACGGACAGTTCGCAGAATAAATTTTTGACACATGCCATGGATTACAAACAAGTCTAAACACAACTTCGTTTGGATAATTTTCTATTTTCAAATCAATTTTATTAAAGAATTAGCACAACTCGTTTTCATTTTGACAGAATATCATCTTAATTAAAATTGTTTTTTGTTTCCATGACATACTTGAAAAAGTAAGGAATATCTCGGCATTTCTTGATTTTTATTGAATAACTCGATAGAGGTTAAAGTTAGGTATAGAGAATGCTTAAGTAACTCACCCTAAAATTCAATTTTTTTTTCGAATAGTGTCAAAAAAATAGTAGGTGCCATTTGAAAAAATTTAATTTTTGACAATTTTTGAATGCGACATTTGTAAATCGCCTACGCCCATATGGTACAAAATTGGACCATCAATGGGACATCAGGAGTTAGCTTGGACTTCCATCTAACTGCTCCACAAATTTGGCTTCGTAGTTTTGAACGGTGTGCGAGATACAAATTTTTTCGTAAACTCCTACGGCGGTTATTTTTTTCAGAAAAATCAACATGTCAAAAACTGTAATTGATAAGTTAACATAACTTAGGTTGTGTAAACTCAGAATTAGAAGGCCATTCGTACCATGTGAAAAAAAATTTAGGTTTCCATTTAAAATAAGAAAGTTGGTACCCACTTTTGACTCGCCCTGTATAGCTGGAGGATAAAAATATTTTGGTAGAACGGACATTATCGATTATGACCGCATACCAAATTTCAAGTTTTAATCCACTAGTTGAAAAACTTTTACCCTTAAATCACCCTGTATAATTCCATTTTGTTATATAAATGTTTCATTTATTTGACAATATTATTTTATAAAAAAATACATATTATACAGATACTTTCCTTTGTTCGTATTGTAGTATTTTCCTGTTCTATAAAAACCATTATATCTCAAGAAGTCACGTGTTATTAGAAACTACTTCGTATAATCTTGATTCTTTTTACTATCACCTGGTGTGAAAAGATGAAATATGAAATCTATTCTGCCACAAAAAAATACAATTTATATGAACGTTCATCTGAAAGAAACCCTGACTACTTATTGGCAAAATAAAGAATTACCATATAGTAGACACATTGGTTTCGTGTTCACGAAATAGAAAGACATATGTAATACAACATGCGTATTGAATAAAAAATAAAAAAAAGTTACTCTTTCACAAAAATGCCGTAGCTCTTTAATGAAAAAAAATATATATTTGATTGCTGTTGCAATCTAGTGCCTCGAACCAAACGTTTTGGGAGGAAATAATGAAAGAAATACTCTACAGGGTGAGTCAGTTTTTTGTAGACAAACTTTAACAGGAGATAGAACATATGTTTTTAAAGAGAAAAGTTCCTATAAACATACATCGTAGAACGCTTCGTTTCCGAGATACAGGGTAGGGTGTTGAATATAATTTTTTTTCTCGAATTTTCATTATAACTTATAAACGAATGCTTAGATTTTTTCCATGTTTGGGGATAATGCCTATTAATTAAGGGGCATAAAACAAGCGATAAGAATGTTCAAAAACTGGCACAGTGGCGGAGTGGAGGGGTGCTCAACCCCTTTTTTAAACAGAACTTTACACCAATGACTATTGTTTAAAAAAACTGTTATTTTCATTATCTACATACAGTTTAACAAAAATTATGTCCCTTTTTCTATTTCGAAATTCCTGTGGGTTTCCGAGTTATTTTGATTTTTAGTGTTTGATGTGGTACTAAATTAAGTAATTTATTCAGGGTGAGTCAGTTTTTTGTAGACAAACTTTAACAGGAGATAGAACACATGTTTTTAAAGAGAAAAGTTCCTATAAACATATGTTGTAGAACGCTTCGTTTCCGAGATACAGGGTGTTGAATATAATTTTTTTTTTTTCGAAATTTTTGAGTATGAATTTGTATGTATTGTATTTGAGTATGGCTTGATATAACAAATATTTATTTTGACTACATTGGAAAGAGATAAAGAATAAGAGATTTCGGCTTTTTAGAATCCTTAACAAACCATATTTAGGTAGGTTTCGTTGAAAGAATTAAATATTTAGCCGATAATTGATAATAAATAAATTACTTAATTTAGTACCACATCATACACTAAAAATCAAAATAACTCGGAAACGCACAGGAATTTCGAAATAGAAGAAGAGACATTATTTTTGTTAAACTGTATGTAGATAATGAAAATAATAGTTTTTTTAAAAAATAGTCATTGGTGTAGAAGTTCTGTTTAAAAAAGGGGTTGAGCACCCCCTCCACTCCGCCACTTTGCAAGTTTTTGAACATTCTTATCGCTTGTTTTATGCACCTTAATTAATAGGCATTATCCCCCAAACATGGAAAAAATCTAAGCATTCGTTTATAAGTTATAATGAAAATTCGAGAAAAAAAAATTATATTCAACACCCTGTATCTCGGAAACGAAGCGTTCTACGACTTATGTTTATAGGAACTTTTCTTTTTAAAAACATGTGTTCTATCTCCTGTTAAAGTTTGTCTACAAAAAACTGACTCACCCTGTATAATCCTAAAAATGTATAAAATTTATATGGAGTTGTACTCCAGTTTGTGGCCTGAATCATTAAAAATGGATTTTTAAGCCTGCCGTTCATAAAAATTCAGTTGCAGCATCATATGAGTATGAATTTATTGGACGCTGGGGAATTTTGGTTCGAGCGAGTTTACAAACTTTATGTTATGGCAATTTAGAGCAAATATACGATAGGATAGTTACAAATATTGTCAGTTTTATAAAATGGATGGAGCTTTTGCCAGATTTATCAATATCCGGTATGCATACCGCAGAATAATAATAATAATGGTAATATAGGTACAAATTTTCGATTTATACAGGGTGTTAATTAACTACATGCCAAGACTTCCTGAGGTTATTCCTTACAACATTTCAAGACGAAAAGTTTCTATTAACACCCTAAAATGCTTCGTTACTGAGGTACAAGGTGTTGAATTTTCATTTTTTTTTTTTTGAATTCTTTGGAATCTTGCTTTTTTTTCATATTTTGCACCGCTTAAGAGTTATTCGGCCAAATAACGAAAGAGCATCAATAAGCTGGCGCTATTGAGAAGATCGACATTTTTATGACATTTAGAGGAAAAACTTTTGAAAATCCAATTTAATTTTTCCTTGAATTCCGTTTAAACATTTTTAAGAAAAGATTTTAAATAAATAATAAAACTCAAATTTCGGTAAAGTTGCAAAAAGCGAGAACAAACCTATTACAACTAAGAACTAAGCATAAAACCGCCTAAACAAGCATAATAACTGTTGGAAATGTCCTCCACGCATCAACTCTTCTTCTCATCGATTAACGGACCTTTTGAAATTTTCCTGCAGTATTTCTTATAGTTTAGAATGAAGCTATTATGCAATTTCTCAATTTTGAATAGGTGTATCGTAAACTAGAATCTTAAAGTGCCCCCACAAAAAATAATCCACACTGTTCAGGTCAGGGGACATAGGAAGTCGTAACTGAGTTCCACCCCGACCTATCCAACGATTGTTATAAGTTTGATCCAACTTAACTAAATCTAAATTAAGTTGTTTTTGTCTTTCAGCTGCACTTATATCCTCAAAAGTGTTTTATGATTTTCAGTTGCAACATGCTGCAAAACCTATGTTTTCGCTGTCCATGACAGTATTTTCTCACAAATATTGCACTAAAGTTCTCTGCTATTAAACTATAACTCTGGGGAATCCTTTAAGATCTATCGTTTCTACAGTAACTCTTCGAAGGGAGAGTGAACGCGATATTTTAAAAATGTTCCATGACAATATTCTCCGTTTTAAAAAGTATACATACCCGCTGCGTTCACGTTCAAGTTAACTACTGAAATATTAGATTAGACTTGCATCGTACTTTAGACCGGACGTTAGAATATGTGGTAATGGGATAGCATTAAAAGCTGCGTTAGATAAGCATCAGTATTGCCTGTAATTTTATATTATATTTATATGGTACTTAGGAAGAATATTTGTTTTCGATTTTTTAATAATACCAGCAAAAAAATTTTAACAGTGATTTATAGATTTAAGGACTGGTCTGTTCACCTCTGAATAAGTTACTGTTAACCGAGCTGTTAACTAACTAGAGGAATAGAATTGGCTTTACTTCAACATTTCATTTATACATTCACATTCTAATCATCTAGTTAGTTAACAGTAACTTTCCCTAAGTTGAATAGCTAGTAAAAGGCACTCTTAAGTTGACCTACATAAAAATGTCTGCTTTTTATTTTCTACACCTGCTTATTTTTAAACTGACTTTAATTTGTGCTTTAATGTACAGATCGAGAGACAGCGACGACTTTTATGTAGATATAATATTATATTAACACTGGCGTAGTTTTCCACGAAACACCAAAACACTATATACTACAATCGACGCGCGTTTCGTTAACCAAGTTGGCATCATCTGGAGATGATTAAAACTAAACTTATGCTAACAATCTACCCTATTTATACCTAAACTATTGTCACGGTTCACCGACCCGTGCCCAACTAACCAATAAAGGGGGCTATTTGGGATAGGCCCTCTGTCACTATTCATACCATTTTTACACTTTATGATTTCCAAGCTTTCAAATGCATCCAGCTGTCTAGTATTTGTTACATTCCTAATTAATCTTAAATTGCTAATATCTATTTTATGGTTGTTCTCAAACTCATGTTGGGCTACACTAGACTTATCTGTTCTACCATATTTGAGATGGACCATATGCTCTTTGAATCTAGTTTGAATTGATCGTCTAGTCAGTCCAACATATTTTTGACTACAGTCCTAATTTCGTAAATCCCCGACTTTTCGTTTATGTCAATTTTGTCTTTTGGATTGCCTAAAAGTTGTTGTAGTTCGTTTCCCGATGAATGAACCACTGTCAAATCTACATCTTTAAAAATCTTACCAATACCACGAGTGAATCGAGGATCGAATAGAATCGATACAAATTTCGGATTTTCTCTTTTATTTTGAAAAGTCGAGGAAATTCGAAGAGACTCTTTAAACTTACGTTTCCTAATTATTTTATCAATTAAACTTACAAAACATCCATTACTCGAAGCTATATCCTTAATCAATGCATTTTCTTTTTCAAATCGCTCCTTATTGAGGGGGATGCTTAATAGACGATGGACTAGAAAATTAAAACTCGCACCAAATAATTGGCGCTTTATTAGTTAGTGGGGCACGGTTCACCGAACCGTGACGGTTCGGTGAACCATGACAATAGTTTAGATATAAATAGGGTAGATTGTTAGCATAAGTTCAGTTTTTATCATCTCCAGATGATGCCAACTTGGTTGGCGAAACGCGCGTTGAGTGCAGTATAGGTATAGTATTTTGGTGTTTCGTGGAAAACTACGCCAGTGTTATCTTCACATCGAAGGTTCCAATCCACTCCAGGACCACGATGGCTTCACGGTCAACGGAACTGAATCTGTATCATAAGGTTAGTGCAAAAATTAGACTAATAGGGTCAGATATTTGATTTCTAAAAACTTGCAAACGTCGTTGTATATTTCCAAATTTTCTTCAAGATCCAAATTCTTCACACATTTCAAATAAAGTTACAATGTTTGCAAAGCAGAAATGGCTGGATTTAGCAATTAAGTATCTGTACAGTAAACGAAGTACGCTTGAATAGAATTACAAGCATATGGACTTTACAAAAAGCTTACCTATAAGTTAAATAATTTAGAACATGAACAATGGTGTGACTTTCAGAGGAACATGTTTATTTATATCAATTAACGCGAAATTTATTTAGAAAATGTCACAAAATAAAAAACTCAAAAGATTAATCGGTAGTACGTCAAACGAAAGTGTTCCTCAAAAAGTTCTCAGCATTGTAGAAAATCATTCCTCACAGTCGTTTGATAAAGAAGAAATTAATCTCCTTAACAAGGGATTAAATTTTGCTTACCTGCCTCTAAAGGCATTTTAGATGAGATTGTTGCAAGTGTTGAAAGTTCAATTCAATACGTTCCTGATTCCTCTAAAGGATTTGTCAGAGAAGCTTGCGGAAATTAAATCTCGACAAATACTGTCACTAAAGTAAATAAAAAGTCAAAATCTACAAAAGACAGAAAAATTATCAAAAGGTTGCGTGAAAAAGATTATTTTTATTTAAAAGCTGATAAGGACAATAAGGTTGTTATTTTAGATAAAGAGGACTATTATGAAAGGGTAGACAATCTGATTAGTGGTCCTTATAAAAAACTTTCTAGAAATCCATTACCAAAAATGGTTACTGAAGTAAGAAATGTACTTAAATCCTGCAACAACCTTATTACTCCAGCTTTAAATAGGAAGTTACATGTATCTAACCCAAGTGTACCTAGATTGTACTGCTTGCCTAAGATACATAAAAAAGGAAAAGTCGGTACGTCCTATTGTTTCAGCAATCGGATCGCCGACTTACCACCTATCAAAATGGTTAACAGAAGAGTTCGAAAATTTACCTATTGCACTACCTAGTTCCTCTATGATTAATTCCAACGATTTCATTAATAAGTTGAAAAATATTCAGTTGCAAGCAGGTGAAATTTTGATCTCCTTTGACGTTTGTTTATTGTTTCCAAGTGTTCCGATACCACAGACCTTGGACTACCTTAAGAATCTACTCGAATTAAACAATCTCAGTCAAGATGTAGTAAAAGAATATCTTAAACTCACTAAACTTTGCATGAAACAAAATTGTTTTCGATTCTTCGAACAACATGAAGGCACAGCAATGGGTAACTCTTTGTCACCATTCATTGCCAGTCTCTTCATGAACAGATTCGCAACGGAAGCAAAAGAAGAATTCGAGTATTTCTCCAGGGTTTGGTTAGGTATATGGATGATATTTTTGCAGTGTTCGATACAAAAGTCGCTGATATTGATAACTTTGTATCTAAATTAAACAGTAGTTTCGCGTCAGTTAAATTCACATATGAAACTGAAAACTCTGGACAACTACCATTTTTAGATGTATTAATAATTAGAAATAGTGAAAATAAGTTAGAATTTGACATATATAGAAAAGATACCAATACTCTAAGATATATCTCTAAGGACTATCACCATTGTGCTCAACACAAAATGGCGAGTTTTAATTTTCTAGTCCATCGTCTATTAAGCTTCCCCCTCAATAAGGAGATGTTTGAAAATGAAAAGGCATTGATTAAGGATATAGCTGCGAGTAATGGATATTCTGTAAGTTTAATTGATAAAATAATTAGGAAACGTCAGTTTAAGGAATCTCTTCGAAATTCCTCGACCTCTCAAAATTAAAGAGAAACTCCGAAATTTGTATCGATTCCATTCAATCTTCGATTCACCCGTGGTATTGGTAAGATTTTTAAAGATGTAGTTATGACAGTGGTTCATTCATCGGGAAACAAACTACAACAACTTTTAGGCAGTCCAAAAGACAAAATTGAAAGAAACGAAAAGTCGGGGATTTACAAAATTTGTCAGGACTGTATGTTGGACATGCTAGACGATCAATTTAAACTAGATTCAAAGAGCATATGGCCCATCTCAAATACGGTAGGACAGATAAGTCCAGTGTTGTCCAACATGCGTTTGAGAACAACCATAAAATGGATATTAGCAATTTAAGATTAGTTAGGAATGTAACAAATACTAGACAGCTAGATGCATTTGAAAGCTTGGAAATCATAAAGTGTAAAAATAGTATGAATAGTGACAGAGGGCCTATCCCAAATAGCCCGCTTTATTGGTTAGTGGGTCACAGTGACAGTTCGGTGAACCATGACAATAGTTTAGGTATAAATAGGATAGATTGTTAGCATAAGTTTAGTTTTAATCATCTCCAGATAATGCCAACTTGGTTGACGAAACGCGCGTGGAGTGCAGTATATAGTGTTTTGGTGTTTCGTGGAAAACTACGTCAGTGTAATCTTCACATCAAAGGTTCCAACCCACTCCAGGAATAATATTATATTGTAAATACCTAATGAACTCTGCATGGGCTAAGTACCTAAAATTATTTCTTTTCATCTGCTTATTTGTTTACTTTGTTGTAATATGGACCGCGTTATTTAGTTTTTTACGTGTAAAAAGGATTCGTTTTACGAGAACATCAAAAGTTAAATTAACTGACTAACATTTATACTGTTTTATTTTGAATTAAAATACGTGAAAATTCCTATTGCGAGTACATTCGCTCCTGGAATATATGTAATATTCGGATACGGACCGAACGATGATACATCGAGGTTTGCTACCACTGAAACTCAATGATACCTACATATATATGTTCTAAAAATAACACTTTTTTTGTACTAGGTACAACTACAAAAAAAATAACAAACTTGTGGATAATAAACTTATTAGTACTGCTACTGGACTTTCTGCTTGTATAAGTATTTTTTTAAAAATTCTAAAACGTGTACTATCCATCATCAATATCAATCCAGGGATATATTGTACAGTGTATATGTTCAGCCCTGTGAAACTTGAGACTTTACCCGCCGCCTAAATAAACCCTTCTGAATACTTTTACCATAAATTACCTTGGGTATTCGTCGAGCACATAATAGAGAATTGAAAATGATGATTTGAATGCGCTGTTTACGGCTATTTTCCAGTTAATGTTAAAACGCTTCCATAAAAGAAGGCTAACGTGAAAAGTTACTATCGATACAAGCAAAAAAATCTAGAATGAAATGGGATAAAAACGTTGGTCCATTAATGTCACTCATGTTGAAATATGACTTTTCTTATGAAAAATATGACTATAATTTCATTTTGTTTTCATACCTGCCATCCCATACGGGGTATCATAAATTTGGAGTACAAAGTCTGGTTATTAAATTAAATTTATGTATAAGTATTGTTTAACGTTTACCTGAGCTGTTATCGTTTATCCATAAACAGTGGACTGTATTCTTCAGTGGCGGCTGGTGGATTAAGGTTGTACTATATCGCAATATTGGAGCATGGAACTCAAGCAATATCTGAAGGCACAACTATCAGTCCTGATTGAAGCAGTTTTGCAGGACAAAAAATTGGAAAAAAAAAATTTAGAGAAAAGTTACAAAAAAGCTCTGCCACCCCAGATTACTTCTAGACCATTAGTTAAATATTTGCAAACTATTTTTTTCGTAATCAGAAGGAAAAAATTTCACCACGTTTTTTTGTTTTCGAAAATTTTGATTTTTTTGTAAAGTTATGACATTTCAAATTTACACAATGAAGGACTTAAATTTCAAAGTGTCATAATTTTACAAAATTTCAAAATATTCGAAAACCAAAAAAAAACGGGGTGATAAATTGTCCTTCTGATTACGAAAAAGAAAAAATTGTTTGCAAATATTTTACTAATGATATAGTCGTGTCTTAAAATATTGCTTGGGTTCCATGCTCCAATATTGAGATATTGTATAACCTAAATCCACCAGCCGCCAATGGTATTTTTATTCAACGGATATATATTCTAGTTCAGTAACCTTTGGTCCTTTACAATTGTTATCATAGAATAGAATAGAATAGAATAGAATTTTATTGCGTAACGGTTACAAAAATCTTACAATTTAAGTGTGTTACATGTCCAAAATTCTAGAGAAGATAGAAATACAGGTAAATACAAAGAAGAACTACTACTACTACTAATTAAACAGACAAAAATGCAACTTAAAATTTAAAACTTTAAAGCGCGATACAATCTTATATAAAAGTTGTTTCATTCACTTCCTCTAAAACATAGGGTTCTGCAGATATTAAGTGGTTTTTTATGGTGTTTTTTGAAGATACTTATAGATGTAATATTTTTCATTTCGGTAGGTAACATATTGTAAAAATGCAGACATTTATAAAAACATCCTTTTTCTAAGACGGTTGTAGTGTGTATTGGGTAAGTGAGAGTATCTTTGTGTCTTATTTCATAGTTATGATCTCTGATGTTGAATTTAAACTCTCTCATATGTTTGAAAACAAAACAAAGACATTCATAAATAAAAAGAGCCGGAACTGTTAATAGTTTTAATGCTTTAAAATGTTGACGACACGATTCACTTACTTTTAAATCGGATAAGATTCGTATTGCCCTTTTTTGAACTATGAATATATTTTGAATATGAGAACCACCCCAGAATATTATTCCATATGACATTAAGCTGTAAAAATGTCCATAATAAGCTGTAAGAAGCGTATTGTGATTCACTACCTTCTTCAGTTCTTTTAATGTGTAACAAACCGAACTAAGCCTACCACAAAGCGTTTGTACATGATACCCCCAGTCCATATGTTCATCAATTGTCACTCCTAAAAATTTTGTGCTTTCCGTGTAGTTAATTTTTACATTATTTATATCTATCTCTTTCGGGTGTGCATTTTTGTTTCTACTATGTTTAAACAAAATACAATTAGTTTTATCATTATTTAATATCAACCAATTTTGTTTAAACCATTTTGATATTTTTTGCATCACATTAGCTACTTTAATTTCTAAACTATCATACTCCTTATCAAAAATTAGAATATTTGTGTCGTCAGCATAGGTTGTTATACAAACTGAGTCATTATTTAGATAATGTTGCAAATCATTAATGTACAATAAAAACAGTATGGGCCCAAGCACACTGCCCTGTGGCACACCTAGTAGTACTTTTTGGGTACTGGAATAATACTCCGATGAATTTGCTGTAATACACACTTTTTGATATCTCTCATTAAGATAAGAACTGAACCAGTTATGAGCAATTCCTCGTATACCTAGCTTATCCAATTTACTGAGAAGTGTAGTGTGATCAACACAATCAAAAGCTTTTGATAGATCGAGAAATATACCAAGAGCAATATATCCATTGTCTAGATAGTCCAATATCCTTCTCACAAAATCAAAGGTAGCTGTTGTTGTAGATTTATTTTTCTGATATGCATGTTGGCTTTCAGTTATGACATTGTGTGATTCTAAAAAATGGAATTAATCTTCTACACATGACAATTTCAAGTAACTTGGAAAAAGAAGATAGCATACTTATAGGTCTGTGGTTTTCTATTAATGAAGGATCACCTTTTTTGTATAGAGGTTTCACAACAGCTGTCTTTAATCTTGATGGAAAAACACCTTTTCTCAAAGACTGATTTACTACATAAGTCAACGGTTCAACTATATAACAGCCGATTCTTTTTAACATGACATTGCTTATATTATCCTCACCACTGGAATACTTATTTTTTAAATTATTAATGATTTCAAATATTTCATTCTGTGTTACTTCAAACAGAAAAATTGAATTAGGATTACTAGTGATAAGTTCAACTGTATTATTTGCAGGAATAGTTCCAACCAGATCAGTAGCCATATTAACAAAGGTATTGTTAAAAATTTCACTTGCCAGTTGTGGCGATGTAATAGTAGCACCATTATCATTAATTTCTGTAAATGATTTTTATTTTTATTTTTTCCCTTTTCCGTATTTACTATATTCCAAATAGTCTTAGATTTATTACAAGAATTATTAATTTGAGTTTCATAATAATTAGACTTTTCATGTGTAAGAAGAGTAGTATAATAATTTTTATAATCTACATAAGTTTGTTTTGTGACCCTACCTTGCTGATATGATTCATGTATTAAAGTTAATGTTTCTTTGGCATTATAAATATTTACATATTGAAGATATCAGAATTGCCATAACGTAAAAAAAATGTATAGAAAAAAGGATGGCGTACGCCCCATATCAGATTTGGGATTTAAATCCTTTTAAGGACTTCATATCAAACCCAACACAAAGAAGTCGTTTAGGGAAAGACATGGACTTTTATCAATCGTAACGTAACGAAATTAATTCAAACAAATATTATCGAACCTGATCGATTAGACTGAATCGTTGATAAGAGCAATCCTGATGAATTGTCATTGCCGAATTACTCATATTATGATTCTATTTCAATACGGACAGTTCGAATGTGCTATTTTATAGCTAACAGTCGACACACTCACGGTCAGATTCTGATCAACAAATACACAGATTGACATACTCAAACGCAAACACCCTTTTTTCTATAGTTTATCTCAGATTCTTGTGAAACGGTTTCAGAAACACAGATTTCCTTTATTTGTTCCACGATATGACTATTAAAATAGGGGTGTTTAAAATAATAGACTATTCGATCACTCTTACAAAGAATTCATTATTTTTCTAGCAACATCCACACAAAATTTTAAAGCTTTGGTACAACATTTTTCGACACCATTTTTTTTTAACACAAAGTATTAGAAAACCTACATCGCAACAAAGAATGAAAACAGAAGACATAAAAATAAATAGTGAGGCTCGTAAAAAAAAATAACATCAGAACAAAAAAATATACAAATACAGTGTGTCCTCGTGTCCTCCGATTGAGTTCGTAATAGGTGACATGAACCTCAAATTTTAGATTTTTTTTTGCAATTTGAGAGTTTATCCCTTGTTACCTGACAAGAATTTTTTTAATCACGTAGGCTATGGTAGTTAAGCAAAAACTACTTTCTTGGTATGTAAAGTAAATTTTTTGCAAAGACAGCAAAATGTCAGTAAGGAAAATATTCAGATTAATATGTTATACTTGTATGCAACATTTTAAGAAGATCCGCCTACTTTGATGATTTTGGCCTTTTTCTACTATAACCGCATTTACCTAAATAACTAAATGTTTTTTTTTTTTGAAATCGACATACTTAGAGATGTATTATACAAAAATAAAACAGCAGAATATTATTATATGGGGTTATCATAAAGTAAGGAGTCTACTTTAAATTCTTATATAGTTTTAAGAAATTATGCTAGTAGCAGAAAGTAAACAGAATCTAGTTGCCTCAATAATTGGATTTTCGTGTATCTATGGAAAGCAAAAGAATTGTCGTGACAACTATTGATACAAGTGTCAAACGAAATAATCGTAATTTAGAGAATCGTTCTCAAAATAAAACTCGCGTAACGTAAATTGTAAAAATTTCAATATGGATCTGCAAACAAGAATTAGTTTAGTGTAATGTTATTATGAAGGCGGTAAAAATTACCCTACTGGATTACAAAGATTTCGTACGAAAATGGGATTGAGAGCAGGGCCGTGCAAAATGAAGGCGTATCGTAATTTGATTAGCAAATTTGAAAGAACAGGGTCTGTACAAGACCTTCTGAGGTCAGCAAGACCTAGGATTAGTGATGTCCAAGTTGCAGAAGTTATACAGGAAAATCAAAACGTAGCCAATACTAATCCGCTAGCAATCAGTAGTGTGAATGCGATATCAAAACGATTACAAATGCCATACACCACGGTTTCGAAAATTTTACGGAAAATCCTAAAAATATATCCCTATAAACTGCAACTGCTGTTTGAATTAAAGGACGCAGATTTTTCTCTCAGTACGATTTTTCATTACACGTATTGGCTCAGATGGAAATTGAACCCGAATGGTTATTCCGTCTTTTATGGACAGATGAGGCCCATTTCTCTCTTAATGGTGGAATTAATATTCAAAACTGTCGAATATGGTCAAGAGAAAATCCACATGAAATCGTTCAGCAAGGCGTTCATGACAAAAAAGTCGCCGTTTGGTGCGGTTTCACAGCTTATTTCATCATTGGTCCATACTTTCTCCGAGGAAATACAGAATGGCGAGGCCGTATATGTAACTGTTACTGGTGAACGATACCTGCAAATGTTAAGGGATTATGCAATTCCACAGTTGCAAAACGAGTACGAAGGAATTGAAAACATGATTTTTATGCAGGATGGAGCACCTTCGCACATTTACCGACCAGTTAAAGAATTGTTAACTGCGGTTTTTCAAGATCGTGTTATAAGCAGACATTTTGCAAAATCATGGCCACCAAGATCGCCTGATATTAACCCAGCGGATTACTGGCTGTGGGGTTATTTAAAAAAATTTGGTGTTTAGAACACGGTCAACAACGCTGGAGGAATTAAAGGACAGTATTAGAGAGCAAATTCGTGCAATTCAACCAGAAATGTTGAATAGTGCTGTATACAATTTGGAGGAATGGTTGGTAATTTTACAACAACAAAATGGAGGTCATATCGAGCATTTGCGGTAACTAGTGTTTGACATCAGAAATCCTATTATGTAAGCAACTATTTACTTTTTGTTATTAATTTGATTTGTTAAGAATATATAATAAGTTGAAATATATCATTTACTTTATAATCACCTGTTATTACTAACTCTAAATTGTGTAAAAACTATTATAAATAAGAAACAATATCAATGTCTTGATGTCTTTAAAAATGAAATTAAGATAAATAATTTTTGAAGTATAAATTTTAAGGAGTTATTACTCCTTAAGGCGACGCGACGTTAACACTCCTCGTTAGCATGCCTTTGTCGCAAGGATAACCAACAGAAAACTTAATAGCGCTATTAAAATGTTTCTATTGATGATAACGAAAAATGTGAACACGACATGATTCATCTTAAATACCATATGGATTTAATAAAGTTACAGGCAATACTGATGTCTATTTTCTTTATTAATAAGAAATACGAACATTTTATTTGGTGTCACTTAATGAAACTAAATAATCGCATTTCCTATTACTGAAAAAATACGCATCAGTATTGGTTGCCTATATGATTATATATTAAATCTGTATGGTATTTAGGATGAATCATATTCATATGTCTTCATTTTTCGATATTACTGACAGACAAATTTTAACAGTGATTTATAGACTATAGACAACTGAGCTGAAGTCTCTATATGGCACTGCTCTTAATAAATAATCCCTGTATGAGCTACATAATCAAATAAACAAAGCATTTTGAATTTTCAACTAAAAAAATCAGCAATTGGGAAAACGTAACCATTTTAATTCAGTAATTAATCTACTTGTTCCACTCACACTATCAACAAAAGCCGAAATCGGTTTGTTTTTGATCGTCATATTAATATTTGACACGTGACAATTTTGGCATTCTGTCGTCACAGTGCAAAATAACCTGATAGTCATTTTCATTATGACCGTGATATGACCGTGTCGTATATCCAAGCTCATATCATTACACATACTAATGGTTTTTTTAATGTAATTGATTACTTTTGAATACCTATAATATACGCGATTAGACGCCGCCCATGACTTGGAGTTCTTTCAACATTAACGCTACTACTGCCGGTGTCACTAATTAACACAACACTGATGTAGTTTTCCACGAAACACCAAAACATTATATACTGCACTCGTCGCGCGTTTCACTAACCAAGTTGGCACCATCTGGAGATGATTAAAACTAACTTAGCGAACTCGTATATCGTGTTTTGGTGTTTCGTGGAAAACTACGTCAGCATTATCATCACATCAAAAGTACCAACCCACTCCAGGATGTGTTAACACGCAGCGTTAAAAGATTTGAAAAAAAAAGAGAAAAAAACACATCATCCCGGAGTCGATCCAGTTATCTAGCGCTCCGGAGTCTAGTATCTCGGTCACTGGACTACCAGGCATGAAAAGCCTGGACTTACTTTATGAATTGTTTCTATTACCAACAATCTTAAAGAACTGAACCTAATAAAAACATTTAAAATACCTTCATTGCAGCCTATTAATTGTTAGATGTTCAACGATGCTTACCTGAAAACAAAAAGTATATAATTAATATGATACTTATATTATCACAAATATGCATACAAAACAAAAAATTGAAAATAGATAACAAATATACTTGATTTATTTTTGCTATACTGTGTGTCCCAAATTCGATGCTCACCATTGGGATATCGGAAACAGTAAATGGGATAAGTTTTCGCAAATTTTATGCTGATTCCAAATCCGTTAAGAAATCATGGCTAACTAAAACTGCTCTTGAGATAAAAAAAATTTGTGACCTCTTTTTGGCTGTAGCCAAGTAATCCTTGGTCTGAGAGGTTTTAGGATTTTACATTATTAGGACACTTTTTGGAGACTAATATATTGGTCTAGAAACGAATGCTCGATAGTCTTTTGTTTCCGAAATATCCGAGATAACTTTTGTTTTTCTTATGGCAGCCATATTGGATTTTTCGTTTTCAGATTGCGCTTAAAAAAAACTTCCAAATGATGTATCACATGCCGAGGAAAAATTGTTTTTCAAGGGACTAATTTAAGAAAAGTTATCCATTGCTTAACAAAAACAAAATATAAGGCAATTGTAAATCAAATGTTTTTGCAAAGCTAGAGACAAGGGAGTTGCTTATTCAGACGGCGACAAGTTATTATGTACTTAAATCTCTAATTATTATGTACTTAAAATCTACTGTAAATTGCTTTATTTGTAGAATTTTCTAAAAATATCAATTTTTAGACGATCAGGTTTTATTTGTCATAAATAAAATTGTCAACAAATTGTTCAAAATTTGAACAAAGAAGTCCTCTTCATCAAGGGCATTATTGAATGCAAAGTAATTAGTTATTACTGAAATTTGAAAAATGCTTTTCTAAAAATAAATTATAGTTTAAAGAACTAAAAAAACACGCTTTAATAACAAACCGAACTAAAAAGTAAAAAATAAGAATGAAGTAATTGACACGAAAATTTATTTTATTGTAAAAAGCATGGGGTGCTTGATATCAATTGTTATAAATATTTTATTGGTAGCTATTAATAAAAGTAGAGTTATCATAAAAATGGCTACAGTCAAAAAGAAACAATCACAAAATTTTCGTTTTTTTGGAAAATCCCAAAAACGGTTTCAGTTATTTATTAAAGGATTTAGAATCCGCATAAAATTTGCTAAAACTTTCCGATTTAACCGACTTTATAGCGCTTATGGTTTCTGAGATCGCAATGGTGAGCATCGAATTTGGGACACACGGTATAAAATAAAAGAAAATTTTTAATCTTTATACTTTTTCGAATAAAAATGGATTTACTTTTAATACAGTAAAAATGAAATATCTTACACCTATTTGATGTTTTAGTTAATTTTCTAAAAAAAAAAAAACTATAAAAAACTGAAATCATGCGATTGCAAGTATTTTATATTAGACATCATTTAACCTTTAAAATTTGATCATTACTGATCGATCATTAAATAATGCACAAGTATACAAGTTCAAGGTGCGTATCCCTCAACATTTTTGGTACAGTAAAATTTGCATAAATAAACAAAAAAGCACATTTGCGACAGTCCGTGCTGTCTTTGAAAAAATAATTATGTTTTTTGGAAACATAAATATATCACCATATAAATAAACAAATAATAATAGTGTAACAAATCTTGCGGTAATTATCAAATTATTACCATATTAAAAAATATATATAACAAAAAAGGGAACAAATATTACATCCCTGCGTTTATTCTTGGTCATTATGGGTATATTTTTGTATTTCCAAAAAACAATATTTTTTTTGTAATGAGTGGAGAGGTTAATAAATTGTAAAAAAGTTTTTAATAAAGCAAAAAATTCTCATTATTTCGTTTTAATTTTAACTCTGTCGTCAAATTAAAATACCCGACAATACAGTTACTGATAAAAACAAATGACAGGCGTATATACACATTTATCACAATCATGCAAAATATCACGATTCAATTTTACCACATTATTCAAAGCTTGTCAGACGAAATGCTAAATTCGAGTATTGGCAACCCAGTAGCAGCCCATCCATAATTTGTAAGGGTTCACATTAAAATTTTAAGTCCTAATCGAAATCCTAATGCATGAGTCCCTAAACATTCAATGATTGATACAGGGCGTTAATCTAATTTATTTAAATTAACCCCCTTTCACTCCATTTTAAACAAGTTAAGGTCTTTTTAGTATAAAATGTTGGATAATATAAATCGGGATGCCGATCTAATAATTTGGAAATTAGCGGCTACACTATGTACCATCGCGAACTAAAGTAATGTCACGGGACAGGATGAAGGGTATATCCCATTTCATTCGGCTCTATAAATTGCCTTCCCAGATGTCCATTTTTTAATGCCCCCAATGGTGCACAATTACATAAGATATGAGTGGAGGTTTTCTCCTCCAATCTACACATCCGATAAATAAGATCCTCTTTCGCCCTCATTGTATGGATGTGCTCATTTAGAAGACAGTGTGCAGTGCCTACTATCCGTCTCATTCGTTCTCTATTGAGATTCAGTGGCCACTTTCAAAGCTCTGATGTAATCGGACTTTTTGATAAGCAAATCGCTGGTTCCGAGCCAGGAAGGGAGGTTTTAGCACCCTGTTCCGCCAAACGGTCAGCTTCTTCTCTACCTTTTATGTCATTATGTCCAGGCATGTATACATGTTTTACTGATTTATGCTCACACAATTCAGCCAGAATTATTCGACAATTCATTACCAACTTACCCAGTAGGCATTTCGAGTTGTAATCTTATCATGACAATATTGTGACCACTGTCATAAGTGGGTGCGATCGAATTACAACTCAAACTGTTTATTGATATTGATTCAAGAGCCCTTAAAGCAGCCTGCCTGTCACTACATAAGTAAATATGCTTGTTACTAAAACCTCTGGTGAGATTTTCGTTTGCATTTAATAAAATGGCATATTGCTCAGCTTGGAACACACCTGGATACTTACCTAGAGGCACCGAAATACGAACCATTCGTTTGTATCCATGTATGCCAGAACCAGTTCCCTCCTGGGTCTTTGATCCGTCTGTATACTATTCCCGACCGCCAGGGCTCAATAAATTTGTTCTATTTTGCTCATCTCGGCTAGGGAATACAACTATGTATGGAATAATAAATTGGTATACTGGAAGGCATCGGTCATCTTCCGACTGGTTCACGACCTGATCTCTTACTGGTAGAACTAGAGCCTTTATATGCCTCAGCCCCTGATCTATCATTTTCCACATTCCGTTCTTCAACAATCTGTTGGTTGCTTTCCTGGCTTCAGGTTCTATTTCAATGTGCAATGGTGTAAGGCCTAGAATAGCTTCCATCACAACTGTTGTAGCTCCTGTTTTCCCTAAACAGGCTAATCTATGAACTTAACGTAAGTGGGCCCTAATTGTGGAACATTCTAATGAGCGCCACCATATTAAGGCCGCGAAAATGTTGAGAGGGGTTTTAGTATCGCAGTATATATTCAAAATGTAGTCTTTGGACTTATACCCCCCTTAGATCCGAACATGCGTTAACACATCCATAAAGATGCGCCAACTTTTCTCATTTGAATTTCCACGTAGTCCTTCCACGACAGTTTAGAATCTAGAAATACCCTCAAATATCTCACTATACGGGCCAAACTCAACTGTGTACCCATAAGAAAAGAAGTATGAACTCTTCTCCTTTTAGTGAATAGCATTAACTCTATCTTGCCAGGATTGGCAGCGAGCTCATGTCTATTACAGCAGATTTGAACAATATTGAGGGCCCTTTGCATGAGCCTAGAAAAAGTCACTTCAAATTGGCCTCTTATCATGATAGTCAAATCATCTGCATATGCTTGTGCATAGAATCTTGCCTCGTTCAATTCATTCAGTAGCCCGTCGAGTACAAGGTTCCACAGTAATGGGGATAATACCCCTCCCTGAGGACATCTTCGGCCCAACTTAGCCCTGGTCGTTTCATTACAAATGGTGATTTCAATGTTGCGATTCCTCAACATAGGCGATATCCATCTAGTTATGATACCACCCTCACTGCGAATCGAAACAGCTTGGCAGAGAGAATTAAATGTTGGGTTGTTGAATGTTCTCTTGATATCAAGAAACGCTATAAAGCGAGTTCTTTCTGCTTTAGCGCCTTCTCAGCTCTAATGACAAGCTGATGAAGGGCCGTCTCTACAGATTTCCCCGCTTGGTACGCATGTTGATTGGGGTGAATTGGTGACGACACCAGTACCTAATCTTTTATATACCTTTCTATTAACTTCTCCAGCTGATAGAGGTTGTTTAGTAGTATCTCTGCACCCTTTTATGTTAGAGCCGTTTGTAAGAAAATCGCCCTGGATTATATTTTCTTTGTCCAAATACTCACCATAGCTGAGATACAGGGTTTGAAGGTATCTCCTTGAAACAACATTTTTTGGAATACTAATTTGCCCACATGAAGATGAAATTTGGTACAATTACTGAAATTGCCTTGAGCTAGTATGTCACGAGCTTTTGGATGTTATGGTAAGTTTGAAAAAATTTTCGTCATTTTCGACGAGTTCAAGAAGGTCCAATACACATTCCTTCGGTGTTCCTTTTCTTCTTTGGAGCACAGCTTGCACAAATTTTCCCCATGCCCATTTTGGAGCTGTAGACAATATTCAATAGGTCATGACAGACAAGCAGGCACATTCAATTGAAGACATCCTACACTGCTACCGGGAGTGGAAGCAATGTATCAGGCGGTGTATGCTTCCCAAGGGAACTATTTTGAAGGGAATGTTGATTCGTAGTTCGGTTGTTAATAAACAATTTTATAACACCAGTCTCATTACTTTTTAGACACACCTTGTATTATTTCTTATCGATAGCTATATCATAGTATAAACAAAGAAATGCAAGTAAAAACAACAACGTTTTCACATTTTTGTCATCATAAATAAATTAAATGCAAACATAATAAGATGTGTTGTTTGCCTGCTAAAAATCGATATTCAATGAACCGATAATGTCGGTTAAGGCCATTCTCATTTAACGAAGTATGTAAACAAACAAAACAAGAGACACCAGTTTTTTTGGTTCTATTAAAACCAGGTTAAATGGCACGATGAAGCAAAACCTTATTAAATAACATATTTCCGGGTCGCTTCTGATATCGAACTATTATGATGATGATACCGACTGACCATCCATTCCACTTAACCGTTAGGGTATTTCTAGAATACATTTATTTGGCGGAGTAAAAAATAAATTGATTTTTTTTCTTTCTCAAGGCAGAGCACAGTGGTCTAGAACTGGAAAAACGTGCGCAAAATTGCATTTTTCGATATTTTTGTAGACATTTCAAATTCAGTCATTATAATACTATTGAGGTGTAGTATCATTCGCATAAATCTTCGAGCACGCATTAATTTATTTTGGTGGCAGAAGCGGTGTTTTAAAAGTAGATGAAAATGCAGAATATTTATGTTATTAATTTACAGGTAAATGTAGATTTGTCAGCTCTTAAGAAAAAGCAGCGGTATGGAAATTCGACTAAAGGAGATTACTGTCCTCACTTTAAGCTATGCATCCTGCAGGTGTTTGTTAAACCCTTTAGGCCTGAAGCGGGTTGGAACCTATGATGTGAAGATAACAATGACGTAGTTTTCCACAAAACACCAAAACACCATGGCGCGTTTCGCCAACCATGTTGGCATCATCTAGATATGATTAGGACTTACTTTATGCTAACAATGTATCCTATTTAAATCTAACCAATAAAGCTGGCTATTTGGGATTGACCTTCTGTCACTATTCATGCTATTTTTACACTTTGTGATTTCCAAGCTTTCAAATGCATCCAGCTGTCTAGTATTTGTTACATTCCAAATTAATCTTAAATTGTTAGTATCTATTTAATGGTTGTTGAAAATTTTAACAGTCGATAGATCTCGATTATGTGCTCATATGAATGAACGGAGTATAATATGGTGTATATTTTAATCGCTTTTTTCAACAGGTTGGTAGTACTAAATGCTCAAAATGCAGCATTAATGCCTTATATTAAGATAGAGAGAAACATAACATTCTTTAAAGCAGAAATTATGATAATTGTGCAGCAAAAAATTGGTCCGCTCCGCAGGTAGAATTTAAAATAGTTTTATTTTCTGACATTATTTCTTATGGGTACACAAAATAAAAAGTAATGGAAATTTTTAGGAAATTTGGCTTTCTTATAGCTAAATCGAATTTTTTTATTAAATTAGGATGTTCTTATTTCAGCATAACCAGTCATTTGAATGAAAAAAATTTTGAAAATTTTTATTGCATTTCTGGACGAATCTCGACGAATTATGACGATACACAAAATTTCAGACAGAAAAAATTTTCTGTCTTGTGTGTCTGGTACGCGATAGCAGCTACAGTTTTTGAGATAAAGCTTTCAAATTCGTTGATGAGCAAAATCAGTCCCAATTTTTGAAACGTCAAAATAACTTTTTTGAAACGTCAAAATGTGACTTTTTTGAAAAGTCAAAAAAATGTGACTTTTTTGAAACGTCAAAAATTATTTTTATTATAAACTCCACCACACGTCGAGTTTTACTACGGTGAGGAAGTTCTGATCTCCAAGTAATTGGCAGCGGTTTTTTATTTTTATTATTTTGTTTCTCTCCACTGCTAACCAATAAAAGGAATTTCTTGTTATTGTAAATAAATTACGTATGTTAGTTGAGGTTAGGTTGGGTTAGGTTTGTTGTGAGTGGGTCTCAGTAGACCCTCCACTGCGGCCATCAGCAGGCCTATTGTGGCTTACGCCTAATTATATTTCACCCAATAAGTTCAGTCTCTTAATGAAACTGATAACTTTATTGGGTGAGAATGTGTCCAGATCCTCTGGCAGCAGTTGTCCTTTGCCAAATATTGAGAATCGGATCCTTTCCACAGCGGGACAGGTGCATAAGATGTGATCTGCCTTCTCATCATCCTCCAGGCATAGACGGCACTCGGCGTTTTCCGCTAGACCGAGTTTATGCAGATGATAGTTTAGTCGGCAGTGCCCGGTTTATAGGCCTATTAGAGTTTTCAGGTTTACCCTGTTTAACTCTAAAAGTTTCTTAGCTCTTGATTTCAAAGGGTATTTTATAAACGCCTTCGAATGAACTAATCCTGATAACTCTTGCCAATACTGGAGAGTTTGCCTTTCAGCCCAGGTTGAGATAGCCATCTTGGCAGTACTTGAGGATATGCCAAGTATTGGTTCTGGTCCGATGAATCGTGATCCCGCTCCTAAGGAGTCCGCTATTTCGTTACCTTCCATACCAGAGTGGCCGGGTATCCAGACACCAGAGTCACTTTGTTGTTCTTGCTCAAATGATTTAGAGCTTTCTGACAGTTCCATACCGTTTTGGAGTTACACCGGTAGGAGCCAAGAGCTTTTATAGCTGCTTGGCTATCTGAGAAAATTTTTTTTGATCTGCGTGTAAGATGCATATATTCCAGCCTTCGTACACACAGTTTAATGGCATGAACCCCTTGGTCTGTAGATATGTACTCCGGCTCCTGTTCCCTCGGGAGTTTTGGAGCCGTCTGTAAACCAGCAACTGTCTGCCTTCAGTAGGTCGGCTTTATTCCGATCCCACTCCTCTCTTTCTGGAGAAAGGATGTTGAAGGTCAACTCATAGTTGGTCATGGTAGGCATAGTATCCGAGGGCATTCCCAGGATGCTGTGATTCTCTATGTCATCAAGCAACCTGTTCCGCTCCATGATACTAGTCTGCGGCATATTAATGGCCGCTTGTAGGTTGCCCACCTGGCCTCTCTCTCCAGATATATATGAAGAGGAGGTAAATCCAGGAGAATTTCCATTGCAGCTGATGGTGTGGTGCTTACGTATGCACACTCTATTTTTCCACTGATTCAATAAACCCCATAAAGGCATTTATCTTAATTCTAATGCCTTGAAATATTTTTTACGCCTGGTAATAAATAAGTAATCCACAATGATATATTTATTACGCTTGGAAATAAGCAATTTTCAATACACTCGCTACTTTGCCTATTGTAAATCGGGCTCACTAAATCCAACCCACCACTGCAAGGTTTAAGTCAACAGACCTTAGTTTAAATTGATCGTCTAGTTTGTTCAACATACTTATGATTACAGACCTTACAGCTAATTTCGTAAATCTCAGATATTTTGTTTGTTTCAATTATGTCTTTTGGATTGCCTAAAAGTTGTTATAGTTTATTTCCCTATGAATTAACCACTGTCGTACCTATATCTTTAAAAATCTCACCAATACCCCGGGTGAATCGAGGATCGGAGGAGGGGTCTCAAATTCCATACAAAATCCGCCTCAGATTCGAAAAAATTGAGGATTTATTTTTTTAGATGTTTTTTTATATATTCTCAAAATTTACTATATTTCCCATACGAAAAAAATATAAATACGATTTTCAGTGCGGTTCCTGTTTAAGAAAAAAAAGTACCAACCTTAACTGTTTCAGTGTTTTCTTAGGGAATTCTGACCTCTCCATCCAATTTTCACCGACAGCGCGGGGTTGAAGTACTTTTATTTTATCATTATATTATTTCACACTACACTAAAGAATAAACGGGCTTCAAAGGTGCGCTCACGAGGCGGATTTTCTATGGATAGTAAAACCCCTCCTTTAGGATTTTCTCTTTCATTTCGAGGAATTTTGAAGTGTCTTTAAATTTTCGTTTCCTGGTTATTTTATCAATTAAACTTATTCGCAGCTATAATAGTAAGCAATGTCTTTTCTTTTTCAAACCTCTCCTTATTGAGGGGGAAGCTTAATAGACGATGGACCAGAAAATTAAAATCCGATATTTTGTGTTGAGCATAATGGTGTGAGTTCTTAGGGATATATCTTAGATACAGTACTATAAAACGCACGAAAAATTATTCAAAAGCCACAGGAAGAAGTACTTCTTGATGAAATAAAAAGCATCATTAAATTTAAAAATAAAATAAGACGCCAATGGCAAAAACACAAAAGACAAAGACAAACACAGATTAAAAGACCTTCAACAGACAGTTAGCAACATACTGACAGAACATAAAAACACCATCTGGAACAACAGAATACAGAGACTTTTTAGACAGGACAACTCACTGTGGCAAATGATTTAACTTTTATGTAAACCATACAACACTGTACCCACACTTATACAAAACGGACAAACTTACATGCGAGACGGGGACAAGGCTGAAATAATAGCAGAACACCTAAGACAAGTACACATAACACAACTGGACACAACGCCACATCATACAGAAATAGACAATGACATAGACACCCTCGAACAGCATTACCATATACCACAACGAAAACTAGTTAAACTTCTTGCATCCCCGCAAGAAGTTAAAGACTATATAAAAAGACTACATAACAACAAAGCCCCCGGACCTGAAACATCCCTAACATCATCCTTAAAAACACATCCCAAAAAGCCCTAGTTTCATCAACGCTATTATAAAGCTGCAGTATTTACCGAAACAATATAAAAATGCTCAAGACCCTAATAACTATCGTCCTATCTAACTGCTAAATTCTATGAGTAAAATCACGGAAAAGATATTAAATCGCTTGAATAAAATTATTAACAAAAAACGCATAATACCAAACATACATTTTGGTTTGAGGGGTGGACACAGCACTACGCAAAGTCGTGCAGGACATCACCGAAGGTTTTACCAAAAAGCAATCAACCTGTATGCTTCTGTTGGACATTGAAAAGGCTTTCGACATTGTTTGACATGGGGGCCCTCCTATATAAATTGAAAAACAAAAAGAATTACTTACATTTCTGATAGGAAATTCAAGATCAAGGTCAACGATGCAGTGTCGTCACGTAAAAACGTCGAAGCGGGTGTTCCTCAAGGCACAGTCCTCTCCCCCGTCCTTTTTAACCTTTTCCTGTCCGATATCCCTACGTACACCAATACACAGACTGTACTCTACGCCGACGATCCTACTATCTACGGACAATCCTTCCAGGCCCAAACTGCGACACAAAAAGTCAAATACCACCTTCACCTACTTACGGACTAGGTATTACAAGAATTGAAAAATTAAACTTAACGAAAACAAGACCATAAGAAATTTACAAACATACGGACATTTAACAAACTGAAAATAAACAATATTGAAATTGACGAAAAACAGACAGTCAAATATTTAGGAGTGACACTCGAGAAACGACTATCATTTAAACAACACATAACAAACACTATCAACAAAACATACAGTACACTAAGTCGACTTTACCCACTAATTAACAGATACAGTAAACTAACATCGGACAATAAGTTACTAATATACAAGACCGACATTGACTTATGCGTGTGCGTCCTGGTGCCACATTTCAGACATGCAATACAAACGGCTCCAGACCACACAAAATACGACTATTTACAAACGCCAACAGGTACATAAACTTTGAACTCTTACAATGACAGATGGGGATTACATACATACAAGACTACATAATCGAGACTGCACAGAAGTTTCTAAAATCTAACACGCAAACTTCCAACTTGACTAGAACCTTAACTAGCGCGCCAAGATATGACAATACACAAAATACGCACAAATACATACATGAGAGACTACCAGTTTACGACGAACCTATATAACCCAACAGACACACAGACAACCCACAAGAACATAACACACCTATCCCATACCTACCTGATCCTATACCCAGCCTAGTCACCCAAAGTAAATTATAATGCCAACAGCAAAGTCACAACCTCCAAGTTTTTAGAACGGATTTTTTTATAGTTTTTTCTGTGTTATATCATATAAATTACTTATTAAAAGATTTGAGCACGTTCATTCAACTTTTTTAAATAGCAGTAATTTTTGGAAAGGTCAGGAAGACACACAATCATATTTAAGGTGGCCATAACAGCGGCCTGGACGGGCGTTTACCATGTATGGGAAGTATATCACCCACTCCAAAAAGCATCTAATTGTCAAATGTAGCAAATAAAATACATCTTAGTTTAAGAATATGTATTGTCAAATTATTACATATAAACTTCAGTAAATGTATTAAAATGGAAATGGTATCTTAGATACCAGTACTCTAAGATATATTCCGAAGGACTATCGATTCCATTCGTTCCTCGACTCACCCGTGGTATTGGTAAGATTTTTAAAGACATAGGTATGACAGTAGTTCATTCATCGGGAAATAAACTACAACTTTTAGGCAATCCAAAATACAAAATTGAAACAAACGAAAAGGAGGGGATTCACGAAATTAGCTGTACGGGCTGTAATCAAAGATATGTAGGTCAAACTAGACGATCAATTCAAACTAGATTCAAAGAGCATATGGCCCATCTCAAATATGGTAGTACAGATAAGTCTAGTGTAGCCCAACATGCGTTTGAAAACAACCATAAAATAGATATTAGCAATTTAAGATTAATTAGGAATGTAACAAATACTAGACAGCTAGACAGATGGCCAATTCCAAATAGCCCCCTTTATTGATTGGTTAGTGGGTCACGGTTCAGCGAACCGTGACAATAATTTAGGTATAAATAGGATACATTGTTAGCATAAGGTTTGTTATCATCTCCAGATGATGCCAACTTGGTTGGCGAAACGCGTCTCGAGTGCAGCATATCTTGTTTTGGTGTTTCGCGGAAATTTACGTCAGTGTTAATCCCTTTCGGGTTGAAAAAATAGACTTATATGAATACCCCTACCCTTATTATTACTTCAGTTTTCTACTAATCTAATTTATATATTTAATAAGGAGAACACGAGAGTATGTCATGAATCCGATTTTAATGTGTCGGATATATCATTTAGGAAATACACATTTAATGACTGGCTTAAACTACCTGCCTCTTGTGAAAATATAGGTGATTATTGTATATACTCATGGATAACAATGTTTCTGTCATTTTTCATTTCTTTTTTCATCGGAATCAAATTTCTCGCACCTCCTATCTGAGCCTTTCCAAACGTCCCCGATAATTATAATCCTTGCACAATTTTTCATGAATTAGTCGTAATGTGGAGATTTTTTTCTGTGATGTAAAAATCGTGTTGTTCTACGTAATAAATAGTGATCAAAGTCATCGAAAGCTATTTTACTTTTTACGTTTTTACGTTTTCACGTTTTTATTTGGCGTAGAAAACGATGTATTTAATCCATCCTTAATACTCTCTGCTTCTTGTTCTACCGTCTACCGTCTTCCTTTTTGATGCACCCTTATGACACCCGATAAAAAAATAGAGTAAAATATAATTCCTTGTATTTAATCATGTAGATGTACTTTTTTGGAAAACTTAAATCGATTGATTTATGTGGTTTACATTTATATTGAACACCCAATACAAATATCTGCAATAATTTTCGGTACTGTGTTCTACTCATATTCAGGGACCGAAATAATATGAAGACTACACATTTAATATAGAAGTATTGGAGAGAAATTAATTTTGCACGCGTATTTCCAGTTTTGGACCATAGTGCGGTGTCTTCATCAGATGAGCTGTAAATTGTTCTTAAACTTTTTCTATTCCCGATAACTAAATGCAAGATGCATCTTCGGTAAGTGAAACCAGAGATAAAACTGAAGACTAGATAAGTATGCAAGAAACAATGAAATGCCTGACCGGGTCGTTCCGGCTTAAGGAGGGGGCAGTGGTACGCCAATGGACTGGTTCCGGGGTGTGCCAGAGATGGCGTTGCCAGTATTAAAACAAATTAAATAGCCAAGTTAGTATAAATTTATAAAGACGAAACTAGAATTGTACGAGAAGGGCTGGGAATATTCAAGAAAGTTCTAGTCCAAACATGGATATATAAGGAGCACGATGGAGGAGCTCAGTCTTAATTTGGAATTGTGCGAGTAAAGAAGAAACAAGTTAGAGACAAAAATGTGCTGATTTGTAATTATAGTTAGTCATTCATTAAGTCATTGTTAATTATTAATTAGTTAATAAAATAGTGCGTAAGTGTTACCTGGACTTTCAATTAACGAATCTGCGGTCTGAGGTGTTTGTGTAGATAGCAAACACGTAACAACTACCTCTGCGTAAGGAATTGAAAAATCCTCTTGAAATCTGTTGAAATCTCTTTAAAATCACAAAAATATTTAAGTGATTTCAAAAGATTTTTAGAAATCTTGAAATTACCGCTCGTTTTTTCGTCAGTAAACGGGTGCTATTTCAAGATGAATAAATTTACGACGTATGTATTTTACGAAGAAACGTATACATTTTAAAGGGCTACGTCACGATATCAGCAATTCCACTCAACTAATGGACATGTGTTTGAATAAATATTCAGCTTTTCTGCTTTAAACGTGAAGCTCGATTTTAATTAGCAATATTAGCGTTTCTTTTCAATATGTCCCTGTCACAGCTCGACTTTTTTATCCAGTGTATATGGATGATGTTTCAGATTTCTCTCCATATTAACGAAAAAAAGATAAAAAGTCCTCTGATATAATCCTTCGAAATTGAATTCCAGGATAAAAATCGTACTAAATGTACGATGGTAAATGAATTACTTTCCATTTTCTTTTACAACTGGCAGGTTTTCACTTGGATAAAATTTAATAACAAAATGTCAGTCTCTTCGCAAGGTATTAGTTACGCTTTAATTAAGCTAAGAGTCTCAACTTCCTTGAACAGAAATTATCAACCACCTATCTTTTAAAGAAACGTATTTTTTTAATTACGTAAATATGCTCATTTTGAAGATAAGCTGTGCAAAACAATAAAAACAAAATTTGCTTAATCGCGTGTAATTCCACGGTCGAGATTTTTTTTATTTTGACCCTAGCCATAAACATCACCAATGATACAGTGAAAAAAATCTTACAAAAAGAGCAAATATGGCTATTACAAATGATAATGTGGATTTGGCAATACACATTTTCAAATTATATGCCATATTTCCAATTAAAAATTTACACACAAAAATATCTCCATCAACCTTCTACACACTAAAAAATACTCTTGTTTTGAATATATCAATTTATTCAATAATTTAAATGTTAGTCCAAGCGGCAGGTCGGAAGAACTGTCTAAAAATGCCAAATTGATGCTAATGGGGTTTTCCTTCTTTCACAGTTTTGTTTAGGGGCCAGCAGAAAAACCTATCAAAATGTGATTGACACCGAGGTCGGCAACTATCCTGAATTTTGCAAATTAGTTACTAAAATCTGATTTTTTGTGCGATAACTCGTTTTCTATTCATCCTACGTCCACAATGATAGTATACAAAATTAAAAGTTATTAAGTTCTCTATGAAAAAAAGGTCCGGTGTATATTTCTTCTCGGACAAATGCCTTGCTAGCAGCCGCGCGAAGTTGAAAAATTCTTGGCAGCGCAGGGAGTTATTGTTCGGGATTTAATTAAAGTGACTCTCTGTTTGATATGGTAATTTACTGCATAAACAACGTTGCCTACTGTGTACGGTTACTACTGGGAATGTACTGGCCTGAAGAGAAACATACATAGGATCTTTTTTAAAACATTATACCACCATTTTGAACATAGGATGAATAGAGAACGAGTTATCGCACAAACCAGATTTTCGTACCTAATTAGCAAAATTAAAGGTAGTTGCCGACCGGGTCAATCACATCTTTCATATGTTTTGTCCTGATCCAAAACAATTAAAAAAAAATCTTAATAGCATCAATTTGACGCTCAAAACTACCTACCACCTTGACTAGGTATTATTTGTTCAAAGCGAGAGGTTCTTCTTCGTTTAAAAACAATCTGTGTGTTTTCTCGTGAAAACTATAGTAAAATCTTGAACAATTTCTTTGACTTAAGAGTATAATCAAACGAAAACATTCATATTTTAAATATAAAACCATGGATAATTTGAATTTAAAAATATCTTACTCGTCCAGTTTTCTTGTATGTCGCTATTATAATACAGTTCTAGGCTGACAAAAAAGTCCAGGATTCTATCGAGATTCGCGATCATGTTGAACTTGCCGAGTATTATGCCTATATGACAAAAAACGTTAAAGACAAACAGCCAGAACTTGCAGTAATCTTGGCTGCATAGAGAGGTTCCTCAACTATGTGGGATCTTCCTCTGCTAAGCACAAATTAACAAACTTCTAGTATTCATCGTAAGTCACAGCTCCTATTATTTTAGTAAGGCGTACTAGAGGTCAGGCGCCTATATGGTAGCGGCTGGTGGTTAACCAACTATCTTTCCGTTTGTAAGATATTATTCACCGCCCCTAAAATTAGTGCTGGGCATAATCGAATGATTTTAATAATCGAATAACGGCTATTCGAATACCTTTAATAATCGAATGATCATTCCAATTATGGTTAGAGCTCGAGAATTGGGGAAACCGACATCGATGTCTTACTGGCCCGGCGACATTCGGGAACTCTAGTCATAATTATTCATAATCATAAATAATCGATTTGGCTGGCAGTTGGCTATTATTTCTATATAATTCTCAGTTATAAATTATAATTTTTAACGTAAATCAATCCGTTTCTGTACTCAAGACAATCCAACTCCTAATGGCATCAGCCAATAACCATCTACATTCCGCAGATCGACACGACCAAAACGCCGCTGACGGTAAACAACTAAACTCAACAATCTTAATAATATGAGTTTTAGTGCGCTAGTACTCACATCGTATTTCATCGTTCGAATCACGTCTTTGAAATTTGATTGATGAGCTGCTGAAACGAATGACGATTATTCAATCGGCAGTCGGCGGCACCACTCTTCGAGAACTAAATCATTCGAATTCTTATGACAAGGGTATTCGAGATATCTCGAGATATTTCATTAATCGAATGATCGATTATTTTTCACTCGAATTATCCCAGCACTACCTAAAATGTTGTATTTCGTACTCTACTTCTGTTCAATTTTAAATAGGGATGCCGATTTTTTGTGAAAAGAATCAATCTTTGAATCGACTTGAATCGTTGCCTAAAATGATCGATGCAATAAAAAATCGAAACGAAAAAATCTATCCATAAAAAATCGATTCTTTAATAGATGATCAGTTAAAGTTGTTATAGTACGACTAGTAATATCAATAGCAAACTGTTTAAATTCAACTAAAAACTAAAATAAACATGTAGATATTAATAATTTTTATTTCTTACTAAATATAATCTCAAATAACGCAATAAAATACACAGTAAATGATTAAGTCTTTTATTACATAATTATTACAATTCTACGATTCGTGTAGGTACTTCCGTTTTCTTTTCATGTATTTTACCAGAACAAAATCCAAAAACTACACAAATACAGCCAACCATTTTAAAAAAAGGAAAAGAAGAGGGAGAGGAAAGGGGAACAAAAACAAAATAATGTAAGAAACGAAATGAAATTACCAACAAACAATACCAATCTGGCTGAGCTTGCTTACTTGTTATCAACCAAATCAAAACAAAAGTCGCCATTCCTCTGTAGTTTGACATTTTGACAATAAGTTAACATGTCGATTTTCCGATCCGATTTTTGATAAAAAAAGAATCGAAGGGAAAATAATCGATTAAAAATCGATTTTTTTCAATTTCAAAGATCGATTTTCCTAAAGATCGATTATTGAATCGGCATTCCTAATTTTAAATAAATGTGATCCCACCACACCGTGAGGAAAATTAAAAACCGCTGCCAATTACTTGAGGAGCAGAACTTTCTCACCGTGGTAAAACTCGATGTGTGGTGGAGTTTGTAATAAAAGTAATTTTTGACGTTTCAAAAAAGTCACATTGGTGGAATGTCACTAATACATTTTTAGACATTTCAAATTTTAAGAAGTGCTAATCAAAATTCAAATTTTATTGTGTTGCCAAAATGTTTACACGCGTCACCACACAATCTCTCAAAATGCGGCAATAGACTCCCGCCCAATACCATCTTATTGCGAAATATTACATTACGTTCTGTTCTGATGCAATTCTTAGGGGTGTCGTTTATTATTGGTTATGTTATAAGGTTTTTTTGGTGATTTCTCTATTGCATTTTGCATTGCATGAAGGTAGACACTTCATATTATTATTTTTTTACAATACCTATATACTTATTTAATTTCATATTTTAGTTTGGTTTCTTACACTTGAGATACTATGGAAAACACAATAAATGAAGAACAATTATTAAATATATTGTCAGCTTTGTGTGAGGATTTACATGTGTGCTGGAACTAAAAATAAGGGGTCACGAAAATTTTGAAATTCGACTGCAATCCAAGATATTAGGAGATGGTGATTTTGATATAAAATGTAATAACTGGGTACAACAATTTTCCCATTTAACGAATACAAATTGGATATTTTTACGGCGATTTCCAAATGCTTGCCGATATGAATTTCGAAAGCTGTATGCTTGCCAACATTCTAAAGTCAATAAAGTGGTAGTGAGGAAGAGACAGGATTGTAGAATAAGAAACGAAAATTGTGGAGCCGTAATAGAGTTCAAATTTAAAAAAAATTAATAGGAATACTATTAAAAACGATGCCCTATTGAAAAATGGGATTAACGCAATAGTCAAAATCAATTTCGACTATTCCCACAAAGTGAATGTAGCAGAAGCTCTTGGATATTTACGCGTAGGTACAAAAACACAAGAAATCTTTGAAGCTTATTTTACATCTGGGATGTCTCCGTCTGCTGCGAGAATATACCATGAAATGAAGATAATTGAATCTGAAGATTCCGAACTTTCAAACGGAAAAACTGTCCACCTTCTCGCTAATGTCCAAGAAAATCCCACAGAGAGACAAATCAAATATTTATATGATAAATGGCGGCTGTCTCGATACGGCAGTCGTGAAGAAAATAGCATGATAGAAATTCTTAAGAATAAGATGCCAGTTCTGAAGGAATCTGGAGTTGACCTAGTAATAAAAGAAAATCCCTTCATTGCAGTTATCATTACACCAATTATGCGCCGCGCGTTTATTCAAAATATGGCAGACGAAATGGTTTATGTAGATTCTAGTGGATCTTGTGACCAAACTAGTACTTGTGTTACCTTTCTCTTCACTTTAAATAAAACAGGTACTATCCCTGTGGCATGTGTTCTTCATACAGCACAAATTGAAGCAAATTATACGTTAGCGTTTGCCGCCGTCATAGAAGCCATCGAAGTTCACAATAAAAAATTTTCTCCGAGAGTATTTATGACAGATGATAGTGAAGCTGAACGGAATGCACTAGCAACAGTATTTCCCAATTCTGTGTTATTATTGTGTACATTTCATCTTTGTCAGGCACTATGGAGATATCTTTGGGAAACTGACCATAATGTCAAAAAAGAAGATAGAAAAAAGTTATGGAGTTATTTCGCGATGTTCTGTACGCACCCACTGAAATTGATTCGGAAGAGCATTAGAAAAATTTAAAGAAGGATGGTGTGGTACTAGGAAACCAATTATTGCTCAAACATATGGAGAACTTATGGACTCGAAGAGAAGAGTGGTGCATTTCCTATAGAAAAAATGTTATCACTACTAGAGGAAATAACACCAACAACTATACAGAAGCGTCTATCAGAATTTTCAAAGATATTGTACTACAAAGGTGCAAAGTTTTTAATTCTTGCGCTTTAATCAATTTAATTGTCAATGTGTTTGAAAATTATTATAAACGAAAATTGTTGGAATTTGCAAATTCAAGACGGTCTAAACCACAAATTGATTATGAAAACATGTGTCGCAGGGCTAAGGAGATAAATGTTATCTACAAAATGGATGATACAGTATTTCATGTTGCTTCAAAAAAAGACTCTAAGCTATTTTACACCATCAATGCAGATATTGCATTTTGTGACTGTCCTTCTGGTGCAAGTGGAAAATTCTGCAAACATTTATGTGCAATCGAGCAAAAGTTTGGTGTGTTTTTTAAGACGTCGCCGATTTTAAATACCGCCGATAGAGTACAATTGGCAAAATTAGCTGTTGGCCACTCAGCGCCCGACGAATTTTACCAAAATATGGACGAGGAAATTGTGAATGTTGAATGTCCGTCTGGTACTACTGCTACTGTCACATGTTCAAACAATTTCACAAAACGTTGAATCATCCATTGTTAATCTTGAAGAAAACGGCGATGGCTGTAGTCGCTTTAACGAAGAAGTTGTCAAGTTTCGTTCCGCATTCGATCGATTAGCAACTACACTCGAAGAGAACCAAAGTCCGCAAACTACATTATCTCTTATAAAGTTTAATGGAGTATTACAGAATTTGAAAACGCCTTGCCAAATTATTAATTTTATGGAAACAAAAAATCATATTCGCGGAAGTGCATCGAAAAAATAAAAGTACAACCAACTTCAATTTCTCGACGTAAAAAGCGTGGTTTGCCTCAATATGGCAGGATTCAAGCGGGAAGGCCTTCAAACAAGGAAAGAGTAAAGCGGCCACATAGCCTTTCTAAAAACATTTGGGAAAATCGTCCAAATGCCAAATTGCATTAGAGTTTTGTTTTCTTTTTCACTCATTTTTACAACTATAACAATATTTGTTCTTACCTATACCCACTTAAATACTAATAGTAGTAACATTATACATATATCTTAACAACTTGTAGTACTTAATAGTATTTAGCTTTAAATACACAATATAAAAATAGTAATAAATATAATTCCTAAACATTTCCATTTTTCATACTAATTCGCTTTGCAGTGGTCGGTAGTTTATTATTTTGTCCAATTGCTGGGTGGTGACTCGCGGCGCCGTATAAGCAATATTTAGTTTTTTGCGATAGCTCTGTAGTCGACAAGTGAATGGCCGTTATAATGGTGTCCACTTATCAAACAAAAGCCAGTGCATCCTGGCGTTGCTCTGTATTGCTCTGGGGTTTGTCGCATAAGATTGCGGCTTCACTGCAGCCAAACCCCAGAGCGCTCCAGAACATGGCACGCTCTGTACTGTACGGGAGAATGCCAATACGCGACCCGCGGTAGACATTGTTCCAGGGGACCGATTTTGCTCATCAACGAACTCAATCTCTTCCTTGACCTCTAGAATGTGTGTACCTTATTTGAAAGCTTGTTTTCAAAAACTGTAACTGCTATCGCGAACCACACAGATACACGGACACTGATAGAAATTTTTTGCCTGAAATTTTGTGTATCATCATAACTCGTCGAGATTTGTCCAGAAATTCAATAAAAATTTTCAAATTTTTTTTCACGAATACATACCTTCCTCACTTTGAGGGGTGAGGAAGTAAAGTTGAAATTTGTTTCCGACTAAGGTGAGACATGTAACTGCCGATGCCCTGGATGTGGTTCGGACTGCACAATAAACTATAAGGGCCTCATTATTCTTCAACTAACATAGAATCCAAGATTTTCAAGGCATTATATACTTCAGTGACTTGGAATGTAATATTGCACCCAGACTAAATGAATCAAAAATTGACAAATGAAAATAATTTGATGTGGCAATGTTTATTTTGGACGTTTTCCCATGTTTCAAGTTAGATTAACAACATGAACTACATTGACAAAATTGCATGCAATTTTACGCATATTAGTTCTAAATTACATAAGTAAAATTTACCTCAAACATAATGCTCAATTGCATTTCTTTTAATATTGTATTCAAAGTAAATTCAATTTAATAATTTTTTATGTATCTCCGTAATAAAATTACAAGTCTTATCTGCGTGGTTGCACGTAATATAACAGCGTGAGGCAGCATGAAAGTTTATACGTATATTTGTCTATTATCACGGCTGTATTCTGTATAACATATTTCTCATAATCCTTTTAATAGTCATTTTGTTTCATATATACTACCAAACCGGCTCACGTGTGCAATAAAAATAATACAACCCGAAAAAAAGTTACTTTTAAAAAAGATTATAACGTGCATCAAGCCCCAGCCTCACTAAATACAGGTTTATTGTACACAACAAATACATTTCCTGCATACGCGCATTAACCCATTGTTAATAACTTTGTGCAGTAGTATGTGACAAACAAATGTCCCAAATTGGCTGAAACAGCCAATAAATAATGGCATAAGGGAGCTAGGGAGCACTGCTCCGCACCCTGAGGTGTGGCCCTCAAACAATCGATTCCACTGTAAACATTTCTGGGCGCTCCGAGAAAACAAAAGCTCGGCTGATCTACTGTGTTAGTGTACCGTCTACTGATAGGCTTCTGTTGCACAAGACGCACGGTGAATCGTGATAAGTCATCGAAGGAAAGATGAATCGTTTCAGGCTTAAAAAAAAATGCTGATGCAAGAGCATTCTTTTTATAAATATCCAATAACAGTATTGTCTTAATTTTAGTATATTATTGTTCTCTGCTTGATTAACTCACATATACCGTGTGTCCCAAATTCGATGCTCACCATTGCGATCTCGGAAACCATAAGAGCTACAAGGTCGGTTAAGTGGGATAAGTTTTAGCAAATTTTATGCTGATCCCAAATCCGTTAAGAAATCACGGCTAACTGAAACCGTTTTTGGGATTTTCCAAAAAAAAAAAAAAACGAAAATTTTGTGATCACTCCTTTTGGTTGTAGCCAGTAATCCTGTAAGGCAGGTTTTAGACTTTTACATTTTTGGGACATTTTTTTGTAGACTAATATTTTGGTGTAGAGACGAATGTTCGATATTTTTTTGTTTTCGAGATATCCGAGGTAACTTTTCTTATTGCAGCCATATTGGATTTTTCGTTTTTCAGATTGCGCTTAAAAAAGAACTTTCAAATGACGTACACATGCCGAGGGAAAATTGTTTTCAAGGGACTAATTGCTTAACAAAACAAAATAGTAGGTCATGGAAAATCAAAAAATTATTTTGATTTCATGGATATACCTAATACCAACCATTATAAAAAAATAACAGTAATATTAAGGTTACCAGTTTGACATGTTTAAATAATTTGAATTTTTTATTAAAATACTGAATATAATCGATATGGAGAAAATGTCTTGATAACAGCAAATTAACATAATAGAAGAAATGAAAGTAAAGAAGTAAGAAGATTTAATAAAACTGTTCAATATGACCTCCATTTAGCTGAATATATTTTTGGCATCTACGTCTAACTGAGCTGATTACTCTTCTGAGAGTATTGGCATTTATTGTGCCGAAAACGTCCCTAACTCTGTCTTCCAAAATATCGATAGTTTCCGGACTCTCTAATTCATCACTTCATTTTTCACCGCACCCTACAAATAAAAATCAGAAGGGGTTATTTATATCAGGTAAGCGAAGAGGCCACAATACTGGTCCTCTATTTGAAGTTATGCGGTTACTAAAATTTTCCTGCAATATCCGTCTAACCTTTTTACTATTATGTGCAGGATAGCCATCTTGTTGGAACCACAATTCGCTTATTTCTTGTTCTGTAAAAAGCTGTCTTATCTCGGGTAAAACTTGACTTTCCAGTAGTTCACGATAGGTTGATCCCGTTAAATTGTTGTGAAAAATGAATGGACCAATTAAATAACGATCTAAGAATAATAATTAAGGAGAGGGTTATAGGTAGATCATTGGAGTAGAATAAAAACCAAACATTGATTCCAAACCTACTTTGGAATCTTCTTTACGTAGTTACATGCGGATTTTCTGCGGCCCAATGGTGAGAAAATTGTGCTTGTTAAAGACTTCACATTTGGTAAAACGACTTTCATCCGTCCATATAACTCTCGATTGAAAATCAGGTTGTTCTTCGCATTTCTGAATAAAACTAACGATAAAATTCAAGTTTTCTATCAAAATCATTATTGTTTAAGGCTTGGACAACCGTAGGGTTTGTACGGATGATTTTTTCTGTTAGAATGTCTTGTGTACGGTTGTCTTAGGAATATTTGTTTCGTCTGTAATTTGCCACACTGATATGTTGGGATTATTGTTAACAGCTTCGAGAATATTATTTGTGCAACATTACAATATCATACCGGTCTCTTTTATTATCAAAATGTCCGTAATTTAATACATTGCTTACAATTCTTCCAAAAACTGTTCCTATGTGGTTGCATTCTCTCCGGAAATGTTTCTTGATAGGAAGCTGATGCGCTTTGCGAATTTCTATTTACTTTTAAATAACATTCTAATATATAAAAAATAACGGAATTATGACTTGCGGCGTTTTTTGCAAGACACCCTGTATATATCTATCAAAAAATAAAGTTAATGGTAAATGTAAAAACATTAAAAGTATAATAATTACATTACTAAAAAATTTTTAAAAAAATATGTCACGCTTACCTAATGAGGTATTTGGTTTTTGTTAATACAATCATCATCGTGAAATATTGTAAAAATAAAATAACGTAACTTACGTAGGATTTCAGTGCAAATATTTTCGTGCAGTCCGAACACAAACAAATTTCTATATGTATAAGGATTTGAAAAAAATTAATAGTAATTTATCAAAACTTTGAAGAAAGCAAAATAAAACACTGTAAAAACCATTATTTTTATTTATTCGTATATCAATCGGTGAAAAACTACGTTTGTAAACTAAAATTTAAAAATTTTTGAAGTTACGGAACCTACAAAGTAACCTACCAATTTATATATTTCCATGAAAAAAATGAACACAAATTAATTGTTTTGAAAATGCAAATAAACAGGTGCCAAATTCAAAACCTAAAGTGTATATTTCAATGAATTTTCCAGGTAACATTCAATAAGTTTCGTTTACTCTATTTATTTCTATCCAGAAACTTTCAAATTTTTTAGTGTCCATTTTGGAAGGTTTTCAAGTGCTCATCTCTACATAAAACACAAACGATCGGTAGCTCGCTTAATGATTCGAGACAAACAAACCCCCCCTTGCACTTGCAATTTTTTATTTTGCATCTTATTTTAACTAAAAGAACGTTAACGACGAAAGGGGATTTGTTTTATAAAACTGAAGGGTAGATCTTTGATTGAAATATTTTACAATGGGTCCATAATAATTCTGGAACCTATAGGTCGATGCTACTCAACTTCAATATATTCATTTGACATGTTTACCCTGAAAACTTAAAATAATAATAATAATAATAATTTATTGGTGCTATAATACAGAAGTATTTACACAGGTCAGTGGCAACAATATGATATAATAAAATATAAATAAAATAATATATATGTATATATAACTATGTATAAGTAAAATGACGTATAACATAAACACAATTTAAGTGAAGAATGCTCAATAAAATAGGAGTGGAAGAAAATAATAATTTGTGTAATCATTATATGGTGGAAATCAGGATTAACACATGTTGTTTATATCTGAAAATTCCGCATATTTCCTAGGGATGACAACATCACTAAACCATGTAAAAGTTTAATTTCTTAAAACTTGAAACAATTTTTATAGTTACTTGAGGCGCGTATACTCATTTTTGAATCACACTATTTGGATTTTAAGAAAATTGTGTATACCAAATTTTAAAAACGGGCCCCATCACTCAGAAACCTCTAGTACGATCCTGCCCAATTTCAGTAGGCATCATATTGTGAGTCTTTGGAAAGTTTCAGTGTTTCCTGAATGTTCATTTATAAAATATAAAAATTATTTAAAAGTACAAAAATTAAAGACAGAAAGTAATATCAGTTTTGACGGTTATTTATGTAAAATCACAATTATGTTCTAACCTTACACGTATCTTAGTAACGCCTTTATTAAATTTTTAATAATGACTTTTAATTATGATTATATTCCTGATGGTGGGTGGCATCGTTATTAGCTGTGAGAATCCAGAGGAATGTGATAAATTCAAGGAACTTGCGAACTCTAAATTACACAAGACAACAATATAAAAGAAGTTGCAGCGTTATATCCACGATTTAAAATTGTTGGCATCTCAGAAAAATTTAGTAAAGAAGTTCTTATTGATTACATTAATTCACAGAATAAAAATGTAATATATGAAAATTTGTTCTTTTTTGTGTCATTAAAATAGAATAATAAGTTGTATCAAACTGTCATTCAAGCTACTTATAATAGAGTAATAGAATACGGGAAACTGTTTGTGGGATACGTATTTTCGTTGCTATTGAATGTGGGCTACGCGCTTGAAATCACCACGAGAGGCGTTAGTGTAGGGTAAGGTAAATGTCACTGAACGTTAATATATATATTATGGCTTTTTAACGCGGGTTCTTAGTGATTTTTATAAAAATGAGCTCAAAAACATTTAACACAATGATGACAAAAGGGGAAAGTAGTAATTTACTTGCTCAGTAGGGAAATTATTGTACCTCTAAAGGCCGGGCATCGATGTGGTTTAACCAGAGTTCAACTGAACTTCGTTTAAAATCCAAGATTACTAATGTTACAACAATCGTAACACAGGATTTTAAACGAAGTTCAGTTGAACTTTGGCTGAACCATGTCGATACAACTGGCCCTCAGAGGTGTCTTATGTCATTAAAGTTGGGTTATATCAAACATAAGCATGATGAAAACAACGAATGTGCATGATTATTACTTACGAAGTAGGCTCTTTTGGTAACGCATAATAATCAGGATTAAAATGTTCTTACAAACACACGAATGTTTCGAAGTAGTAAAATTAGTTATCCCTGCGAATCGCCACCAACCACTTTTTTGGCGAGTTTTGTCCCTCGGAAACATATTCCCGCCTTTAATAAAACCCTATAAACTTGTTCCGCGCCTAACAATAACTTTTGACATCGACCTTACTCGCCAGTGGCGCCAACTGGTGAGCCTAAAAGCGGTAGTCCTCATTGCGTCGTTGCTTTAAATGTTGTGGTTATCACTACATTTCCAAACAGTATACCTTAAAGATATTTATTTGTCCTCTATGTGTTCAAAATCATAAATTGGAAGATTGTCCTAGAACTGCACTGTATTAATTACCACAATTATAATAAACATGACAATAAGACTGTCATTGCTGCATGGGACAGAGTTTGCTATGTCTATAACCTCATGTTGCAGAAATTCCGAAATAATATTATTTCCCCCAATAGCAATCAACGTCAGCTGTCTATGGAACATCTAACTGCGATGATATGCCAAAATTGCCACGTGTTACTCCCACTATAGTCTTACTATCAAAATGTGCGTGGTATATGTACAAAGACCAATATACTTATTAATTCTACAGTTACTCGGCAGTATGACATTGTTACATTTACTGAGAACTGGCTTAATGACAGCTTTATTGACGCCGAAATACTCAATCAATCAATCATTCAAAACAATATACTTAAAAATTATATAAAAAATAATCATTTCGATATCCACACTATTCGAAAAGGTTTTCCAGAGGTGGATGCATTAATAGCCAGTACAAAAAAAGGTGTTTCTTAAATCTCCTAAACGTCTCCGTGCATTTCATTGCAAGTGTTCCGGTATTCCTGAACTACCACAGCCGATTCTTACACGTTGGGGAACATGGTTGCAGGCAACTTTTTATTATGCTGAATATTTCCAACAAATAAAAACTGTGATACTACAATTCAATCCAGATGAGGCTGCAGCTATTAAGGAAAGCCAGACAAAATTCGAAGATATCTCCGTTGAAACAGCTTTAAAAAATATTGCGAAGAACTATAAACATGAAAGCATTAAAAAATTAGAAAACAGTGCATTGTCGTTAGCGGAGTCACTGCAAATAGTGGACGAAGTAAATCTACTGCTACACGGTATAGGTGACGCAACAAATGAGCCCATTGAAGAAAAATTCGCAAGTGTGTTAAATAAAGACACCGGTTTTACCAAATTAAGATAAATATGTGATGGTGTAGCCCCAGATCCGTTAAGTGCGTTCAAAGACTATTTTACGTATGCGTGTATTACATCAGTAGATGTCGAACGGTCGTTTTCAAAATATAAGAATATATTTTCACCAAAGCGAACATCACTGGAGATAACCATAGAAACATACCTGATGCTGCAAAATGGCTACACATCTTCTCCAGTTTGTGATAAGCAAGCTAGTTCATCAAGCTAGTTAAGAGGGTAAGTTTTACATACATTGTTATAAATTGTAACAGTTTATTGTTTCTCGTATTAGTTAATTTCGCGTACGCCACTGTCCTAGGGAACATTTTTGACAGCCCTAAATGTATTACACTGTGTTGTATTATTTTTAAGTAATTTGAAATCTATTTACCTTTCTCTTTTTTTATTTTTTATTAACAACTGCATTTTCACTGTGTAAACTTATCCTGTAACTGTTTTTCTTTTAACCCGGTGGATATTTTAATTTAAATAAATAAATGAATAAATAAAGATAATCACGGCGTCACTAACGCTAATTATGACAAAAGACACCTATTTAATTAATGTTAGATGTATTAGATTTCGGGCGAATTTCGTAATATACAGAGTATAACAAAAAAGCATGTCACAAATTTCATCCTGATTATGAAAACCATATCTACCTCATCTTACACCAATTTCGTTTTATTTTTAACACGCTTTTTAACACGCTTTTATTAGCTTCACTTGTATGTTTGCTTGTTTGTATGTTTGTTTGTAACCGACTCTTTGGACTCGATTTTAACCCACTTTAAACGGACAGATTTAATTGAAACTTTGTACACTTACGAAGAACCGGTAACAATACAATAATTTGATAAGTTTATATCATTATCCCGATCAGGATCGCCAATCCTTTCCTCACGTATCCCTGCGTGAAAGCAAAGGCTTAATATGTCAGTAGATTCAGTAATTGTTAATTAGCTCGGTGGTCGAGTGGGTTAAGGCAGTCGACGCGTAACGACTGACTCCTCCGGCGTGAGTTCGAACCTCACGGCTGAAATAAAAATTTTTTTTTTTTCAGAAATATCTGTTGGATCGTAATATGTTATAATATCAGCATCAATAAGCAATATAAATATAGTTTAAAACAACTAAAAAACACGCTTTCATAGCACATCAAACTAAAAAGTTAAAAATAAATATAGTTTAAAAAAACTAAAAAACACGCTTTTAAAGCACATCAAACTAAAAAGTGAAAAATAATTATTAATATAAACTGAAAATAATAATGAACGAAAAATACTAGTATTATTGTGAAAAAAGCGTGGGGTGCTCGATATACGAAAAATATTGCACAAAGCGCCCCACGCTTTTTTCACAATAATACTAGTATTTTTCGTTCATTATTATTTTCAGTTTATATTAATAATTATTTTTCACTTTTTAGTTTGATGTGCTTTAAAAGCGTGTTTTTTAGTTTTTTTAAACTATATTTATATTAGCTTCACTTGTATGTTTGTTTGTTTGTTTGTAAACGACTCTTTGGACTCGATTTTGACCCACTTTAAACAGACAGATTTAATTGAAACTTTGTACACTTACGAAGAACCGGTAACAATACAATAATTTGATAAGTTTATATCATTATCCTGATCAGGATCGCCAGTCCTTTCCTCACGTATCCTCTGCATGAGAGCAAGTGGCTTATTACTGTTTGTACATTCCGTGAATCTCAGTTCGTTCGATGGCCGAGCGGGCTAAGGCACAAGTCTTAGTCGACGCGAAACGACGGACTCCTCGGGCGTGAGTTCAAATCTTGTCTATGGCTGAAAAAATATTTTTTTTTTCAGAAGTATCTGTTGGATCATAATATGTTATAATATCAGCATCAATAAGCAATATAAATATAGTTTAAAAAAACTAAAAAAACACGCTTTCATAGCACATCAAACTAAAAAAGTGAAAAATAAATATAGTTTAAAAAAACTAAAAAACACGCTTTTAAAGCACATCAAACTAAAAAGTGAAAAATAATTATTAAAATAAACTGAAAACAATAATGAACGAAAAAATACTAGTATTATTGTGAAAAAAAGCGTGGGGCGCTTTGTGCCATATTTTTCGTATATCGAGCAACCCACGCTTTTTTCACAATAATACTAGTATTTTTCGTTCATTATTGTTTTCAGTTTATATTAATAATTATTTTTCACTTTTTAGTTTGATGTGCTTTAAAAGCGTGTTTTTTTAATTTTTTTAAACTATATTTAATATATTGATAGTGGTGCATCTCTTTGGGAAATAAATGAACTAATATGATTAACGCGTAGTATTCAAGGATTCTAAATTCGCTCAATATCAGAGAAATAATTTTTTTTTCGCACTAGTACTTATATACGATATCCTAGCCAGTAATTCAAATTATTGAACTTCTGTAATATCTCGCCATTTCCAATTAACTTAGTGATAAAAAAATTCGCGCTTGTATGAATTTTACGCTGCATGGTTTTTTCCACGGTAAAAATAAACTTGATTTCAGTACGGACGGTCTCTAATCAGATTAATTTACAACCCAAGTCACTCACAATCACAATCTAATTATCACGTTGAATGCTTCCTTACAGTGCCAATGCCCAAGTTGTGTTGAGATATCGATCAGACAGATCTTATTAATATTTCAGCAAAGTTGATATGCACTACTTAAAAATGTTAACTTTTTTCCGTAATGTACATATTTCGTATTTAATTAAAAACGTGTTTAAATAAGTTCACTAATAATATACTAAACAGATCAATTGAGATGGGAAAAATGTGAAAATATATTTTCATTGTACAGGGTGTCCCAGCTAAGATGACACGCGATTTTCTCGGTAATTTTCAAGACAAATTCGTTATTCAAAAACTAGTGTTATCTAGTTTTTTTTTTTGAGGAATCCAACGCCGCCAAGAAAGAAACAATTGAATACACCGGCACACAAAAAAAAAGTTGTTTGTACATTTGACGCCACCTACCTCCCGACATGTATTTCGACCCGCTGAATCCGAATTTGAAGTCAGTTTGGACCGTACACCCTCAAATATCGAGTAAATTGAAAAACCGTAAAAAATAGCGAAAATTGGGTGTTTCGGTAATAAAAAAAAATTTGTGGATCTAAACCAAGCCTAATTTTTATGTATTTCGATCCGCTGAATACAAATCTAAAGTATATTTAGACCATAAGCCGTTTTAAATCTAAGTAAATTGTAAAAAAACCCTCGAAAATTGCTAAAAATGGCAAAAAATTGTGATTATGTTGATGAAAAAAATTTTCATTCTGTTTATACGTCATTTTTTATAGATTTTACAATTTTTCACATTTTCAGATTCTAAACTTGTATTTTATGCATAAAAAAAATACAAGAAACGTATTTAATCGTGTTTCATAGATTTTTTTTCAATTTTTTCAACTGCAATTTTTTGTTATTTTATCGGTTTTTTGCGATTTTTTGAGATTTTGAGGGATTAATGGGCCAAATATCAAAATTCAGATTCGGATTCAGCAGATCAAACGTATTTTTCTAGGGTTTTTTACAATTTACTTAGATTTAAAACGGCTTATGGTCTAAATATACTTTAGATTCGTATTCAGCGGATCGAAATACATAAAAATTAGGCTTGGTTTAGATCCACAAAATTTTTGTACCGAAACACCCAATTTCCGCTATTTTTTACGGTTTTTCAATTTACTCGATATTTGAGGGTGTACGGTCCAAACTGACTTCAAATTCGGATTCAGCGGGTCGAAATACATGTCGGGAGGTAGGTGGCGTCAAATGTACAAACAACTTTTTTTGTGTGTGCCGGTGATATCAAGCAAAAAAGTTATGGCCGAAAAACTGTTTTCCAAAAAATTAAAATGGCGGATTATTATATTTTTTGTTATAGGGTATTATTAGAACAAAGTCCGTATGTTCAGTTTTTTTATTACTTCCGATTCGGCCGGACATGATTTTTCAATCCCTCAATATAATTTGGTTGCATTTAACAAAACATTCAATTAACTATAAAAATGTATAAAGCACTTTTGTGGCATCTCTAACCGTATTCGAAATATTAATAGCTCTTTGACTGAACAAGTACACACTAGCAAAATACATTGTTCTGGACAAAAAAATGGAGAATTTTTTTTCAATTTGGGTAACCGTTTTGCAATTAAAAAAAAATTTTTTTGAAAATTTTTTTTTCGGCGGTCTATACCGGGTGGCCCAGGGACTAGGGAACCCCCCAAATTTTTCCACAATTTTTGAGATAGAAATTTTAAATTTGTAGGGATGAATCAAGACAAAAATTGTAATTTTTTGATACACCCGCGCCAAAAAAGTCACTTCCGGTTTAACCGGAAGTGACTCCAACTTTCTTATTTTAAATAGCACCCTGTATATTTAGGTGATTTTTTCTGATGAATATTTAATTTCCCTTTATAAAGCTTTTTTCAGATTTAAAATCGGTTCATAAATAACCCAGACAATTACATTTGTTTGTTTCTTTTAAGTAGGCCATGAATCTAATAAACGAAATACATTATAAATAAAATAATTGTCAACACTCGTTGTAAGGGTGTCTACCATCATTACTATTATGTGATTGTAATTATTTCTCATATCGTTTATTTCTTTATTTACGTTTGTTTATTTTTTTTTCGATATGTTTATTTTTTTACATTTCGTACTACCATAACTTGCTTATTTTGAATAGCATCCTGTGTTTTATGTGGTGTTTTTCTTCTCATCAAATTATTCTCTCCGATGATGTATGTATTTGTTATAATAATAACATTATCAATGCACAAAATGTCGGACATAAAATATTCCTGATACTGTGTACTCGTATACCTAGGTACGTGAAAATGTAGTTTTTAAGTGATCCAATTATTTACACTTATCAAATTATACCTATTGTAGTATAATAATAATAGTAATAACAAAAAGCATAAATTTATTTAATAATTAAACATGTACATCTACCCTACCCGACAAAATGAACTATTCATTGCAAATAAAGAAACTAGGAAGTAAGTTTTGGAAGACCAGAGTTATAGACTATATAATAATGAAGAAATAGTGAGTACTATACATTGAAGTGAAGTACAGAAACTTATAAAAACTGAACTAAATTAAATGTTAAATAACTAAAACCTTATTAATTTTGTTCAAAATGGCCTCGGTTTGCTTGAATACAAGCACGAATTCTTTCTGAACGTTCTCTCATTACATTTCGTAAGTTTTGAGGATTTATGTTATTAATTGCCTGTCTCACTCTATTCTCGAGATCTTCTCTAGTAGTCGGCTGCTGAGAATATACATTATTTTTTAAATATCCCACAAATAATAGTCTAATGGACTCAAGTCCGGTGATCTCGCACCATCTAGTTGGATCATGAGTACCTATCCAGTGATCTCCAAAACGATTATTTAAATATCTTCTAACCTCAAGTGTATTATGGGGCGGAGCTCCATTCTGTTGGAAAAATAACATTCTTTCTCGAGCAATAGGTAAATTCTCTAAAGTAAAACGTATTTTGCAAATAATTAAGTGAAATTTACAGAAAATGTTATTTAACATTTAATTTAGTTCAGTTTTTATAAGTTTCTGTACTTTAGTTCAATGTATAGTACTCACTATTTCTTCATTATTTTCTAGTTTATAACTCTGGTCTTCCAAAACTTACTTCCTAGTTTCTTTATTTGCAATGAATAGTTCATTTTGTCGGGTAGGGTAGATGTACATGTTTAATTATTAAATAAATTTATGCTTTTTGTTATTACTATTATTATTATACAATAGGTATAATTTGATAAGTGTAAACAATTGGATCACTTAAAAATTACATTTTCACGTACCTAGGTATACGAGTACACAGCCTACTCATGGAAAAGAGTGAAAACAGTATCAGGAATATTTTATGTTCGACATTTTGTGCATTAATAACGTTATTATTATAACAAATACATACATCATCGGAGAGAATAATTTGATGAGAAGAAAAACACCACATAAAACACACAGGATGCTATTCAAAATAAGCAAGTTATGGTAGTACGAAATGTAAAAAATAAACATATCGAAAAAAAATAAACAAACGTAAATAAAGAAATAAACGATATGAGAAATAATTACAATCACATAATAGTAATGATGGTAGACACCCTTACAACGAGTGTTGACAATTATTTTATTTATAATGTATTTCGTTTATTAGATTCATGGCCTTCTTAAAAGAAACAAACAAATGTAATTGTCTGGGTTATTTATGAACCGATTTTAAATCTGAAAAAAGCTTTATAAAGGGAAATTAAATATTCATCAGAAAAATCACCTAAATATACAGGGTGCTATTTAAAATAAGAAAGTTGGAGTCACTTCCGGTTAAACCGGAAGTGACTTTTTTGGCGCGGGTGGATCAAAAAATTACAATTTTTGTCTTGATTCATCCCTACAAATTTCAAATTTCTCTCAAAAATTGTAGAAAAATTTGGGGGGTTCCCTAGTCCCTGGGCCACCCGGTATACCAACCACCTTTGAACCCATTATAACAAAATTTTGTACAAGGGGGTTTTTAAAAGTGCTGATTAAGAATATCCGACTAGATTTTTTCTAAAAAAAATCGCTGATATAAATTCTCGGAAAATCCACCCCTACGTTAGCCTATGTACAGGTACGCCAATGATGATTTTCAAATTTAACTACGTCATTAAGTTCTAATTGCGGGCAGTGATCAACCACCCAAATTTCAAAAAAAATTGTACTAGCAGTTTCCGAGATATAAGTGGGCTCCATGAAAATTACGACACACTGTATATCTACTTTCATTCTTTCTGAACACCTCAGGGGAAAATCATTTCATGAGTGCAAAAAAAATGTTCTTTTTTGGTGAGTCAATATTTTTAATTCTCAATATTTTTTTGCTTCTAATACTAAGAACACTGTTATTTAATTCAATGCAATTCTTGCTTCTAGATTGAGTAGTTGTTTTAATAGTTTCTATGATAAAATGTATTGGAAATATGGTATTGTATTTATTCAGATAAGAACGACAGTGTCTGTGACACTACTCAAAAAAATGTGCACCTAATTTTATTTCTAGAGCTAGACTTTACCAATAATTATAAATATTGGATACCAAATCATGACTAATGTCTATTGATCCTGTTAGTAATTGTTTTCACAATACAATTTAATTTACTGATTGATATTGAGAGATATTTGTTTTATATGGAGTTATTTAATCAATAAAAACTTGTCAATTTTGAACAGTTATCAATTCAAAAATATTTAAACTGATATATGATATCGATGTTTTATTATTTTTCGACTTGGATAATTTATATTAATATTAATTAATTTAGGCAAAAATTCTGCGACGTTAATATTTGCGAAAAGTATATATTTTAGTACCTACATATCAGCCACAAAACTTTTTAACTTCTTATAAGTGGATATTCAGTGTATTCCAAATTGTTATTTTATTCCTAGCAAAATGTTTGCAGAACGCTACAATTAATTAAAAATGGCAGTAACATGAATTGACTTTTTGAGCAATTAACTTTACATTTATTATGTATAATAATTCTCAAAATATTTTTGCTTGCTCCAGAAACACTAACTGAAATCAGAATTGACATTTTAAAAAAAGAAATTCAGCAATATTTATTAAAAAAATAATAGAATACATCGTAAAAATTTCAGGTGAGAAGTAGGGGACTTGCCCAAAATTGCATTATATAAATAAGGCAGTATAACGCGCCATTTCGAATAAAACAAACTACCGTACCAAACGTTACCAATTTTCAGATTTTGTTCGTTTTTGTTGTCGAAATTTCCCCCAAAATTTATTTAAAAATCATAAACCAATCATATGTAAATAGGCCCCTTGCAATCGACGGATTTTTAACATTAATTCACATATTCTAATATAATCTTATTAAACACTAGCAATTATCAAATTTCTACCTAGAAAATGCCTAAATTACTAATTAAATAATAGATGTTAGAGGCGCATCTGAAAACACTGTCCTATTGGCGCGACGTCACGAACCAGGAAATCTCCCGGTGGTAAACGGTACGATACCTATACAGGGTGTCTCACCAGGAGCTGCATCGATCGATATAGGGAAAAGTACGCACCAGAAAATTTTGAAAATTTAGGGAATTACTATTGGCAATGTGGTCAATCCAACTAAAATAATTACAAGCTTCTGGCACTTCCGGTTATACCCGAAGTCGATACCAACTTGCTTATTTTAAATGTAATACTCTATATATTTTAGGGTTTTCGAAAAGAGCATAAAATTCAGAGTCAAAAACATGAAAGCCTATGCCTAAACCCAGCCGTTTCAAAGATATTTGACATTTTAAGAAAATTTTGACAGGTGTAATGGTTTACAATAACCTTTATAACTTTCTTCGATACTCATTTAATTGCTTTTTGGCATGCAGAAAGACCAAAAGGTGAATTACGCTCTACAGTTTAAAGAAATTCAATAATGGCATACCAAGTGTTCCGTTTTTGACGTTACATTTTATAAACTTCAAACCGCGAAAACTTGTTTAAGTCAAATGGAACACCTTGAATTTTTTTGCATCAAGTTATGTATAATTAAATTCCTTTTTTTCTGATATAAGCATTGTGGGGGTTTAAATTACAACTTTTTGAAATATTTGCGATTTTCTTAGAAATTCTAAAATATTTAGTACAAATTTTATCAAATTAGCCATGGATAATTTTAAAAACTATGGCTCTGTCAAGGTAAGAATTCAGAAGCAGATGCCTATTGTTGATGACGAAAACGTAGAAATGACAATTCTGGGATATTTTCATGCATTTCCAATGATGTCATTAAGACAAGCTACTCTGGAATCGGGACTATGGAAGCATTCAGTTCACAGGATCCTAATTAAACATAAATTTCACCCGTTTTCGTTCCAAATGGTTCAACGATTAAAAGAAATAGATTTCCTAAGAGAACATTTTTGTGAATTTATTCTAATAAGGTCTATAGGCGACCATTCTTATTTCGGAAATATTATATGGTCAGATGAAGCTAAATTTTTTAATCGACACAATTCGCATTATTGGAGTGACTCGAATCCTCATGTGTTCAGGGAGCGAAATTTTCAAGAAAGTTGGCATTTTAATGTTTACTGTTCCATATAAAATGATAGAGTGGTGGCATTAGAATTTTATCAGGAAAATTTAAACAGTAAGTTATAAAGATTTCTTCTTCTGCTAATATATATAGTTAATTTTTTTGTTTTTGTTTTTTTTTTATTTAGATGAAAGTTATCTAAATATTTTACAAAATTTGAATTTATTTAGAAAATTTACCTCTCGCCGAACATGGAAACATTTTTTATCAGCACGACGGTGCTCCCCCACATAACGCGTATTTGATAAATAATTGTTTACAAGAAACTTTTCACGATCAATGGATCGCCAATAATGGACCTTTCCTATGGCCTCCTCGCTCGCCCGATTTAACAATTTTAGATTATTTTATTTGGGGAAATATTAAAAATAAAGTTTATCAGAGCCCATTAACAACTATTGAAGATTGTATGCAGGGAGTAAGATATGCATTTCAAAACTAATCACAAGATTCAATTAGAATAGCTACCCATGAAGAACTAATCCGAAGGTACAAAAACGTGTGGAGGTTCGAGGGCGGAATTTTGAACAATTATTAAATTAAAATGGAATCATGTTTTTGGTTGATTTTATCTTAGCTATTTCAGTTTATACAGTCTCTTCAATCTAATTAATAGGCATGTTACAGTGTTTGGTGTTATTTTCCGTTTTTGTGGATATCTAGTTACAAATTTACTACAAGTTCTTGATATTACTTTATCACATTCTCCATAAACAATAAACAAATTCAAAAAGTCTTCGTGGATGTAATTTAAACGCGATGGCATTTTTTGACATAAGAGAATGACTGACATTACTGATTGTTTCTAATCATGGCTAATTTGATAAAATTTTTAATAAAAATTCTTGAATTTCTAAGAAAATCGCAAATATTTTAAAAAGTTGTAACTTAAACCCCCACAATGCTTATATAAGAAAAAAAGGAATTTAATTATACATAAGTTGATATAAAAACTACAGGGAGTTCCATTTGACTTAAGCAAGTTTTCGCGGTTTAAAGTTTAAAAAATGTCAAAAATGGAAAACTTGGTATACTATTATTGAATTTCTTTAAACTGTAGATCGTAGCTCTCCTTATGGTATTTCTACATGTCAAAAAGCAAATAAGTATCTTTTACCAAAAGAAAGTTATAAAGGTTATTGTAAACCTTTACACCTGTCAACAATTTCTTAAAATGTCAAATATCTCTGAAACGGCTGGGTTTAGGCATAGGATATGCTACATATTTTTAACTCAGAATTTTATGCTCTTTTCGAAAACCCTAAAATATATAGGGTATTCCATTTAAAACAAGTAAGTTGGTATCGACTTCCGGTATAACCGAAAGTGCCAAATGCTTGTAATTATTTTATTTGGATTGACCACACTACCAATAGTAATTCCCTAAATTTTCAAAATTTTCTGGTGCGTACATTTCCCTATATCAATCGATGCAGTTCCTGGTGAGACACCCTGTATAGTTCATGCATTAATTAAATACGAGTAATTGTTTCCTGAAATTATTTAGTTGTGTCCTGTCTGAACTGCTGATATTGTAGTGTTTATTTAAATGTGACTTGTTAATAAGTTTTAAACATGAATGAACAAGGTTATTCCGAAGCTCAATCGGACAATTTACCGAAAGTTGATTCAGTGATGATCGCAGAGTTATTTTCAAAAAGTGTTTTGATTTCTTCTGCAGAAATTAGGGGAATAAAAGCGAACAGGTACGTAAGTTTAATATCTATAGCTTGTATATTTTAAGGAAATTAGGTTAGAAGAAATTACGTTAGTAAATATGTTTGTATTAAACATTATTCATGTTATACTTAAGCTTTTATTTGTCTACGTATGTCCTCCTGTCAACCATGAGGCTATAGTGGTGCTGCCGGTCCTGGGTTCTTTTCCAATTTCCTCTCCCTGGTTATAATTAACGACAGCCATCGGCTTTGAGGATTCCAACAACTGCTGCGACTTTATGCCAAGCAAAAAAATGATGCGACAGTAGTTATAAATTTTTGGGCATCATCTTTCGAATTTTAACTTCATCTCTTGTGGTAGAAATGATCAGCGCCGGTCCTAGCCTTTGATCGGGGTAGAGCGAGATTGTTTTTCGGCGCCCTTTGGTCGACGCTTTCACTTCACGTTGATTCTACTTCGGTTTTATGTTAAATAAATAATTCCAAAATTTTCAAAAATCAACTTTTATTGCAAATATCAACACTTATTAAATTTAAATTAAATTAAGTAGCTCTAATTAGTCTACTTCTGCTTCTTTAACACTCAGAAAGATTTTACTGCTATATAATTAAATTATTTGGTGTTAATTTCAATCAGTCACTATATAATAAAATCTGTTACCTATGTAGGTATTTCAATAACATAATTAAAAGAACACATAATATTATATTTCGTTATATCGATCTAGATTAAAATTAAATTATTTTTCGCGTTTGGCCTTTTGGCGCCCCCTTACCATCTGGCGCCTAGAGCGACCGCTCCTCTCGCTCTACCCCAGGGCCGGCGCTGGAAATGATAAATTAAATTTGAAATAAAAAGAAAAAAGCTACAGAGTACATTTCCATAGTGGTGAAGTCAACTTATAGAATTAATTTTTATTTCGATATCAATTATTATTTCGAAATTAAATTTACTGAAACCGACCTGTTGGAGGGGCATGACTAAGACTGGTAAGGAACATTGACTAGTTGTAATTTCCCTGCAACTTGTTTGTTTCATTATCTTTAGTCCTACGCCTTGATATTTAACTTCTTGTCTTATTGAACTTTGATATTTACCGTTCACTTATTAAATCACATTAGACGTTTGATCCTTAGCTTCCCTCGTTTATAAACTCGCGTTTTTGTTTTAATTGCCTCGAGGGGTCTCTCACTGATCAAAAATTTGTACACCTACTGCCAATTTTAGCAGGATTTTAACTTTTTACATGGTACTCCAGTGCTGCCGGAGGACTAGTAGTAGTCCTGTGAGATGCTGTTTTAAACAATTAAAAAACAATGTTTTTGCAAGCAACAAATTTTTGTTATATTCTTTTGGTCAAATTCTAACAAAAAAAGGTCTATGACTTTTTGTTGTAGTCAACAGTTTTTCTTATATATTTTAAAAGTATTTGCGTATTTTCAACCCTTCAAAAGTATACTAAAAAATGTAATTTTTTATGAAATACCTACAATTTTTTACATATTCAAATGTAGAATTGTTGAATAATATTGAATAAAATCAATTAAAAAACGAATAAATAAATCTGTATTTTTTTTCTAATTTATTTTATACAAATAAGTTAATAATTCTGTTTATTAAAATAATAAATAAAACGTAGTGTTTTGTAAGTAATCAACAGCACAGTGAGTATTTTTGCAATGCTCTACACATCCACATAAACACGCTGTATTATTACAATTAGGAAACAAGGGTTAAATGGAAAAAGATGTAAAATTGTTTCTGCAGAAATTATTATAGATAGTTCAAATAAGATTTAAAAATTTGTATTTAATAAAAAAAATCCCACTTTTTAATATACTTTCGAAGAGTTGAAAATATACAAACGTATTTTAACTTTTAACAATTTATAACTTGAAAACTATTGATTTCACTTCACAACAAAAAGTCATAGAACATTTTCTGTTAGAATTTTACCAAAAGATATGAAAAAAAATGTTGGATGCGAAAATATTAATATTTAAAAGTTTTTTAAAGTGAGTGGCAACTGGTGAGTACCTTGTGTTTTATTTATTTTTGGTTTTATTAGACAGAATAGTTGAAATTAAAAATAACATTATTGAGTCAGTAGTACTGACATAATGTGCATATTATCTTTTTTGTAATTCAAGTTTCAGCGTTTTGGCAAATAGCCGGGAAAATAATTGTTTAAAAAGATATATGTTATACTTATCTGTGATAAGATTTGTAAAAGTTAGTAAATAATAATTAACAAAAAAAAAATTTGAGTTAATATTATTTAACATTCCACCCCAAATATTAATACTTTTTAATTATTTAAACAATAATCTGACATGTTTCCGAATGACAACATACACTTTCATATTCAATTCTTCTTCCTGAATATGAATCTCATAAAAAAATGTATTTCTCCTCGACATTCGAATATTTTTTCAAAAGTCACAACATATGCCAATATGGACTGATCTGTATTGCACCTCAAAATAAATAAATCCTATAAATACGAGTGTAAATCCGTAGGTATTCGAAATATACATATACAATATACGTCATTTTACTATCACTATCACTAGCCATGTTGCCCAATCGCCTAATTGGTTCGATTACAACAATGTGTCAGTATAGCAATAGTAACCAATGTCATCTTGTATTTAAACAAAATAAATTCAGACAGGTCCTTAGTATCTTGAAAATAAAACCTGTCAAATGTTTTCCTATCATTCTATTTAATTGTTTCACTTCACACCTCGCTTTACACACATCACACAGGTCTCCGGCAAAGTAAAATTTAACGACAGCGTGTACTACCCTTGATATTACCAAAGTCCTACTGGATCCTGTGCAAGTCCTACCAGGTCCTGCCCACGTCCTGTCACGTCATGCCAGGTTCTGTCAGGTCTTATTCAAGTCCTGCTAGGTCCTTTCAGGTAGTACTTACTCCTGCCAGGTACTGCGAAAGTCCTGCCGCTATTTTGTACACCTACTGCCAACAGTGAGAGACCCCTCGAGTTACCTTCTGTAACTGTTAGGAGATTTACACTGTTGATATATCAACCACGGTTTCTATTTAAATTCTCCTTGGCGGAAACTGTTATAACGATTTGACTTGGACGTGTTGAGGAGCGAATATGCGGATCAAATAGATTGCATAACCTTGCAGCATCACGAGCAGTGACGTGAGTCGAAAAAAGTTGTAGACGAAATCTAGTTGCCTTTAAACGATAACGTTTGACAGTTCCAACCCGGAAGTTAGTCTTGCAGCCTGCAGGAGTACATTAAAACTTCCTATCTTAAATCTGAGAGATCTCAGGATCCGAGTTCCTGAAACACTGGACGTTCATCACTGAACGACAAAAAAATTGTGAGGTTAGAGAACCACAAAACTTCCAGAAAACAATTTTTGGGATTAGAATTTTCAATAGCGCCGTCTGCCGGGAAACCACAAAACAATATTTTAAATACATAAAAAAGTTTTGTCAGGTTAAAAACTTTAAAAAATTGTTGATAGACGATTTGACGGTTAGAATGATTACAAAATTTCGTCAGTTGTTGAATTCAACTGAAAAACATTTTTTCAGAAAACTTTTTGTGGTTTGGCATCCTACCTTGTTTCACCGATCACTTGGAGATTCGAAAAATTAAGCCCTTTTCAAATTAATTTGCATCCATTTGAGCAAATCGACCCTAAGGTATAGTCTGGGAAAGCGATATAGTGACGGGACGTGCGGGGTAAGACGCTACGGAACGCAATGCCGGGTTTATCTGTATGGTTCACTTGTTTACTTTTTCAATGTAGGATTTTGTGTTCAGTTTAGCTAGCACAATTTAACAATTGTACAAAAAAGTATTAACTTTTGTATTGAATTTAAGTATTGACTACACATACAGCAGTTACAGTATTCAAGTTCGCTTATGATAAATTGTTACTACCCAGCACGAACCGCGAAGAGGTATGAGCACAAAAAATTAACAATTACTTACTGACAGCCATCTTGACGGAGATGTTCGTTATTGTCGAGTGTCCAATAGTAACGGTAATGCATAGATAGATAGATATACGCGAATCCACCTAGGCTATCACGTTTACGCCCACTGCACCATGTTGAATAATCTCTAAATACGTAGTACTTATAAAACGTCTATGTGAATAACACGTAGATACGTAAACAGTGCAAATTTAAAGGCAACAGATGTTAACATTTTTAAAATATTTTGTTCAATTTCTACAGAGGGTAAAGTGAACTTGTGGATTAACTTGCTGGTACAAATCCTCAGTCTCGTTTTGTCAATAATTATTAGTTATAATATTTTACTATCTCTCTCTGTTCATTTCTATTTTAATATAAAAAACTATACAATTAATTTACTGATCAACCAGGAAGACACGAAATTCACAAAACAAGCATTTTGTGCTTAGGTGATATCATCTCGGCCTGGTGATGCTGATTTACATGTGTTACTTACTAAATATTATATGTATTGTATATTGTAATTCTAATATATTTTAGGTTATAGTCTACCACAAAGTGTAATAACATTGTACTATTCTACTACTCTACCTAATAAAATAAATTGAATGATTTCCCGGAGTTGCAATTTAACGGCACATTATATTGCACAAGCTCTAAAAAAGCGCTTTCATACAAATACAAAGTAACATTAAGAGGCACATTTCAAAAGACAGTCATGTCATAAAAAGTGTGTTTGTGGTAATATTACAGATAATCCACTATTTAGACAATTCTTGCACAAGTGCATTAGTGGGCAGTATAGTAATGTTCAGGTGTCATCGGAAATGACAGTAAGAACTGAATGACAAATACGTCTCGATGAAACCACCATTGCTTGCGGCTGAGAGGTGGCAAATGTGTTAGTGGGTGCATTAATATTAGTGATATAATTTTACTCTTCTGATCACTAGTTAAAAATATGTACAAGTGTGGATTAGTGTTACATTCGCCAATACTTTCAGCCATCCTCGTAATAACTTTTGATGTTAGCGACCTCGCCAAAATATCCACAAGGTAAGATATTTTGTCATATATTCATGAACATATTCACGTGGTGACACATCACCTAGCGTCAACCCTGGAATTGACGTCATTTATCGCTACCTCCCAATCTCCAGTCACAATGCTTTATGCCTTTTGCAATGTCATTAATGTAAACAATGGTTAAGTAAATATTAAATAAAAACAAATCAATTAACTTAGACAGAAGGAAGAAACCACAATGTATATCTGTTTACAGTGCTTACCCTTCTAAAGAACTTTTTTAAATAACACCCTCATGTTTGACATATTTTGTAACTATTTTTTCTTCAACTATAATACGTTGCCACTTTATAAACGTATATCTTTTTTGACACTTTAAAAATGGTATCACATAGGTCGTCTACCAGTTTACAATATCTGAGATCTCAACCGATGCGATGCTAGCCCCACCTACCAGCTGATAATGCTATAGATCTCGGCCAATACCCAATCATTATTTATCACAACTCGTTCATTATGAACCTTACCTTACAGAATTAATTGACCAGTATGAATCCATACCAAATAATAGGGTCAGGAGAATATAAAAAGCATGTGGTGTTGAAGAGCTAATCATGAGCAATAATTATCACCACTTCTGTCGCCAATAGTCATTTCAGATTCTAATCAATAGCTTATCTCTTCCGCAGTTGTTTATAGAATGAATATTATTATTTGTGTTTAATTTAAGTGCAAGTCACGTATGTATTAACAATGATTTGATAAAAAAAAGGAAATACTAATTCTTTTGATAATATATAGGGTATTATCTAAAACACTACAAATATTTTAATGAGATTCTACAATCTAAGATAATAATAATAGTAGTAGGGTAGTTAGGGCTGTCAAAAATGTTCCGTGGGACAGTGGCGTACGCGAAATTAACTAATGCGAGAAACAATAAACTGTTACAATTTATAACAATATATGTAAAACTTACACTCTTAACTAGCTCGATGAACTAGCTTGCTTATCACAAACTGGAGAAGATGTGTAGCCATTTTGCAGCATCAGGTATGTTTCTATGGTTGTCTCCATGGCTGATGTTCGCTTTGATGAAAATATATTCTTATATTTTGAAAACGACCGTTCGCCATCTACTGATGTAATACACGCATACGTAAAATAGTCTTTGAACGCACTTAACGGATCTGGGGCTGCACCATCACATATTTCTCTTAATTTGGTAAAACCGGTGTCTTTATTTAACACACTTGCGAACTTTCCTTTAACGCGTTCATTTGTTGCGTCACCTATAGCGTGTAGCAGTAGATTTACATCGTCACTGTTTGCAGTGACTCCGCTAACGACAACGCACTGTTTTCTAATTTTTCTTATGCTTACATGTAATGGTTTATAGTTCTTCGCAATATTTTTTAAAGCTGTTTCAACGGAAATATCTTCGAATTTTGTCTGCTTTCCTTAATAGCTGCAGCCTTTCTAGATTGAATTGTAATATCACAGCTTTTAATTGTTGGAAATATTCAGCATAATAAAAAGCTGCCTGCAACCATGTTCCCCAACGTGTAAGAATCGGATGTGGTGGTTCAGGAATACCGAGACACTTGCAATGAAATGCACGGAGACGTTTAGGAGATTTAAGAAACACTTTCTTTGTACTTGCTATTAATGCATCCATCTCTGGAAAACCTTTTCGAATAGTTTTTGCAACAAGATGTAATGCGTGCACTTTACACGTAACATGTATAAACCTACAACCTTGATCTTGCAAAGAACGGCCTACCGAACGCATTGTCACGGCGCCATCAGTCACAACCACACTTGACTTTTTGGCAGTTCAAATCTTTCTAACGTCTCCAGCACCACCCTGGTAATTGTTTCGCTAGTACAATGACTTAGTCTTTTGCTAGCTAGTAACAGTGGAACTGTCGGTTTAAGAGGGTTCAGTACTCGTACTATAACATTTAAAATAGAATTTTTTTACAATCTGTTGTTTCATCAACAGATAACCACAGTTGTGTATTTTTTAATTCACATTTCATCTTATTTACCATGTCTACGTGTACAGTTGGTAGATAGTTACATAATGTTGTGCGATTTGGTAACTTCACCTGGGCATTGTATTTATTCCAGAACTCTCGAAATGGTTGTTTATCGAGTATGTGCAGCGGAACATCACAGGCAATCAGCATTAATAATAAATCAAACATAACTGTGTTGTCGAAGGCACGCCTCGTTTTTATTTTTATGGTGTACACTATTTACGTGAAGTCCACAATCACGCTTATCCCAGCACATCAAATCTTTCTCGCACACTTTACAAATTATTTTAGCTCCATCATAGAATAAATCCGGGAATTCATCTATGAATTTATTCACTTTGTCAGCAAATGGCCGTTTTCTATCCCTGCGTACGTCTGCCATGCTTTATTATTAAATTAAGATCAACAATACAGTACAACAAATAAAATAAAAACACAAAAACAATATGCAATACGCTCAAGTGACTTAACGTGTACACAACTCGAAAGCTAATAATAGACTGGACTGGAGAAACAGTTTCGCGGTCAAGGTGAATGCCGGCGACAGTAAGTACATCTGTACCCTACGACCATGATACACAGAAACGATTTGCAGCTTTAGTAGTTAATAAACAACGCTATAATCGCTTTTTAAGGGTCACAAGTTGTTAAAATAAAATTATTTTTAACTACTGAATAAAAGATAATATTCGTTTGCTACTTTGTATATAGAAACTTGTTAGGTATAAATGCAGTTAACTTGACCTAAGCTGGCCCGTTGGCATATAAGCATCCTTTACAGTCATACGGAAATGGCAGTATTTCTAGCAATTTCATTGGCCGTTTCAAGGCCACGGCATGGCGTGCTCATCAGATATCATTTTTAAAGGGGAATTCGGCACCGTGAAAATAGACACACTATAATAAAGGGCAAGGAAAATAAACAAACTATAATAAAGGGCAAGGAAAATCTTACTAACGAACTAAAAAATACTTATTTAAAAAAAGATTAATAAGATTGTGATTCGAACCCTGGACCTACCGCGTGCTAGGCGAGTATCTTCTCTATCGTCTAACGGGTTCATTACTGACAAACGATTCCAAAAGGATTTAATACACTTAAACATGTCATGTAACTGCGCATGCCCTGCGGCTATCTTAAAACGGCCAATGAAATTGCGATTAATACTTCCATTGTCGTACGACTGTAAGGAATGCTTATATGCGGCCCGTTGTAATGCAACCTATCGTGCGTCGGTGAGGGACATAATTACAAGGTAAGATATAATATGTCATATATGCATGAACATATTTACGCGCTAACACATGACCTATAGCCAATCCTGGTTTTGACGTCATCAATACCCAAATTCCTATTATAATGAATAAATACTCACTTTTAATTCGATGCAGTTATACTTTTTATTTCAAAATTCCTATTTAAAATAATATCTGATAATCCGGATTATTTGATAATTCGATTTGCCCTGGTTTCAATTGATCCGGCTTATCGCAACACCACTTTATCTCATTTTAGATTACCTATTGCCGTATTTGATGCTTCTGGCGACATCTGCTAGAATACTTTGTCCTTAATAGCAACTAAATAACATAACTTTACACTTGTAGAAGTTTATCTCTACGTAGACGACAATTTTAACATAATAACTGTTTAATTAAATTAGATAAAAATAAAGTTCTCATTTTTAAGTTCATAAAATAACGCACTGATTCATTCCATTTTAATTAATAAAAAATGGTATATGTATAATAATTATATTATTTTGACTTTGCCGCTATGCATTATAGAGATATACTGAAAATAAACTATTTAAAACAACTACAGGTTTCAATTGCCTTGATTGCATTACGTACAATTGTAAAATATATGTATGAGAATAAATTACTTGAATTGAAAACAAAATTAATATTACAGCAGAACTTAATTGGATTATATTGGTAGAGAGGAAAAGGTAAATATAGAAATGTTAAAACGTAAATAAATATATACTCTATATTCGTCACGGGTGAGCTCTCCAAACATACATTTGCATCGCCTTACGATCAGAGCTGTCAGGTACTTCAATTAAAAGAATTAAAATAGTAATTTAATTATTTTTTAAGTAATTAAATTACTTTAATCCAATTACTTTTTTGGACGCCTTAAAATAATTGGTATTTGAATTACTTTTGTAAAAGTAATTGTAGTTGGTAATTGTTTTATTGTTTTTGGTAATTGAAGTACTGAACAAATAATTCAATTCCTTTTGGGTAATTCAATTCCTTTCAGATACTTTAATTACCTTAAAATAATTGAAATTGTATCGAAAATATTCCGAGAAAAATCGCAACGCACTCGGCTTTAATAACTTGTCTGAGCTTGTCGTTTGACAGTATTTTCGTTTTCTTTCAGTTATCCAGTGCACTACACAGTATACAGTAGCTGTGATTGCAAGAAAACCATGTTTTTAATTATTTGTGTCCTTGTGTTTTTAATTCTTAAAAAGTTGCCTGGCAAGGTAAGTAAATATTAAATAATAAATTTGTGCTTTACAATTTTTTAAATATTAATATATGTTATACATATATCTCCGATATTGGCAATATCTATTATTTTACCTATTTGATTTAATCACATACCTATTAATATTAGTTACACTGACAAAATATTTTAGTAATGATTGTAGAAACAACATTTTTGCACAGAAATGCGTTTCACGTTGAACTCAAATATCGAATAAAAAATGTCTGTCTGTATGTATGTCTGTGTGTAGACCATTTCTTGTCAACGCAATAATTTCTTTTAGACTTGAAAATTTTATTTTAAATTTAGTACCTATATATGTAAAATAGCTTGGTAGAATATTACCTATATACGTTTTTGAATGACCTAATAATTATTTAAAAATACATGTACATTGTGCCTCTTTTTTGGTAGGTATTTGAATTTCTTTTATTTTCAGTCGATATTTCAATTATTTTTGGTAATTCAATTATATTCAAAGTACTTCAATTAAATAGAGTAATTGAAGTATAAGGTAAAGTAATTGAATTCCTTTACTTGAAAAAAAATATATTATTTTCGACGAGTAATTGATACTTGAAGTACTGTGTAAAATGAGGAGTAATTGGTAATGGAAATATTTACTACTTTGATTGATAATTGGTAATTGGTACTTCAATTACTTTTAATGGGTAATTGTGACAGCTCTACTTACGATATAAAGGGTATTCATTATTTCAAGAAATAATAAAAATAATTGAATTATGTAACGGCAGTAAAATTGATCAAAAAATACTTTAAATACTAGTCAACGGTTCTAGCCTGGCAGTTGAGTGGATGCGCAGTGATCTAAACCCCGCCCTTTCACTGCAAGGCCTGTGTAAAGCGCCTCTTTCTCTGCGCCGCTAACTGAAAAAGCTAAAATAGTAAAGTAGTAATTTTAGCTGCAGTGTACAAAGATGGCGCTGCGATGATAAATTATTATTCAGTGGTTGGAACTTTAAATCATGATTCATATGATAAGAGTTTGTAGCAGAACACAAAGAAAATACCAACCATGTGTTATTTTCCATAATGGCAAACTTACTAGATTAGTCTCCACGTCTATATCATTTACCTAAGGTCAACGGTTTATTTATTTGTCTAACCTCACTTTACTAATCATAGAACAAATAAATGGTGCGAACTGGTCATTCTAAGCACAGATGAAGATCCCACAGACCTTTTTTGTCATATATATGTTAATGTGTTCTGTCAATTTTGTATTCTATGATCAATGACCGCTAATTTGAACTCAGGATACCTGTAACTTTTAGCACCAAGGTTTGAAACTGCAACAATAGATGGCGGGATCGGTAGTAAAATTAATTTAATTTAAAATGAGGATTCCTAGTAAGTTTTTTATAACAGTTCTTATGCTGTTTCGGATAAGAAATAGACTTTTTGAGAGACATTTGCTGATGAGAGCTTGATCAACCTATTTAAACTTTGCAACTTGTGGAGAACTTTTTGGATTCCCAATTTTTCTATTGCATAGAAAAGTGTATTCTGGTTTTTTAAGATAATTATTGTACACTGTTTGGTTTGTCTTAAATTATTTATTGTGTTGTAATTTTATATATTTGCTCTGAAATAAGTTATTTGTCACTTGTTAAATTATTATGGTGAAATGTGTCTTATTTGTTAAATGTTATGAATGTGTCATTGGCTTTATTATCCTTTAAGGTGAAAAAGTTTGAAATAAAACAAAAGCCTCCGAAATTAGTGTTTGATTACCAGCCCGGACTCGCTGAGCTAGCCGTTACGTTAAAAGTTGAATAATTTTGATTATATAAAAAAATTCTATAAAACCAGCCGTTTTGGAGCTACATGACTTTCTTTCTTCCTTTTTCAGAAAAATTATTTACAGGTCTACAGGATGTTTCTTATAAAGGTGGCAAATGAAAGATGTATTTTTTTTAAATGGAACACCTAATATTTTTTTTGAAATTCTAATTCGTCTCCTAATTTCTTATCCCTCTGTACATTTTTGGAATTTGGTTCTGGTGTTGCCAATTTCTTTAGCTATTTACGAAATAAAACACATTTACACACATCGACAATAAAATTTAATGACACCCTGTATATACCGGGTGTTTCACGTAAAACTCCATAGGCTAATTTACTTCATGAATAAGAGATCTTTTAAATCTATAAACGGGGCCTTGCGGACAACTTTAGTGGGTATAATTTTACATACAACAAACAAAACTGATACCGACACGCCGTGGGCGTCACGACGACAGAACCTAATTTTTTAAAAGCAGGTGTTGATTGTTTAACATTTGTTTATTACGTTAAATTCTGAGCCATTTTCATGTAATCCACTTATAAGGTCCAATTAACGGTTTTCGAGATACTCTCTCTTAAACTCCAATTACTTAAACTTTGCAGTGTTGGGTTGGACTTAAGGGGCCTAGTCGGGAAAAAGCTTCGAATAGCTGTGTCACTCTCTAAAAGTTTTTATACATGCGCCGCTGAATAATTTTGCTCTTGACTATACCTTCACTGGACGTTTTATTCACCGACTTCATTGAGGTGCGATTCCCGATAGAGGTTTTGCTCCATTTGTAGTGACAAAGATACTTATTTAGAAAATTCATTTTAACCAAATAGTACGGAATAAGAGTTTGAAACTTGCTGAGCATAATTATGAAGATTCATTCTAGAAGACATGTATGAATTTTACCTCGAATTTTACTGATTGATATCATAATTCAGGAGCTAATCACGTTCAAATTTCACTTATATTTACAGTATAAATTTTCCCCACATAAAGTGAAAATTAATCAAAATAGATATACATGTACCCTCTAGTACACTTTCAACAACTGATCCTCCAAATTTGGTGTAATTTGACCAAACCGTATGGAAGAAATAAATTTCGAAAAATTACCTTACAAACACTGGTTCGATTAGCCCTCTTAAGTGAGTGAAACGTCCAACTACGACCGTGGCTTATGAAATAAAATAAACATGAAAATGAACCGCTATAGGAACTTTGCACTTGTGTACATCTGCCTGCCGTCTGCATCAAAAATCAATGAGCATTTTGTTCTCTATCCTGCCTAACGCTGCAAAGTTTAAGTAAACGAAGATAAAATTAAGAAAAAATGTGAAAAGTGTTGAAGTAGGTATTTAATAAAGTATCATCAAGGTTTTTTTTAGTGACAATTGACTCAACTTCTGTCTAAGTTTTGTTTAATAAATCTCTTGTTAAAGACCTGCAGCAAAAAATAATTATAAAAAAAATTATTCAATACACCAATGAAGAGAAGCATAACATAATTTTGCTATGTGGTTTATGGTTTATTGGAAAAAAATAAACGTGCTTGTGGTAACACTGTAACAAATGATGAAAATACAGCAAAGATATTGCAAGATACAGAATAATCCATACACTTGCGTAAGGGTTATTCTAGAAGAAACTGGTATATCTGTAACCTCGGTTCACAAAATCCTTAAAAAGTATCGTTATTTTCCTTATAAAGTCCATTTTATCCAACATTTACGACCAGATGACAGAAATAATACTGAATTTTATTGGTCGATTTATTTTTCTATTGCACGAAAACGAAACTTTTTTTAACAAGATTCTGTGGACTAATGATTCGCGATTTATCAAAAATGGAATTTTGAACAAACACAATTGCTAGTATTGGTCTGATAATAACTCTAGGTGGACTAAAGAAACAAGCTTTCAAACCATATGTGATGCGGGATAGTCAATGAATTTTTAGTTGCGCCTTATTTATATGAAGATAATTTGAATGGGTTGAACTATTTAAATTGCCTTCAAAAGTAGCTGCCATTATTGTTAGAAGAAGTTCCAATTAATACTCGCCAGAACATGTAGACACAACAAGATGAAGCACCTGCTCACAACAGGCACCAATGGACCCTTAATGTGTCCTCCACTTCACCAGATATAACACCACTTGATTTCTTCTTGTGGGGTTATTTAAAAACTGAAACTGAGGATATGGCTACTGATTTACATAATAAAATGTATGCAAGTTGTGCCTCAATACCAAGAAACACTGTTGCAAGCCATAAATTTTGAATTTTGAATTACAAATAAGATATAGGTTAATACGCAAGTATTAACTGGACGCACATTTGAAAATTTTTTGTGATTTTTGTTTTTATTTAAAGTGTTGATGCTGATTATATTCATTATGTTTCCAACATGTAATTGCATTCCGTAAATTATTGTCATAAAAAAAATTTGGTTCTGCCGTCGCGACGCTTACGGCGTCCGTGTCGGATTTGTTTGCTATATGCAAAATACTCACTAAAGTTGTCCGAAAAGCCCCATTTGCAGAATTAAAAAATCAATTCAGTATTGGAGTAATTAGCCTGGGGAGTTTTACATGGAACAACCGGTATATTCTGTATATACCGGGTGAAAGGTACCTTATAATAAAAGCTGCAAATCGTTTCTGTGTATCATGGTCGTAGAGTACAGATGTACTTACTGTCGCCGGCATTCACCTTGACCGCGAAACTCTTTCTCCAGTCCAGTCTATTATAAGCTTTCGAGTTGTGTACACGTTAAGTCACTTGGGCGTATTGCATATTGTTTTTGCGTTTTTATTTTATTTGTTGTACTGTATTATTGATATTAATTTAATAATAAAGCATGGCAGACGCACGCAGGGGTAGAAAACGGTCATTTGCTGACAAAGTGAATAATTCATAGGTGAATTCCCGGATTTATTCTATGATGGTGCTAAAATAATTTGTAAAGTGTGCGAGAGATTTGATATGCTGGGATAAGCGTGATTGTGGACTTCACGTAAATAGTATACACCATAAACATAAAAAAAATGGCGTGCCTTCGACAACACAGTTTATGTTTGATTTACTATTAATGCTGATTGCCTGTGATGTTCCGCTGCACATACTCGATAAACAACCATTTCGAGAGTTCTGGAATAAATACAATGCCCAGGTAAAGTTATCAAGTCGCACAACGTTATGTAACTACCTACCAACTGTACACGTAGACATTGTAAATAAGATGAAATGTGAATAAAAAATACAGGATTGTGGTTATCTGTTGATGAGACAACAGATTGTAAAAAAAAAATCTATTTTAAATGTTATACGAGTACTGGACCCTCTTAAACCGACAGTTCCACTGTTACTTGCTAGCAAAAGACTAAGTCAGTGTACTAGCAAAACAATTACCAGGGTGGTGCTGGAGACGTTAGAAAAATTTAAACTGTCAAAGAGTCAAATGTTGATATTTGTGACTGATGGCACCGTGATAATGCGTTCGGTAGGCCTTTCTTTGCAAGAACAAGGTTGTACGTTTATACATGTTACGTGTAAAAGTGCCTTCTTTACATCTTGTGGCAGAAACTATTCGAAAAGGTTTTCCAGATGTGGATACATTAATAGCAAGTACAAAAAAGTGTTTCATAAATCTCCTAAACGTCTGCGTGCATTTCATAGCAAGTGTCCCGGTATTCCTGAACCACCACAGCCGATTCTTACACGTTGGGGAACATGGTTGCAGGCAACTTTTTTATTATACTGAATATTTCCAACAAATAAAAGTCGTGATACTACAATTCAATCCAGATGAGGCTGCAGCTATTAAGGAAAGCCAGACAAAATTCGAAGATATTTCCGTTGAAACAGCTTTAACAAATATTGCGAAGAACTATAAACCATTACATGAAAGCATAAAAAAATTAGAAAACAGTGCGTTGTCGTAAGCGGAGTCACTGCAAATAGTGGACGAAGTAAATCTACTGCTACACACTATAGGTGACGCAACAAATGAGCGCATTAAAGAAAGGTTCGCAAGTGTGTTAAATAAAGACACCGATTTTACCAAATTAAGACAAATATGTGATGGTGCAGCCCCAGATCCGTTTAGTGCGTTCAAAGACTATTTTACGTATGCGTGTATTACATCAGTAGATGTCGAACGGTCGTTTTCAAAATATAAGAATATATTTTCACCACAGCGAACATCACTCATGGAGACAATCATAGAAACATACCTGATGCTGCAAAATGACTACAAATCTTCTCCAGTTTGTGATAAGCAAGCTAGTTCATCAAGCTAGTTAAGAGGGTAAGTTTTACATACATTGTTATAAATTGTTAACAGTTTATTGTTTTCGAATTAGTTAATTTCGCGTTCGCCACTGTCCCACGGAACATTTTTGACAGCCCTACTTATAATTCTTATAACAACAAGAAATATCGACAAAGATTTCAAAATTATTACATGGATGGTAAGTATGATTTCATAGATTTTAACCAAGACTTCAGGAATTTCAATGCTATCAACTGATTTATTACATTTAAAAGATGAAAAACAAACTGCAAATGAGATTTCAAGTCAAACGTAGTAAGATTTCTTGATCCACCCCTTGGTTACTTTCAGCAAAAAGGAAAATTAATTAATCAAGTTTTGTTATTTATTACGATTTCTTTTAACAAAAACAAAACCTTGAACAAAACAAAACCGATTAAAATTCTCACAAGGAGTTTTCATTCATTTGAAAATAAATGTCAAACAGGTTCTTTCCGGCAAGCAACACGTTACAAACAAAGAGTAAATTTAAGGTCGACGAAGCGTCATGGAGGGGTGAACAATAAATGCAAGAGGGGTGCCTATAATGGTGTTGCGTATCGTAAATTGCTGCGGTAAAAATTTACTGCCGTCAGAGGAACTTTTTTTTGTATGGAAAAACTGTTTCACGGAAGCGATTTAGAAATTGTCTTTATTTCATTTATTTATTCTTGTTAATTGTTACAAAATGTATACACAAGTTAAAAAAATAAAGCAAAGAAGTGACCTACATTCAGTTTTTGACACTTTTGGGATTTAGTCCATGAAAATGAGGTGAGAAGTTGTCAACAATTACGTAGTGATTGAAAATATTTGGAGGTTGTTCCGAATTAAAACTGAGTATAATAATCCAAAGTTTCAGAAGTTTCAGTTTCCAAAGACACGACAAGTTTGCAAAAAAATTAAAAAAACATTTTAAAAAAGATGCGCCGCGCCGGGACCCTTCATCCAATACGCTAAGAGAATAGTAACAGATTCGTCAAAATTTTATAGGACCAAAGTTGTAGAGGACAAAATTCTCAAAAAACGGCGGTATACAGGGTGAGTCTTAAGTGTGTAGTTATATTTAAACCACCGATTCTTGACATCTGTAGAAACCCTCTGACACATTTTTTTTTAAATTCCCACCTGTAACTGAGTTATCGACTTTCAAAAAAATATGATGAAACTGTTTTGGAACTGCTAGTTACTGGAAACATTCTACATCTTAGCAAAAATTATGTAATGGACTGAAGCAACGTTGCCGCATATCTTATGCAGTTCTCTCACCTAGGCGCGATTTTACAATCGTTAAGTTAACATAAGTTGAAGGTTACCTAGCATTATATTTTCACAAAAATCGATGAAACTCTAATACAAACCACTTCAACTAAAAGTTACTTTAGCATAAAATATTTGTTGCTGTAACCACTTCCAAAACAAATGCAAAATTGAAAAATCGAATTCTAAAAAGTGTGAGTTTAGCTAACCCACGATTGAAAAACCGAGCCCTAGCATTAAGTTCATTCCCGAATTTATAATAACATTGGATGAAATAATTAGCTACTTAGACGATTAATTGCTCCACTTGATATATTTTTTAAACATTTAGAAATACCTTTCAATGTGAGAAATGTACAATTTTGACTTTTTCTTGCACCAATCAACATTTCTTTTTTAAGCGTTTCATATGGAATGTACAACTAAAACTAAATTTTCCGATGAACAGTAAACTTTTTAGGGAATCTCGAGAGGAATTTAATGTTCCCATCTCATTTTTTCAAAGTTTATAAAAGGATTATTATTTTTAAGAAGTAGGGTACTTACCCCCTGCTATTACAATAATTTGAAATGTATAGGTGTTCAAGGAATAAATCAGCTCTCTACTATTTTAATTGGCCTCTAATAGTAAAACACTGAAGGTGCAACACAATATCAGGTGATGGAAAATAATTTGCAATATTTTCACACACTTGTGTCACTTTTTACACTGGTCATACCCAACAGTTTGCATTTTATTCCTCCATAATACTCTCGACGGTTAGGAGGATAGTATACGTCATTTTTTATAAAAGAATATCAATTCTTTCTTGCGAAAACAGCACTTTGTTATATATAAATTCAACCAGGCCATAATGTGAACTGCGATATTAGCGTGGCGTATGTAACCTATGATCTTCACACATCTAACCGCGCACCTAATCAGTGTTGTCAGACATACCATTTTCATGGTATTTATACCATTATTTTCCTTGTGCACCTGCACTTTTTTTAAGCAATAAAACTATTATTTAAAAATGTCTACCATTTTACACCAATATTAGCAAAAGTTGATAAAAAAGTTAAATTTAGTTCTTCCATTAAAAAAAGAGTAAACTGAATTAAATTTTATACCGTGTACATAGATCTTTATAAGTCGGAACCTCGCGTAAACAGCGTTAGTTGTGCAAGCCCAAATAAATAATAGTCTTTTGTTGTTTTCTGCTGTTTCTGTTGTGATGGTAAGACCCGTTTTTTCAATGCTCAGTTAGCTAAATTAACCGTCAGTTAGGTCAATAGAAATTTTTTGAAAAGCATCATGATTTATTTATAATGAAATTTATAACCTATGTGAAAATCTCACACATCTGGCAACACTACACCCCATGTAAAAATCAGTGTTATTGTAGTTCGAGTACCTGTCTACATTAGCATTTACAAAAATGTGTTTAATAACGGTATTATAGTTTTTTTGTGATTAAATTTGTGATTCGAAGTTTTGAGTTACTATGTTACCGAAATTTATTATTTATAATTTGTTGCTTTGGTGGTTCACATTATTTGTCCGATAAGTAGGCGATCGTAATTTACATAATCCATACTTAAAGAGCAACAAAAAATTATCGCATGTTTCTCAATAATGTTGAAATATAATAATTTTTACCTACATTATGTATACCGATGTTCAGCGATCTCATTGTAAGGCAGTTCTGTACCTACTAACCTTAGTAAAATAAATTCTCATTTGGAAATGAAAGACGCTCTGTTCGTTAATCACACAAATTAACTAAACTTCAATTAACCCATCACTCAAACAGAACTTAAAACGAAAATCCCACTTTAAAAGATAACCTAATATGTTTACTTTCTCCGAGATTCTGTCAATCGGGAAACAAGTGTTATTAGTACCGATGTAATTAATAAAAAGTCCTTTTGAGGATCATATTTGATTGGTGTTAAGTCTCTGAGCCGCGACAGTATTACGTAGCACTTCATCGTACACCGGCACTATATCAGTTTTTTCACTTGAGGTAAAAGCCATTTTATTACTTTTCATTCACGTTAAACCCTGAATTATTATCAAAAAACCGGTAATATCGACAATGTATCGATTACTGAGGAGAAATATACGCCTAATAATTATGCTATTGCATAATTACACAGATAAGACTTTTTGATGCATAAAAAGGTTTTGTCATTGATATCAATCAGTTAAATTATAATAATAAAATTCGTTTTAATAAACCATAGGCGGGTATAGTTTTCATCTTTCATACTTTAAGATTTTTTTCTCGAAATTTAGCGTACCGATTTTTTTTTCATATTAAGCCCTATTATATATATTTTTTTCGGTTTGTTTCTGAATCACCCTGCATATCTTGATGAATAAATAGTTTCAAGAGACTGCGTACTCGAACTGAGTTGTACGCATAAAAGTAAAAATAATTTCTCAATGTGTTTGATACAAAATACTAAAACTGTTTTTGATTATATTTTTTTCTAAAAAATAAAGAAAAATTATTTTCGTTCTCATAAGTTTTCTTTTTCTATCAAAAACATTTCAATAACTGATCTGCTAATTGCAAAATCACCAAAAAATCTTTTTTCCTTTAAAATTTTTGTGTAAATCTGTAAGTAACGGTTTACTACTGTTGCATAATTTTAATTTTTTTTTGGGCACCCTGTACACTAAATCTTATTTCAATGACTTGCATTTACAGTAAAGGCAAAACCGAGGGCAAAACGTTTATAAAGAGTGCGTTTTTTCGTAATATCAAAAGTAAAACTTGTAAACTCAATGCGGGGACATACTGTATTTCTGGTAATTTTGACTAGGTATATATTTTTTTTCATGAAATATACAAAACAATTAAGATTTCTAAAATACTAAGCGGAAATAAATTATTTGATGGAATTTAAGGGAATAGTAAATTTTCAATAACTTCCCGATTTTATTGAGAATTTAACCATCCATAAGGTCTTTTCAATTTTTTTTACAAAAAAAAAAACGTACGTGGGTTTTCAAGGTGTTCAACAGTTAAATATTTATAGTAAAAAAAACCGCTGCCAAAAGTCACTTTGACGTTTCAAAAAAGTCACATTTTGACGTTTCAAAAGTCACATTTTAACGTTTCAAAAAGGTCACATTTTGACGTTTCAAAAAAAGTCATTTTGACGTTTCAAAAAAAGTCATTTTGACGTTTCAAAAAAGTCACTCTTTTGACGTTTCAAAAATTGGGACCGATTTTGCTCATCAACGAACTCAATCTCTTCCTTGACCTCTAGAATGTGTGGAGGAAGTAATTACTCAAAAGTGGTCATTAATGTTCCAAAATTTGACGATTTACGAAAAATTTCAGGATTAACCTAGGTCCACTTTGATTATTAGCAACTGAGTTATAACTACAGTTGGCATATCAGTCCGCATGTCATGGGCGGTGCCAGGTAGAGAAATGCCCAAATACGTAAGCGAGACTTATTTACTATTTTAGCAAAGACTAACATTTTATTTTAGTCTATTTTTATGCCAAAGGCGTGGTGTCCAACGTAATTTATTCCTCTCCGTTGTATTGTTGATAATTTTATTTGTTGTATTTTATTCTTGATATTAATTTAATAATTAAGTATGTCAGGCCTGCCCAATGGTAAAAAACGGTCATACGATGACAACGTGAATAAATGTATTAAGGAATTCCCAATTCCAATTTTATTAGCTTTATTTCCTATTTTATATACATGTAATTAAGACTACTAATACATTTAGTATTAGTGAATTCCAAATTCCAATTTTATCAGCTTTATTTCCTATTTTATATACATGTAATTAAGACTACTTTTTATTTTATTTATTTCATATTTAAATATATAAAAACAAACTAACAATATAACATGAGGGACAAAGTTGACAAAAAATGGTATCCAGCCAGGACAACAATACAGTCCAGGCTGGGCCCTCCTGGTTGCCGGTGTTGTAGCAGCTCATGTCATTTTTCATCTTTTATCATTATGCATGGATGCATTTTCCTGCACAGAAACAAACAATGCATTATAATTCATAAAACATAAAAAAATTAACAATAAAAAAAGTCAGTTTACAGAGAATATGTGGGTGATTGTATGCACACAGGAAAAATTCCAAAAATCCTGCTCGAAATAATGATTCTTTTATTTTGAAAATAAAAATTGAGTTTACGTCCGCGGTGGGGTTTCGAATAGGGAAGGCGTGTCTACGCATTGTAGAGCGTGAATTCCCGGATTTATTCTACAATGGTGCTATAATATGTTGTATGGTATGCGAGACCGACCTGATGTGCTGGGACGTGATCGTAAACGTCACGTAAATTCTGCGCAACCTAAAACAAAAAAAAAATGGCGTGCCTTCGACAACACAGTGTCTGTTTAATTTACTCTTAATGCTGATTGCCTGTGATGTTCCGCTGCACATACTAGAAAAACAACCATTGTAGGAGTTTTGGAATAAATACAATTCCAAGGTAACGTTACCAAGTCGGCCAACGTTGCGCAACTATGTACCAACTGTAAGAGAAGACATTGTAAATATGATAAAATGTGTACTAAAAAATACACGGCTGTGGTTGTGTTGACGAGACGACAGATTGAAAAAAAAATTCTATCGTAAATGTTTATAGTACTTGTACTGGACCCTCTTAAACTAACATTTCCACTGTTACTAGCTAGCAAAAGACTGAGTGTACTGGCCAAACAATTACGCAGGTGGTGCTGGAGACGTTAGAAAAAATGTTACCTGTCAAAAAGTCGTGTTGATGTTTGTGACCAATGGTGCTGCGACAATGCATTTGGTAGGCCGTCCTCTTCAAGAACACGGTTGTAGGTTGATACATATTACGTTTAAAGTGCATGCTTTACACTTGTGGCAGAATCTATTCGACAATGTTTTCCAGAGGTAGATACATTAATATCAAGTACAAAAAAAAGTGTTTCTTAAATCTCCTAAACGTCTTCATAGCATACATAATGCTGCAAAATTAGTACAGATATTTTCCTGTTCGTGATAACCTAGTTAATATCGTAAGTTGTGCATACATTGTTATAAATTGTAACAGTTTATTGCTTTTATTGTTATTTCTTTTATTACACTTATTATAATGCGTACGCCTATGTCCTGCGGCACATTTTTGCCAACTCTAGTTATACCTAGAGTCCGGATCCGAATATTAGATTTAAGGAAAGGATGTACTTGGAACAGAAATTATGACGTATTTTAATTATATTTTAAAAACGCAATAAAAACACCGGTAAACCAACAAATGTTTGACAAGCTAAATATTTCATTGTTTTCAAAGCCACCTTAGTTAGTTATTTCCTAACATTTAATTAGAACAAAATTGTATTTTCTTATTTTCTTTTAGCTGTAATTTTGTTTGTATTTACTGCACATTTTAATACGACATACGAATAAATTCCTTCTTAATAGTACTAATAAATGGTACCACGGTACCAATATGGTTCCATTTGAAAAAATTGAGTTTTGCCCCAAAAACCATTTTGTAGAACTTTATTTGTTCATATCGGAACCGTCATGTCCTACTCAAATGGAAAACTAAAAATTATATAATAAAAAATATTGACGTTTGAAATGTCACTTATTTGGTATCGTTGGATTCAGAAAATTATGCTGAATGCAATAATATACAGGGTGTACTATTTAAAAATCGAAAGTTAGTGTCACTTCCGGCGAAACCGGAATTGAAAAAAAATCACTTGTATGTCAAAAAGTGTCGCTTATTATATATATAGGACATCCCAAATTTCAATCAATTATCTTCAACACTAAAGGGGGTGTACCATGATCCTGTTACACCCGGTATAGGCGGATCCGCCATAATCACGTTCACATCCACTGTCCCATGCTGAATACACTCTAAATACGTAGTATTTATAAAACATATATGTGAATAACACGTAAATACGTAAACAGTACAAAATTAAAGACAACGGTGGTTAACTTTTTTAAACTGTGTTGTTCGATTCCTTCAGAGGATAAAGTGAACTTGTGTATTAGTGATATCCCCGATTCCAATTTAACGGAACAGAATTATATTGCACAACCAAACAATAAGAGACGCATTCCTCAGACAGTCATAAAAAGTTTGTAAGTGGAAATATTACAGATAATCCACTATTTAGACAAATTTTGCAAAAATGTATTAGTGGGCAGTATAGCAATATTCAAGTGGCATCAGAAAAATATTTATCACTGAGATGTGACCGTACTAAACAAAAAATTATTCTGAGCTGAATGACAAATACGCCTGGATTAGCGTAAATAAGACCACCAATGCTGTAAGCGTTTTAGTGGGCGGATTAATTAATATTAGTAAAATACGAGGTAAAATACTTTTACTCTTGTAATCGCTAGTTATAAATATGTACATATATGTATTAGTGTTACATTCACTAATACTTTCAACCTTCTTCGTAATTTTGAATGTTATCGAACTTGCCAAAATAACCACAAGGTATGATATTTTGTCATATACATATATGAATGAGTATATTTACGCGGTGACACATCATCTAGCGTCAACCCTGGAATTGAATTCATTGATTGCTACCTACAAATTTCTGGTTATAACAAACATATTGTATCAAGCGTATATAGGTATATGGCAAATCATACAAGAACACACACTTAGCATTTTTTTATTCGAATTCGGTATGATGCGAAAAGATTTTCATTTTATTTGAGTACGATAAAAATGTTACTGGTATTTCACATTATTCCTAAACGTTCGTAATAGCTGATAACAAATCGCTAATTTTGTGAATAATATTACGTAACACATTAATTAGTAGTAATGTAATATGACACTATTTCAACTGCATAGAATATCGATCTGTATTAACATGGCGCCAATGTTAGTAAAGTATGTACATCAATATGCTTATTGTGACTTATATGAGGTTTCGTTGTTACAAGCTGAATTTTACATAAAATGAATGCTTATATGTACTGATGTTTCAAAATTCCAAGGCGTCAAAAATTGCCATGTGCAAAAGGGCGCTAAACTTAAAAAACGAGTTAAGCTAATAGTGGCAAAGAAGACAAATTGCGATTTTTTTTATATTTTTTTCTGAAAAGGTTTTATAGATTATATATACTTTCATAGTTATCAAATATTACGTTACACATTGAAACTTACGAGTGAACGAAACAGAAATATTCCTGTTTGAAATGCTTGAAAATCTAATTCATTTTAGACAAATTTTTCGTATCCCTCGTATTATATCCGAAACTAAAGCCCAAATTAAAATTTTATACTCTTAAAAAGTTTACTTTATCCTATCTGAAACCACTGGATTTGTTTTATGACTAACAATAAATCTGTTATACAACTATACGCAATGCGATGCAATTTTCCTGTGATCCGTTTGCAGTTGTATACTAGACGTTCCCACTACAACACCACATCTTACATTTCAGTTTTCCTCATAGCTCCATTCCACGTTATATTTATTTGTGGCATCCTATTAAGGTTCCTCGTACTTTCTTTGGTTATCAAGCCACTGTCTCACAGACTATTTAAAAAACTTTTAAATAAATCTCTGCGCCAAAAAAATTAGTCGGAGGTTGCTTTTCAAAAAATTTCTTTGCCTATCAAAAGTATCTCGTCATTACAGATTGTGGAGTAAGGCATACACATGCAAGAAAAATAAGGTTGGGATGAGTAGATGATTGTTAAGTGCATGGCCCAGAAATCCTGCAGGAATGCATTCACAACAGCAGCAGGTGTTCTACCCGTCCCAAAAAGTGATTCGGAGAGTTCCGATGACGAGTGAACATTATGTTAGTTTAATTATAATTTAGTTTAATTTACTCGCAAGATGATGAATATTCACAGAAGTATTCATCCTAGATCGTCCGTTCCTCGTGTGTACCTCCCACGTCAACGGGGGGCCGAGGACTCTTAAGCCTGGAGTGTACGCATGGCAGAGTAGTTCTGAGTATGGCATGTAACATCCTCAGGAGCTCAGATCCCCTCTTGCGGTTCGTAAAACATCACGAAACTGTAGGAGTGGGAGCAGGATTGTTCAAGGCAGCAAAAAGAGCCGCAGATGAATTCGGTCTCACATTTGACATCGGGCGAGGAGGCCGGCGAGGTGCTGATGTTGAGTCAGTCACCGAACTTCAGCCAAATCGTCTTGAAAGCCCGAATCAGAGCTGCCGAAACGGAAAATCTGTTTCGGCAGCATGTCGATAAACCCCAGCATGGCGTCTTCTATAAGAACATAGAAACACTGGGTTTATCGACCAGGCTGACATTCGCCTTTCTAAGGTCAGCCGGGCTTAAGTCAGAGACCGAGGGATTCATTATGGCCTGCCAGGATGGTGTTATCAACACCTTGGTCTACCGTAGCCGCGTGTGGCGTGTAGAGGTTCCTGATATCAGCTGCAGGACCTGCCATCAGACTCCGGAATCGCTCATGCACTTACTTTCTGCATGCCCTATATATGCGATTTCGGCATACATCCACCGACATAACGCGGCTTTACGAGTGCTATACTACCATCTAAGGCACTCGTACGGGGTAGACCAGACACCAGTGCTGCCTTACGTCCCCGGGGATATTGAGTCCGTTGTCGAGAACGAGAAATGCCGGATTTACTGGAACTACTCGTTCCCGACTGTCAGGCGAATCCAAGCCAACAAGCCTGACATAGTCCTCCTCGACCATCAACTCAAGGTGATATATGTCATCGAGTTCTAGGCACTTGCGAAGAAAACATCACTTTGAAGGAGGAGGAGAAACGGACCAAATATCGCGATCTCCGGTACGAGCTCCAAGTGCTGTACCCAGGCTACTCGGTAAAAATGGCTTAAATTTTCTGATATGTGCGGTTGTTTATTACGTTGGCATGTTTGCAACATTTCATGTATATTTCTTCGATTATAATTCGGTATTTTCTCTAAAACTTGTATACTGTTAAGTTAATGCAAAGGTGAAAGCAGTGGTCTTGTTCTATGGCGTGTTTGGCGAATGCCGTAGTGTTTTATCTTAGAGTTATTATGCAGCATTTGTGTGTGTAGTCTTTTATGGCAGATCTTGTTTTGATTGCCCTATATAAGTACTGTTGCAGACCTTGCAATTTATCTTATATAAGTGTTGATTTCATCTTCGGTTGGTGGCATAGGTTTCAGTTTCGTGAAAAAATGTTTTGTGCTGTTACATAGTTTATGGGCTATTTATTACATGTTATTTAATACGTTTGCAATATTTTCGAATACTATCGATATGTATGTCATCATGGAGACATACTTATTATTATTATTATTTGGTCGGTTGGTTTTATTGTAGAGTTTGCGTATTTTTTTATAATTACTGGTTTATAAAAATGTTTGAGGTAAGAATGTGCCTCTAGAACTCTTCTGATTTTTTTTAGATTATTTGGTCTATACTTTGGATGAGAAAGTTGAATGGCATGATCTGTAAGATTTTGACAACACTTGTTTGTAGTTGTTTGACGTGTGTGATTTAAAGTTCTTACGTTATAAAAAATATTGTCGCCAACTGTCAAAGTAAAAATCACCAGTTTTATAACAAAAATTGCCAAAATTAAAAATTTTAGTGATAAATAATCATACTACAATTTACGAGACTATTTGTTGATTTGATGTTTTGCTTGCCTATTATTAGTAGTAGTAGTAGTATAAAAAATGAGTAAATTAACATGTCATTTGTACTCGTAATCGTAGAATAGAACACCTCCTTACCGACATTAGGTGTTAATGTTGGTACTAGTTGCATTCCTTTATCAGTCTTAGCTAACCTAAGTTTTTTTATTTTTACACCGCGTAAACGAAAAATTAATTTACTTTGACACAATCCCCGTAACCGTAAAACCACTTAGTTCAATTAAGACTGGTAGTAAAAAGGAGAGCAACTACTATAGCTCTGTTCGTAAATTTACTATTTGACACTTTTTGTAATGGAGTAAGCAAATAAAGATAGCATTAACACAAACAAAGTACGTTAAAGCTAACCATACACGTTTACTGCAAAAACAGTAATTTTGCAGAGTTTACAAACAAGGCTTATATTTACTATGCTTACGACTCAGTAATGGCATATCGGTTAATGTGGTTAATTATTTATATAAAAAAAAGTTGGATCGTCAAGAAAAACGCCCAATTTTCATAAATGGGCGCTGCATCGCTAATGTTCTATGGATATTGCCAAATCTGCCGATTAATCGCCAACACCGGCAACACTGTCGTCGTGTCCTTGTTATATTTGACTGTTACTTTCAGAGATCAGGATGCCGTCAATTCCAGAGTTGACGCTAGGTGAAGTGTCACAGCGTAAACATGTCCATGCATCTAAAGTTAACGGCAGTAGTAGCTTTTACATTGAAAACGTATTTATGAATGGGCAAATCCGTACACTATTCAGTGTAGCCGCAGTCAGTTTGTATTGTAAAATCAATGTTTACTTCACTGTTTGCTAGTGAGCCGCAGGCCCAACATATTATATTTGTGGTAGGGTATTAAACGGCGGCCATTCGCTAGTTCTGATTGGCAGACAGATCGTACACAGCTTACGAGTTGCCGCGATCTAACTTATTCTGCCAGAGACGTCGCATGTAGGAAGCAGGTGAATAAATAAGACAGGGGCGAATCACTTACAATATAAATATACACTACTGGAAAAAGTTTAATTTGAGTGCCTCTTTGTGTGTGTGCATAAAGGATAAAAATAGCAAAGTCATGCATGGGAGAGAAAGAGTATTATGTATCAATGTTGCCTCATTGTACGTTATCTTTGTGAAGTAAGAAGGGCACGCCCTATCATATCCCTACTTTCCACACACAGTTTATTGTACAGACCTTAGGTATTTAGGAAAATTCTAGCGATTTGCAAATATTCTCTTTATCTAAAACTAATAAGAAAACAAAGACAGAGATAGTGAATTGGCAATTCGGGGTAAATTCTCCTAAAGCTCCCAAAAACCACGAAGTTGCGAGCACGACCATTGGTATGCGTAATTAGTAGCGGGGTAAGTACTACCAATAAATTATTCATCTTTAGGTCATGCGCTGCGATGGCCCGCCCTTCAACATATCAGGTAGCCGATGACACTGTTGGTAATGTTTTGGTTAGTATATTTCAAAATGTTGTGGGGTATAGTTGTTATTTCTGTAAATAACTACATATCCCTGTTTATTTCGACAATTTCTAGTTATTTGATGCATAATTGTTTTTAAAATGCATGAAAAAAACTCAATTGGCTGGCAATTCTTTGAGTAATTTTTGGCCATTTGGCATGAAAGTAAACTGGCATTCTGCTATTAAATAAAAATTAATTAACAAATATTATATCGAAAATAAAATAAAAAATTCTAAAATAATATAGATTTTAAAAAAACGTATTAAAAATGAAACAAAACAATTTTAAGAGGCTTATAAAAGTCGCCTTCTTGCGCCTGGCATTACCCTACTCGGTGATAAAATTCGTTTCTGACATTTAAAAGCATGTCAGGAGTCAAAAAAATCATTGGGCGCCAAGTCGGGGGATCTTGGTAGCCATGTTATTCTGCCTCTTCCACTTATAAGACGATCGGAATAAGTGTTATCTAAAAACCCTTGCACCCTGCTTTCATTATAAGCAGGACAGCCGTCTTGCTGGTACCAAATCTCCCCGAAGTTGATGTCAAGAGATTGAACAGCCGGAATAATCTGATTCTGCAAAATGTTTAAATATTTGTCGGCATTTAAGTTACCGTCAATGCAAATAGGACCAATGACATGATCACCTAAAATGCCGGCCCAAACATTTCTTTTGAGTACGTAATGGCACACTCAAATGTTTATTTTCCCTGGACCAATATCGAACTACAGAAGGATTATGCCAGCCATGTATGGAAAAAGATGTTTCATCAGTGAATAAAATATTCTTGATGAAATTTTCGTTTTCATTAGCCTTTTCCATCATGGTTCCACAAAAATCCATTCATTTCGTACGGTTTTCAGGAAAAATTTCTTGGATAGTCATAATTTGGTAGCAGTGGTACTTATTTCTTTTCAGATTATTCCGCACTGTTCGTTCTTGTACAACAACTTCTTGCGAGATTTGTCTACTCGAACAAGGTGCATTTACCTCGGCGAAACTACAGACATTAGTTTCCCGCCTTTCCCGGTCTTCCCTTAAGTAAACTGTAAGCTCGTCTTCGTCATTTAAATGACTACATTTTCTGCAATTTGTCGCACATCCCACAGACCCAAACTTATGAATGATGTTTAATATAGTTTAAATCGTTGGGGCAGAACGGTTTTCAAATGTAAAAACGAATCGCCCGATAACTCCCTCAGCAGTATTACCGCCGTAATACCATTTGATCATTTGCACTATTTCTTCAGTTGTATAAACATACATTTTTAAGTTAAAGAGAAATGCCAGTTTAATTTACCACGCTAACGCAAAAATAAATGAAATTAGACAACAGCAAGGTGAGAGCAGTTCACCACGTGATCACAAAATTGTTTATTGCAGTGTTGCCAAATTGTGAAAATATGATTATCAGAAAGTAACAATGAAATTACCAGATTTTAGGAAAAATTACCAGATATTTCAAAGAATACGTCAATAGTCAAAAACTTTCTAAATAGGTGATATGGACCTCAAATTTTAGATTTTTTATTTTGCAATTTGAGGGTTCATCCCTGGTTATCTGAAAATAAATTTTTGGTGTAATTTTGTTTTATTTTTAATCACGTAGCTATGGTAGTTAAGCAAAAACTACTTTCTTGGTATGCAAAGTACATTTTCTGTAAAGACAGCAAAATGTCAGTAAGGAAAGATATTCAGATTAATAAGTTATACATGTATACAACATTTTAAGAAGATCTGCCTACTTTGATGATTTTGACCTTATTCTACTATAACCGCATTTTACTTTAAAATAATTTATCTAAATAACCAAATAAGTTTTGTTTCGAAATCGACATACTTAGTGATGTAAAATGACGGTTATTATACAGAAATAAAACATAATAAAATATTATTATATTACTATGTAACGAAGTGATTTTATTTGATTAAGTTAAGTTAGGTAGCTAAGTGTTATTTGTCGGTTTTGAAGAATATTTTGTCCATTATATTACTGCGCTTGTAAAGAATAACAGTTTAATTATTAATTATAGATAGGAAGTATGGATATGTTTTGTGAACATTCCACATAGGTCGAATAGCTGGCAGTACGCGAATCGCGACACACGAAGCGCGCATCGTGCCCCGGCACTCTTCTGCCCGCGCTATCATGAAGGAGCCTGAGACTGAAAATAATTAAATTAGTTTCCGTCCAGCTACTCAACGAGGAACCACGCCGGCCAGCACAGTAAGTAAACTCGTGAGTATAAGGATATATTGGTATCTAAATTTCATGCGAAATTATTCTAAGTCGATGAACGGGTGACGTAGTTGTAATATACCGCGCATGACTACCGTATCTCATCCTACTCCTGCGTTAGCAGTATCTGGTAGCATGAGGATTTTCACAATCAAGTTAGTCTCCGTTTGACCGCTACTCGAAGCACCACGCCGACTTGGATAGTAAGTAAATTCGTGAGTATAAAGAAATAGGTAATTAAATTTAATGCGGAATTATTCTAAGTCCACAAACGGGTGACGTAGCTGTAATAAACCGCGCATGACTACCGTATCTCATCCTACTTCTGCGTTTTAGCAGTGTTTAGTAGCATGAGGATTTTATCATTAAGTTAGTTCCCGTCTGAGCTCCAACCGAAGCACCACGCCGACTTGGATAGTAAGTAAACTTGTGAGTATAGAGGTACATAGGTATCCAAAGGTAATTGCGAATTTTTCTAAGTCGATAAACGGTGACGTAGTTGCAATATTTCGCGCATGACTACCGCGCTCCTCCTACTTCTGCTTTTTGGGCAGAGTTTAGTAGCTTGAGGATTTTGCAGAGTATCCGAGACCAGTCCGTTGCTGCCGCCCGTACCGTCCAGACGTGCCGACCCCGACCGCTCCAGAGAGGAAGCCAGCACAGGATCCGGAAGTAGGTAGCAAGGTTTGATAAAGGTTTGGTAAATAATCGGTATTACTTGGCTGGTGAGTACTTTCCGGGCTTTATTTTTTAGAGTTAGTGAACCGCGAGCGCTAAACGTATCCGCCTCATATCCTTCCTTAGAAAGGGAGAGCGGCCGAAGGTTGGAATTAGAACCGCGTTCCACCGCGTTACACCGCGTGTTCTCCAGGCCACCTGAGCACGTAAAAATTCTGCAGGCTGACTTGGAGATACTAGCATTTGATACCGCGTGTCCTCTAGGCCACCTGCGTCCGTTTTTTTGGCAGGGTGATTTAGAGGGATTTCCGTAACCGCGTGCCTGCCAGGCCACCTGAGCACGTAAAAATTCTGCAGGGTGACTTGGAGGTATCGTCCGTAATCGCGGGTCCGCCGGGCTACCTGAGCACGTAAAAATTCTGCAGGGTAGCTTGGTAGCTTTGACCATACCGTCGTCGTCTTAGATTTGCAACCGCTCGGCTTGCCACTCCTTCCCCCCTCCAACTTGAACCGCGTTATACCGCGTGCCCTCCAGGCCACCTGAGCACGTAAAAATTCTGCAGGGTGACTTGGAGGTATTGTCAGTTGCCATCGCGTGTTCTCTAGGCCACCTGAGCACGTAAAAATTCTGCAGGGTGGCTTAGAGGTACTTCCGTAACCGCGTGCCTGCCAGGCCACCTGAGCACGTAAAAATTCTGCAGGGTGACTTGGAGGTATCGTCCGTAACCGCGGGTCCCCCGGGCTACCTGAGCACGTAAAAATTCTGCAGGGTAGTCTTGGAGTTTGACCATCCCGTCGTCATCATCAATTTGCCGCTGTTAGGCTTGTTACTCTTTCCCCCCCCCTTACCGTGACCGCATTCAACCGCGTGCCCTCCAGGGCGCCTGAGTCCGTTTTCTTTGGCAGGGCGCTTTGGAGATACTCGTTGGCATATGATAAGACCGGAACCATCCATCAGCCAAGCGATAATAAGTAACCGCGTTAGATAGGCATAGTTTGCTTATATGGGCGCTTGCTTCCCCTCCTGGTATCCGTCCGCCGTCTGCATATGACCGATTAAATCCATCGCTCCTTCCCGTTTCACCGCTTTGTTCACCGGCTTACCGTATCGCACCGCTTGACCGCCCGCTTACTGCCCCGCTTGTCCGTAGTGTAGTTAAGACCGTAGTAGTATAAGACCGTTTGTAGAATAAGACCGCTTGTAGTTAAGACCGTTCTAGTATAAGTTGTAGTTACTAAGGTGTGTATAAAGTGTAAATAAGAATTAGTGTGTAGAATAAATGTACATATATTGAATGAGAGTCTGTTCCTTAAATGTAGTATGTAAGTTCCCTTTTTCCCGACCCCTGGCTTAGCCGTATCTTCACTGCAGTTGCCCGGCCTCTATCGTCCCGCCGATAGAGTAAAGTGGTGTTTCTACACTCTAAACAGAAACTGGCGCCCGAGATCTCCGTACAGTGTGCACCGCCGTAGTGTTGGGCGTCAAAGTGACACTTCTGCTCTTGCGTAGAGCAACGAAGTACGTCACAACTAACTCCAAATTGTGTAAAAACTATAATAAATAAAACAATATTGTTACGCGTTTGCTATCCACACAAACACCTATACTCGTAGATTCGTTGATTGAAAGTCCAGGTAACACTTACTCACTACTTTATTTACTAATTAACAATTAACAACAATAGATTAATCACTGTCCTAATTATAATCACAACTGAACACTTATAAGTCTCTTTCGTATTTCTTCTTTACTCGTTCACGTTCGACTTCAGACTGTGGTTCGGCTCACCGTGTGTCTTATTTATACATCAGTTCACACGATCTAGGGCATTCCAGAATATTCCCGGCCGTTCGTGTACAATTCCAGTCTCATCTAACCAGTCTACACAGTCCAGTGGCGTAACACTGCCCCCTCCTTAAGCCTGAGCGTCCCGATCAGGCAATTCATTGTTCCCTGCATACTTGGCTAGTCTCTCTATATGTACCACCTTCATCTTGGATTTTGGACTTTGCTGAATTCTATATACAACGCCGTTGAGTCTGGTGACGACAGTGTAAGGACCTTCCCAGGGCGGGTGAAGCTTCGATGACCTGCCTTTCTTTCGTTGTGGGTTATATAGCCAAACCAAATCTCCCACCTGGTACCCTCCTGAATTAGCCTTAAGATCATAACGAGCCTTCATACGGTTACTTGTTATTACAATTCACCCAGAAGGAGTCCTGGCATTATATTGCTTATTTCTTATTTGTGGCCCCATTCTTGCCACGCAAACTTCACATTGGCGGCACCAAGCCTCCACATCTTGACGACTGTTTACCCAGTAGAAACGTTCTCTTACTTTAGTCAGGGTTTTGTTAATGCTAAAATGTCCGCCAGACGTTCCATTATGCACTTCCTGAAGTACATTTGCTACATGACCCCTGGGGATTAACAATTTCAAAATAACTTTCCTCCCATCTGGACTTTCCCACGCTCTCTTCAGTAGTCCATCCTCTACTATAAGGGAGTCCCATTGTGCCCATAAAGCCCTCAGCCCCACTGATTTATTTGAAATGTCCTTCCAATCGGGCCGGGTTCCTCTTTCTTTCCATTGCAGAATAGGACCAGTTTCCTTATCGTTTAACTGTGCTTCCCTTAACAACTCTTTTGTCCAATAATCCGGAACATCAATATTAACGGTCTTCATTATTTGTACATTTCGCTGTTTTTCCTTATGGTGGCAAGGCTTGCAGTCTTTCTGACACGGTCTTTTGAAAAGGCCATCTGCTATATTCCGCGAAGTACCAACTCGCCAGTTTTCCTGCGACTTCTCCATTACTGCGACCCTCTCAGGGCTGCGCTGACGACAGTTACTCTAAATATGGCCCACTCTGCCACACTTATAACAGCGCGTGCCTCCTCTACTCTGTCTCCCACTACTTTGCTGTTGGTTTTGTCTCGGATCTTGAATGTTGAGCTCATGACAGTTCATCTTAATATGGCCCAATTTGTCACACTTATAACAACGGATGCCTCCATCCGGCCTCCCACTACTTTGTTGTTGATTTTGTCTCGGATCTTGAATGTTGAGCTCATGACAGTTCCTCTTAATATGGCCCAATTTGCCACATCTATAACAACGGATACCTCCATTCGGCCTCCCACTACTTTGTTGTTGGTCTTGTCTCTGCTGGGAGTTCGATTTTGTCAGTAGTTGGGTCATCATCTTGTGTAGATCAGATATCAGGTTTTATGTTGTGCTGTCTGGCTTGTCTTCCTCCACATTCACAGCTCGCACTCTCTGATTTGATTGTGTGGTAACCTAATAGGCAGTCTCAATCTCCAGTGTATGTACTAAAGCCTCACTACTAAGCTTATGCCTGGCGAACTTAAGAATTCGCCTAACTTCCTGGTCCCTTACTCCATCAATAAATGTACCAACTGCTAACTGTTGTTGAAATTCCATTGGTGCATCAGGATAGGCTAGATGGGCTAATCTTTCTACCGCAGCCTCGAACTCTTGGAGGCTTTCTCCACCTCGTTGTCTGCGTGATTTGAGCTGAGCCTGATATACTTGGGCGAGATGTTGGTCGCCATATCTTAGTTCTAACGCTGTCTCCAACATGTTATAGTTTTGTTGCTGTGCGGCAGGAATTGTTTGGAGCAGGTCTAATGCTTGGCCCCTTAATGCTAATACCAATGCTGTTGCCTTTTCCTCATCGTTCCAGTTATTTGAACGCGCAGCTGCCTCAAATTGTCTCTTATATGTTGACCATGAACTTTGGCCGTCGAATGAAGGTGGTTGTAACCTAGCACCAGACGACAGTACTAATTGACCACCCCTCTCTTAATTGTTGCTTGAGTCGGGCTACTTCTCCTCTGACTTCGGTTATTTCCCCTTCAACTTGGCTGACTTTTTCTTTAACTTCACTGGCCTCTCCTTTAACTTCATTAACTTGTCCTTCGACTTCACAGACTTTCCCTGCGACTTCAGTGACTTTCTCGATAACATCTCCTTTAAATTTTTCAGTGAGGGAGAAAATGGCTGCCTGCTGTTCCTCTAGACTTCTTTTTATATATTGGTTTTCCTCCAATCGTCTAATGTCCAAGCCCTCCATCATTTTTCTTAAGTCTCTTTCTTCCTGGCGTTTTCTCTCTTGAGCTTCTATAATTTTTCTCTGTTCATCTTTCTCTTCTTGTCGTATTCTCTCTTGTTCTTCTTTTTCTTCCCGCCGTCTTCTCTCCTGTTCTTCTTTTTCTTCCTGTCGTCTTCTCTCTTGTTCTTCTTTTTCTTCCTGTCGTCTTCTCTCTTGTTCTTCTTTGCCTTCCTGTCGTCTTCTCTCTTGTTCTTCTTTGTCTTCCTGTCGTCTTCTCTCTTGTTCTTCTTTGTCTTCCTGTCGTATTCTATCTTGTTATTCTTTGTCTTCCTGTCGTCTTGATCTTCCATAATTTTCCTTTGTTCGTCTTTCTCTTCCTGTCTTTTCCTTTCTTGATCGTTCATTCGTTCCAACAACGCTGCTAGCAAGTCCTGTGTTTGTTTCTCCGCCATACTTCTTGTTATTGGCATTAACTCACGACACATAAATCAGTTCAAAATAAAGTTTATTACACTATAAAGCCCGTAAAATGTTTACACGTCTATTTTAATAATGGAATGTTCCCGAAAAAATCTCGAAACAGCCCTAAAAATCTTATTTAGAGTCTATATTACTTTCCTGTTGACGAAATTCACTTATCTCCAACAATTGTGAAATGGAATGTTCGAGAACTTCCACAAAATGTCACTGTTAAGGCTCGTTTTGCGTCTATAACTCGTTTCCATTAACCCAGTTCACGTATCTTCTGTGGTTTCCAAATCAAATGTTCTAGAATTGTCACTAAAAGTCACTTATAGTCTTGTTTTTTAAGTCTATAACACGTTTCCGTCGACACAATTCACGTATCTCCTGTAGTTTCCAATTAGAATGTTCTAGAATTTTCCCGAAATTGCACTAGTAGTCCTTTTTCTTAGTCTACAACACGTTATTACTAGCGACACTCGCGTATTTGCAGCTATTTCTAAATCGAATGTTCTAGAAACTTCTCGAAAATCTACTTTACAGTCACTATTCAGTCCAGAAATAGTCCTCAAACACTGTCCAGTAGTTTAATTCTTCGTGTTACCACTAATTCCTGAAAGAACACTGTAGAACCTTTTCGAATATTCCAGAAATTTCTCTTCGAATCCACTTCCGACACCAAATTGTTACGTGTTTGCTATCCACACAAACACCTATACTCGTAGATTCGTTGACTGAAAGTCCAGGTAACACTTACTCACTACTTTATTTACTAATTAACAATTAAAAATAGATTAATCACTGTCCTAATAATTATAATCACAACTGAACGCTTATAAATCTCTTTCGTATTTCTTCTTTACTCGTTCACGTTCGATTTCAGACTGTGGTTCGGGCCACCGTGTGTCTTATTTATACATCAGTTCACACGATCTAGGGCATTCCAGAATATTCCCGGCCGTTCGTGTACAATTCCAGTCTCATCTAACCAGTCTACACAGTCCAGTGGCGTAACAATATGAATTTCTTGATGTCCTTAAAAATGAAATTAAAATAAATAATTTTTGAAGTATAAATTTTAAGGCAGCGTTAGCACACCTTCGTCGTAGGGATAACCAACAGAAAACTTTAAATCGCTATTAAAATTTTTCTATTGATGAAAACGAAAAATGAGAACACAACATGATTCATCTTAAATACTACATGGATTTGCCTATTTTCTTTATTAATAAGAAAACGAACATTTTATTTGGTGTCATTTTATGAAACAAAATAATCGTATTTCCTATTAATGAAAAAATACGCATCCGTATTGATTGCCTATTAGATTATATATTAAATTTGTACGGTATTTAGGATGAATCATATGTCTTCGTTTTTCGATATTACTGACAGAAAAAATTTAACAGCAATTTATAGATTTAAGTTGGATATCTGGTGAAAACGCAGCTTTAAAATACAACTGAGCTGAAGTTTGTATATGGCACTGTTCTTAATAAATAAGCCCTGTATAATCAAATAAACAAAGTAGAGCAAAATTCCACTAAAAAAAATCAGCAATTAGGAAAACGTAACTATTTTAATTCTGTAATTAATCTGCTTCTTCCACTGACATATTCGACAAAAGCAGAAATCGGCTTGTTTTGACCGTCATAATGAAAATGACGTCGTCATATTAATATTTAACGCAAGTGACAATTTTGGCATTCTGTCGTCACAGTGCAAAATAACATGACAGTCATTTTCATTGTGACCGTGTCGTATATACAAGCTCACATCACTAGACATACTAATGGTTTTTTTAACGTAATTGATTATTTTTGACCTACAATATACGCGATTAGACGCCGCCCATGGTCTATAATTCTTTCAAGGTTAAAGCTACTACTGCCGGTATCACTAATTATGACTAAGCCTGGCCAAGTGATGGCAGATTCAGGGTCAGGTGCATTATCAATACCATCGCGCGCTTGTTTACGATGACGATGACACGACACACTTCAGTTGTTATATGTCGGTCGATGCATAGAGTACTAATAAATAATAAATAATATTGAGCGTAAAGAGTAGAAAACGACCGTACGCTGATAAAGTGATTAAATTTATCGGTGAATTTCCGGATTTATTCTGATGGATGTAAATTAATTTGTAAAGTTTGTGATCAGGACTTAATGTGCTGGAATAAATACGGCTGCAAAATTCATGTCAATAGTAACCGGCATAAAAATAAAAAAATGGCATGTCTTCTTTAGAACCTCAGTTTATGTTTGATTTACTGTTAATGCTAATTGCCTGTGATGTTCCCCTGCGCATATTGGATAAACCATCATTTCGGGAGTTCTGGAATAAATACAATCCCCAGGTGAATTTACCAAGTCGTTCATCGTTACGTAGATATGTACCAAGTGTTCGTGAAGACATTGTAAATAGGATTAAATGTGCATTAAAAAATACACGGCTGTGGTTATGTGTTGACGAGACGACAGATTGTAAAAAAAGATCTATTTTAAATGTTATAGTACGTGTACTCGACCCTATTAAACCAACATTTCCACTTTTACTAGCTAGCAAAAGACTAACTGCGTGTACTGGCGAAAGAATTACGCGGGTGGTGTTGGAGACTTTCGAAAAATTTGAACTGTCAACAAGTCAAGTGTTGATGTTTGTGACCGACGGTGCTGCGACAATGCGTTTGGTGGGCCGTTTTCTTCAAAGAGACGATTGTAGGTTGTTACATGTAAAGTGCATGCGTTCCATCTTGTAGCAGAAACGATTCGAAAATGTTTTCCAGAGGTAGATGCATTAATAGCAAATACAAAAAAAGTATTTCTCAAATCTCCTAAACGGCTTCGAGCATATCACACACTGTGTCCTGGTATTCCGGAACCACCAAAGCCGATTCTTACACGTTGGGGAACGTGGTTGAAGGCAGCTTTTTATTATGCTGAATTTTTTTCAACAAATAAAAGCTGTTATACTACAGTTCAACCCTAACGAGGCTGCAGCTATTAAGGAAAGCCAGACAAGCTTTCAAGATGTTTCCCTTGAAACAGATTTAAAAACTATTTATAACAATTGTAGAGGACTACACGACGCAACAGAAAAATTGCAAAATACTTCGTTGTCGTTAGTGGAATCGCTGTAAATAGCGGACGACGTAAATACACAGCTACATACTATAAATGACGCGAAAAAAGCCCGTTATTGAAAAATTCGAGAGCGTATTACGGAAAGATCCTGATTTTACCAAATTAAGACAAATTTGTGATGGTGCATCTACAGCTGCGTTAAGTGAGTTCACAGAGTGTTTTACTTATGCCTGTATTACTTCCGTAGATGTAGAACCGTCTTTTTCAAAATACAAACATATTTTTTTACCCACAGCGAACATCGCTTTAATGAGACAACTGTAGAAACATATCTGATGCTACACAGTTATTATAGAAGTGCTCCAGTTAGTGATAACGACAACCAAGCTACTTCATAAATCTGCTTAAGAAGGTGAGTTTTGTACATATTTTTATAAAGTGTACCAGTATTAATAAATTTTATTTCCATTTTGTTTTATTTTTTTTATTTATTTATTATTAGTTATCACTTAGATATACAATGAACATGTGTGAACGTCATTTAACAGTTTAATAATAATGTGCAGCACTATGCTTACAAAATATAAGTAAATGCATAAAAAAGAAATTAAAGCGAACGAAATAGTACAAAAACATACATCACAATATATAAAGTATTTTTGTTTTTATGATTGTACTTATTCAAGTATTATGATATGATGCATACCCAGTACGTCTCTGTAGGATTAATGACCTTGGCCAGGCTTAATTATGACACAATATCTTACTTTATGGTTATTTTGGCGAGTTCGGTTACATCCAAAGTTAATACGAAGAGAGTTGACATTATTGATGAATGTAAAACTAGCACACACACACATGTATTTTTAACTAGCGATCACAAGAATAAAAGTATATTACTAATATTAATGCACCTACTAAAACAGTTGCCACCTTCCAGCTCTAAGCATTAGTAGTTTCATCCAGTCTAATCCAGACGTATTTGTCATTTAGTTTAGAATAATTCTTTTGTTTAATAGTCACATTTCTGTGATAAATATTTTTTTCTTACTGTCGTTTCCGATGGCACCTGAACATTGCCACTAATACACTTTTGAAAAATGGTCTAAATAATGGATTATCTAGTTTCGTCGACGTATATTACACCCAACCATCATTTCCACTAAATCTAAGTTAAAATTTGTTTGCCCTCCACTATCACTAAATATTACTGCTCACACACCTTTTATAATTCTGTGCGGTTAAAATGCAATTCCGGGAAATCCGAGAGGAAATGACTAAATCCACAAGTTCATTTTATCCTCTGAAGAAGTTAAGTGAAGGAGACATTTTAAAAAAGTTAATCTCCGTTCTTTAATTTCGCACTGTTTACGTATAGTAGACCACAACTTTAAGAGACACATAAAAAATCTCAAAGCTTTGCCGCGATGCTCCTGAGGATAGAGCGGAAAATGCTTTATTTTTCTACAGCATATTAAATAATAAATATAATGTATTACTTAATACATAAAACATCATTATTCTCATGTAAAGTATGTTCTGGCATGATTAAAATAAGAAATTAGCGGAAACACGCCTGTATCAATTATAATTTCAAATTATTTTGATATAATTACGCAACTCCCTCCTAAAATATTTTACGATTTAATAGTCACTACCGACCCAGCTGTAAAAGCCTAATAACGACAAAGCATGCAGGGACGGACGGTCATTCTTCCACGAAACATCGAACAATTCGTTCCTTTTATAATTTATATAGGTTATGTGCTTTATGAATACAGTGTGTTCTTCAGTGTTTACATTTTATTTGGATTGTGAGAGCCTAGAATGTATAATACTTTAACAGATAAGTGAAATTTTCCTTTGTGTTTAAGCGTATTTTATGTAGTTGTGTTTTTATAAATATTTCGGTGGGTGGTGAATTATTCGAGTGTTTTCCATTTATAAGTACTTAGCTGTGGTAAAATAATATTGTGATAATGTTCAGGCCTTCGGAAGATCCTCAATCTAGCACTAGCAGAGAATTTCACGAAAATATAGGGAATGGCAATGGCTCACAAATTACAGAGAAAATTTCAGACATCATTGCTACCAAATATAGAAAAAAACAGCGTAATAGTTTTAAACAATGCTTCGTATCATTCGCGACAAATCGAAAAAATACCAAATACTCGAACAAAGAAAAAAAGATATTCAAGAATTTCTCCGAAAACATAATTAGGAATTTCAAAAAAATTTTAAAAAAGAAAGATCTTTTGGATATTGTTAAGAAACAAAATTTCTCAAAACAACATGTTATTGATAAAATGGCTGAAGCTCAAGGACATACATTTTTACGGTTGCCCCCATATTTTTGTATTTTCAACCCAATCGAACTAATATGAAGTCAGCTGAAAAGAAGCATTCGAAAAAATAACACCTTTCCCAAATTTGATGCTAAAGTATAGTTTATACGAGCACAATTGAAATCGTATAAAAACTAAAAGCCAGCAAAAACAGTCGGCATCTCTTTATTGTACATATACAATAATATATAGAATAAAGAGATGCCGATTGTTTTTGCTGGCTTTTAGTTTTTATACGATTTCAATTGTGTTCGTATAAACTATAATCGACCTTATTAAAGCTGAAGTGAGAGAAATAAGACCAAGTTATTGGCAAAATTGTATTCAGCATGTCATTGAAATTGAAGATGAATGCTTTTTCCTAACTTAATGTAAGTTAGGAAAAAGCATCAGCCCTAATCAAAACCGTTTAATAATATATCTTGATTCAGATACCGATTTAGAAAGTGGTTGTGAAGTGTTGAGTGAGTATCGTGATGTGTTTTGAATAAAATATTATGTGATTTAGTGTACATAGTGAATTTATCGTTTTATCAGTGTTTTATATACGCGCAAGTGCAATATAACATTATTTTTATGTTATTACATTATTATTATTTTCATGATAAATCAAAAAAGAAAAATTCTCATAAAATTCCTTTATTACTGTGACCGGTTTCGTGAACAAATTAATTACTTCACATCATCAGACACAGGAATTTTTATGTCTGATGATGTGAAGTAATTAATTTGTTCACGAAACCGGTCACAGTAATAAAGGAATTTTTATGAGAATTTTTCTTTTTGATTTATCATGAATAATTACTCATATGGGATCAACCTACCTACGTTATTATTATTTTACCTATTTTAATAATATCAATAATCTTAACTCTGAACCCACATTTTTTGGCAAGGAATTGCTCGTACTTCCTCGCTGGGCAACAATAATAATTCGATATATTAAGTTATTATTGGCTAAACTGAGCAACAAGAGAATATTGGATATAATTTTAATTTAGACTAACAAAATTCATCAATGCTCCACCAATATATAAAATAATATTCCTATCTTGACACAAGCAAAACAGTAATTTTATAATTCTAAAATATCGTGTATCAAATAACTATTTATTAAACAAAGATACAATACTTTTAAATTTCTAACATTGTGTGTTTCAATGCACAAAAATTTTAAGTACGGTACTGAGTCGCATGTAATTACGCCGGCTTTGACACTTTTATGGCCGATTTTTATGGCCTTTTTTTATGTGTCTCTTAAAGTTGTGGTATACTTTATCTGTGTTATTAATATAGACGATTTATAAATACTACGTATTTAGAGTGTAATTCATTATCAACATGGAATAGTGGGCGTAAACGTGATACAGGCCATGCGAACCGCCTATATAGATATATCAATGAATTGCTAATTATACAATAACGAGCATTTCCCCCTCAATATAAGACAGTCAGTAAGTAACTATTTTTATAACTGCAAGGCGTCCAATTACCTAATAAAAATCTTTAATTTTTTGTTCCCAGGAAACAGATTTATTGCATAGTATTAGTGATGCCAAGTCTAGCTAATTTTGCCCTAGATTTAGGTTTATTTTTCAAACAGGGAAATAGGGAGTTTAGCGGATCCTTTACGATTTTAGAGAATTTTAGGCATTTTTCTCTTTATACCAATCTAGGGAGATTTAGGGATTTCTTTACAGCTCATCCAGATATTTTCATTACTGCATAGAATATAAGAATATTTTATTATTTGATATTGTTTGGGAATGTTTCATTAGGTGTTAACGTTTACAATATACTTAATATTATATCTACGTAAAAGTCGTCTCTAGAATTTATCGCTACCTCCACATCTCTAGTTACATCTAAGAAATGTCTGCATTTATTTTGTCATTCACATATCATTTGTAGAATTTTGGTTAATAGTTTAGTGATTTTAATGTACTTATTATTTTCTAATTCTTCCCTTGCTAAATTTGCATAGGTGATGGCGATGGCAATTTCGAAAATTTGTGAGAACTGATTGCAATATGTGAAATATGTTGTGTTTAGACATAAGGTTATTATTTTGATCAGTTCTTCCTGGACAATGGATGAATATTTACTAATTTCGGGCCATTTGTTTTGTACATTTTATTGCTAAACCTGTATTATTAATATTGGTGTACAACTATTTGTTTCTTTTATAGTTTCACAAAATTGCCATGAATGAGCATTTGGCAAGAAATTCAATTTTTCATAAAACGTTAATCAGATGTTTAGTAAAACATGTGAAAGTTTAATTGTAGTTTAGAAAATCTGCCATTTTACTTGCTTTGTATTTATGCATTTCTAGAAAAAATAATAAAATAATTATTGGGCATCCTTTCAAACCTATAACATTATTATAACAATAATAAATATCTGTAATTTTTTACATTTTATACTAAGAATATTATTATTTAATCCATTTTCATCTTGCTCTCAGGTGTAGTAATTGCTTTAATAGTTTCTACGATGTTTCTCGTATTTGATTTTATTATCTATCTAAAACTTTCATTACAGCGCCGAGACTAACGCATTCAGATAAGAATGACCTCGAGAATGACAGTATAAAATGTAAGACCACTATAGGTATCTATTATTGTTATCATATTAAATTTGAAAGAATGCTTATATGTAATACCGTTGAGTGAAGCAGTTAACAAGAGGCGCAACCTCGTGGATCGAAATTTCAGTAGGTACTCTGTTTCTTTGCTAACAGCTTGAGGATTGTCATCAAGTTTTAGTCCAAATTACAAACATCTCATTACACTAAAAACGCCCTCAAGCTATTGGCAAAGAAATACAGTACATGCTAAAATCTCGACCCAGCGTATCTTATTAATTCCTTCAATCAACGGCAACTCAATAGTCATTTCGTTTTTCTAGAAATTAATTGCAGTTCTTGATAATGGAAACGTTTGTAAAATAAAAAAAAATTACGTGTATAAGGTAATGTGGCCAGTCTTTGACAGTAAACCAGTTATCGACACCCCATTCTTTGTTAATCTATATTAAGCGCATTATTTAATATTTCAATAATTTTTCTCACTAGTGTTATTGGTTTCAATGTTTGGCAACACTGCTTAACTTCCTACCTCCTTAAAGTAAGCCATATTGTCTATAAAAAGTTTTCAATGCTAAGGTGTCTGTGAACAAGTCGTTTCAAAGTGGTGCTTACAAAAGAAGTTAAGGTAAGTACTCAACTTTTAATGGTAGTGTACTGTTATTTATTGAGTTATTTGATTAAATTTTATATTGCTTTGATAGAAAAGCATATAGAATTCAATTATAACCTCTAAAATTATCTAAGACTTCTGAACATGTTAATAACACATGTGTCAATGACTGGCATCCAAACTACGGTTTCTTCCAGTAATTGACACCAACGTCAAATACTGGACATTCCCGCTAGTAGTAATATTTACGTACAAAAATAATAAGCAGGAAATTGCCAAACCTCACTTTTTATATGTAAAATAAGGTTTTCCAGTTATTGACATGGGGTGTCAATAACTGGACAACAGTATGTCGATAACTGGAATAATTATTTTTGTTTCAGATAATGGCCCCCAAAAAGAATTATAATTCTGAACAAATGGCTAAAGCTATTAAGGATGTTGAGAGGGGAGTTCCCGTTGCCACAGCTGCAAAATTATGGTGTTCCCCGTACAACTCTTCTATATAAATCAACAGGAAAATCTCCCCAAACATGCACAATGGGTCCACCGAGTATTCTTACCCTAGAAGAAGAACATATTTTTGTCCAGTGGATATTGATGCTCTCTGCGAGGCATTTTCCGGTCACAAAGCATCAACTTATGGATAGTGTTGAAAAAATAGTCAAGGAGACAAAAAAGGCAAAACCCCTTCAAAAATCACAGACCAGGTGATAAGTGGTTTAAATCTTTTCTTAAGCGACATCCAGAAATTACACAAAGAGTATCTCAAAATTTAACAACCGCAAGAGATAACGTCACGGAACGTCAAATTCGTAATTGGTTTTCAGAAATAAAAGACTATTTAGTTGCTAAAAATCTTTTTGAAATTACCAAATGCCCCAATCGCGTCTTCAATGCAGATGAGAGTGCATTCTATTTGCAACCTAAAGGCGATAAAGTTTTAACTAGAAAAGGGGAGAAGAACGTATATAGGCCTGGCAATGATGAGAAAGAATGTATAACGGTTCTAGTGACTGCTAATGCTGAAGGCATCATGGCTCCGCCAATGATTGTATTTACTTACACCCGAGTACCTGGTTATATTTCAGCTAATATACCAGAATCATGGGGTATTGAAAATTCCGAAAATGGATGGATGTGCAGTGCCACCTTCTATGAGTACATGACTAATATTTTTGAACCTTGGTTAACTGAGCAAAAAATTGCACGTCCCATTGTATTCTTTGTAGATGGTCATGTATCCCATTTAACATTACATCTGTCCAATTTTTGTGTGGAAAAGCAAATCGAGTTGATATCTCTGTTTCCAAATTCAACGCATCTATTACAACCAATGGATGTGGCTGTGTTTCGTCCGCTAAAACATGCGTGGAAATTGGAGGTTCAACAGTGGAGGTTGGATAATTCTGGCCATAAACTACAAAAGCAACATTTTGGGAAAGTGCTTGAAGCTGCTCTGAAACATATCTCTGAAGATACTATTAGAAATGGGTTCAAAGTATCAGGTCTTTGCCCTTTTAATGAGCACAATGTAAAATTCACGAAATTATCAAAAACATCACTTTCTGAAGAAAATAGGGGGGGAAATCTAGCAATTAATGCAAAAATCCTTCTAAGTGGCCTAGAAGACCGAATTGGAAGAGAAAGGAAAAATTCTTTTGAAATGTGTTTGTTAGAAGGAAACATAGAATGGAATGGACCTATAGAGGAAAAGACACTTTATGAAATTTGGAAATCTATAAAACTAGAAACAAATGAGAGGCAAGATGATGGAAGAAATAATGAGGAAGCTGTTGTGTTGCAACCATTACATAGCTCACCTCCATTGAATCTAAATAATGAAAAAAACACGGATTATGAATCTGCACATCCACATTGCACTCCTATTAAAGATGCAATTTCTGAAGAAGTCAATTTACAGTTGAATAATATTAATAAGGAAAATGTGGAACCTGTCCTAGAAGAAACATCTATATTAAATCAGAGTAAACTTCCATTAAATGTTCCGACACCATTTAAGAAAGCTCTATTTTGGCCCGACGAGACACCATCCACAAAAAAAAGAAAGCTTAAGGAAAAAAAATCCTTCGGTCATCACTAGCGAGGCATGGAGGGACTATCATATTAAAAAAAGAAAATGAAAAGAAAAGGAAGATTGAAGAAAAAGAAAGGAGAGCCAGACTTAGAGAACAAAAGAAGATGGATCAGCAGAAAAGAAAAACACCCATTGAATCTGATAGCTCCGAAGAAGATTGGGTTGAAAGTGGCGATAGCCTAGATGACGTAGATATATTTGGAGAAAATGACCCAGTCGAATTTTGTGAAATGACAGAACCTTCCAATATTTCAATTGGTGATTACTTACTGGTTAAATTTTTGGGTGGTAAAAGAAAAACCATTACATACAGATACGTTTGTGTAGTACAAAATATCTCAAACACCATGAGCGATACAGAAGTTATGTCCATGAAGGTCTTAAATGATGAAAAAACTATTTTTAAGGCATGCGAAGATGACATTTCTAGCATCAGTAAAGAGGAAATTTTGGGAAAACTGTCTTCTCCCAACATTTTTGCATCTGGAGATAGATTAAAATATCAATTTGCAACTCCTGTAAATGTATTTGAAGCTTAGAGTTCAAATAAACAATTCATTTTTATATATTTTTTTTACTTTTTTGTCTGTCGATTACTGGGATGTCAAAGACTAGATTTACAAGAAATGGCTTTGTCAATGACTAGCACTTTGTATCAAATGTAAAGAAAAATTGATATAATAAAAAACTGTAAATATATTTTAATTTTATGTGTAGAACTAAAATATACAAAGTAGTCTATTCTATTGATATCTACAAAATGAATTTTTTATTTTCCTAATAACATTTTTTCAATTTATTAAATGGGGGTTGATCTAAAAGTGTCAATAACTGGTAGGTTTACCTTATCTAACTGAAAAACCCAAGAAACACTATCAAATATTATTTAATATCAACGGTCAAGAAGGGAAAAAAAACATTTTTAATCAAAATAAATAACAAATTTTCGATCTAAATATACACTTTATCAAGTCAAATAACATACAGTACAAAAAGTTTATAACAATTAAAAAAATACTGCATTTCTAATTAGGGTGGGTACATCTTTCTGTGGCTGTAATGCATTTTTCTTAAGCCAACCTTCCCTCACACACACGCATACACACAAATCGGTTTACGAGTCGGTTTACAAATGGAATTATATCAATATTTGTTTTAAATACCTACTGTGAACATACTGTGAAGTAGCCCCAACCTGTGAACCTCAACCTCATTTGCTTCTTTGAAATGACAATTTATAACTGACAGGAAAATTACCCGCACATTTATATGAGTTAATCCAAACGTTGAGCCCTGAAATGCTAATTTATGTTACAAAGTGATATCAGGAGTGATGATAGATTTAACGAGATTATGCCTTTAGCTCGTGTGTGAATAAAAGATTTCCGTAAATTTTCAATCCGAATATCTACGACTAGAATTAAAATCCTTACATATACGTATTATTTCTTTTCAGTGTGCGGAAGAAAGTAAGCCGTCTACGGCAATATTTACATAAATAAATGCATGTTAAACATTGCTTAAAATGTGAAACAGACACTGCAAAACATTTTTTCCCATTACGCTGTTTATGATTTGAAAACTGTTCTTATATCACAGCTTATTCAATTGAATAAGCTGTGCTTATATTATACCCTCGATTATATTAGGGTATACAGGGTGTCACTAGACGATTTAAAATTCCAAGTACAATTCTATAGCATTGCAACCAAATTATAAACGAGGTTTTTACCGAGACCTTATTTGTTGGTGAAATCCTCGTACATTTGACTTGAAATCTTACTTGCAGTATTAAAATCTAGTAGGTGGGTATATCAGTTGCAAGGATCGAAATCTTCCTAAATTTTTGATATCTTTGAAATTACAACTGGAGTTTTATTGAAATCTTGAAATCGCATTGAAATCCTCGGAAATCTCTTTGAAATCCCAGTTAAAATCTGTGAAATCATACCTACAATCTATGAAATCTATGTTGAAATCTTGCAATAATATACCTCGTTTATCTCCGCATTTTGTCGTGACATATACGACAAAACGGTTTTCTTCATTTATAATTGAAACACTGGAATAAATATAGTTTAAAAAAACTAAAAAACACGCTTTTAAAGCACATCAAACTAAAAAGTGAAAAATAATTATTAATATAAACTGAAAACAATAATGAACGAAAAATACTAGTATTATTGTGAAAAAAGCGTGGGTTGCTCGATATACGAAAAATATGGCACAAAGCGCCCCACGCTTTTTTCACAATAATACTAGTATTTTTCGTTCATTATTGTTTTCAGTTTATATTAATAATTATTTTTCACTTTTTAGTTTGATGTGCTTTAAAAGCGTGTTTTTTAGTTTTTTTAAACTATATTTATTTTTCACTTTTTAGTTTGATGTGCTATGAAAGCGTGTTTTTTAGTTGTTTTAATATTTATATTGCTTATTGATGCTGACATTATAACATATCCGATCCAACAGATATTTCTGAAAAAAAAAACATTTTTTTATTTCAGCCATGGGAATTGAACTCACGCCCGAGGACGTTTCGCGTCGACTGCCTTAACCCGCTCGACCACTGATCTAACTGACAATCACGGCATGTACTTACATATTAAGCCTTCGCTCTCACGCAGAGGATACCTGAGGAAAGGACTGGCGATCCTGATCAGGATAATGATATAAACTTATCAAATTATTGTATTGTTACCGGTTGTTCGTAAGTGTACAAAGTTTCAATTAAATTTGTCCGTTTAAAGTGGGTCAAAATCGAGTCCAAAGAGTCGGTTACAAACAAACAAATAAAGCAAACAAGCAAACAAGCAAACAAGCAAGCAAGCAAGCAAACATACAGGTGAAGCTAATAAAAGCGTGTTAAAAAGCAACTTTGTAAACGCTTTTGTTAAGGACACTGTACATTCTACCTTGCATTCCACGGTATAACCTATTATTTTGCATATTTTCACAAAAATAAAAGCATTCGTGAGTTCGAGAAAAATACTTTAAACTTTGAGGATGTGCGTGAAGCACTTTGTTCCCTTTGAAATCAATTTCTTCAAATTTTCGTGCTTAAAATATCGAAAAAAAATTATAATAGGTACATCAAAAATTATTTATTTTAATTTCATTATTAATAACATTGATATAATGATATTGGTTTTATTCATAACAGTTTTTACATAATTTGGAGTTAATAACAATATTTCGCTGTTCTATTATTGTAATGTATTACCTATTTCGTTGAAATTATTTGTTGTTACAGTACGGTGTATAGTAGGTAACTATAAGCCATGTAATGTGCACGTATACAGCACGAAGTTAAAATGACACAAAGTGACAATATGATCGTCATATGTCACAATGTTTAAATGACCGTCATTTTACATCACTACTTAGTCCCTGAAGTCCTTTTGGGTTCATATTTCGTTAAATACGTATACAGGATGTGGCATCTAGCCCATAAGCACCCAATTCTTTTGACTGTAAAAAAATAATTATTTGCGAGATTATCTGTAATCCTGATTGACTCATGAGTCATGATTTATATCACGTCGGGCATCATTCTTTATAGCGGAATTTTGGATAATAAAAATAAGCTACATTTTATTAGGTACATACGAGGGTACATATAAATATGTAGATAAGATATAAATCTAAAAGATACCTCATACGCATTTTATGTGTATGTATAGTTTATTCAAACTTATTTGCAACATAAAAAACGCCTGTTTCTTTGACGGCGGTAAATATATCAAAGAAGCCGAAATTTCTTATGTTGCAAATAAGTTTGAAACAAACTTTATGTATAAAAATCGAGATGAAAATGTTTGTAATTGTAATAAAAAAAAATCAGCCCTTAAATTTCCCGCTAAGAAATGTATTGTTTGATTAATAAATAAGTAGGTAATCTCGATTTTAACGAGGATTTTCTGTATTAAATGGAAAAATATCTGAAACTTTAAAATTTAGCACCGATTTCACTCATTCAAGCTCTTTTTGCATGGCGGCAGATGTGTAAGTGAACACTGTCTTGTGATCACCTACCAACATGTAAAACCCGAGATAAAAACCGTTGGTATCAAATAAAATTTGACAGCTTCTTGCGAGGGGTAGGACACTTCTTAAATAGGTGTACAAATCTCGGAAAAGTATTTAATAAATACATTTAAATAGTTTTAAATACATTTAAATAGATTTAAATAGATGTAAATAGATTTAAATACATTTAAATAGATTTAAATACATTTAAATGGATTTGAATACATTTAAATGGATTTAAATACATTTAAATGGATTTAAATAGATTTAAATACATTTAAATAGATTTAAATACCAACATAAACATTTAATAAACTCTGTCAAGACATGTTCACGTATGCATTTTATTATACTGCCGGCTATTATAGGTGTATATTACAAACAAAACTGGAAATTATTACTTTAAGATAGAAGCTCTCTTTGTTTACCTGGAAAAGATTTTTTTAGTGTTGGATATTTTAGTAATTAAAACAAATATAATTTTATTAAACAGCAGATGAAATTTGGACTTGCATTTCTTAATTGCAAACAATTTAATATTTTACTAGGTGTTTTACAGTTGATTGTCTAAGTGTGCGGTGACCATACTTACTAAGTATATTGAAATAGAAATTTAAACCCCTTAAAAAAAAATTTTATTAAATACAAATGCGTTAAGGTGAAATTTGTGGGTTGAGATAGTCTTTTTTTAACACGCTTTTATTAGCTTCACCTGTATGTTTGTTTGTAACCGACTCTTTGGACTCGATTTTGACCCACTTTAAACGGACAAATTTAATTGAAACTTTGTACACTTACGAAGAACCAGTAACAATACAATAATTTGATAAGTTTATATCATTATCCTGATCAGGATCGCTAGAATTAAATAATTTCCTTTCCTCACGTATCCTCTGCGTGAGAACAAGAGGCTTAATACTGTAAGTACATTCCGTGATTCTCAGTTCGGTCGTTGGCCGAGCGAGCTAAGGCACAAGTCTTAGTCGACGCGAAACGACGGACTCCTCGGTCGTGAGTTCAAATCCCATGGCTGAAAAAAAATATATATATTTTTTTTCAGAAGTATCTGTTGGATCGTAATATGTTATAATATCAGCATCAATAAGCAATATAAATATAGTTTAAAAAAAAACTAAAAACACGCTTTCATAGCACATCGAACTAAAAAGTGAAAAATAAATATAGTTTAAAAAAACTAAAGAACACGCTTTTAAAGCACATCAAACTAAAAAGTGAAAAATAATTATTAATATAAACTGAAAACAATAATGAACGAAAAAAATACTAGTATTATTGTGAAAAAAGCGTGGGTTGCTCGATATACGAAAAATATGGCACAAAGCGCCCCACGCTTTTTTCACAATAATACTAGTATTTTTCGTTCATTATTGTTTTCAGTTTATATTAATAATTATTTTTCACTTTTAGTTTGATGTGCTTTAAAAGCGTGTTTTTTATTTTTTTTTAAATTACGTTTTCTTGTTCTTCGTTTTCTTTGTTTTCAATAAGGTATCAAAATGTTAGGTACAGTGGCGCAAATTAATAATGCAATATTTTGTACATTATTTCTCAGATCTCGGTATTATCTCTTGTGCATTATGTTTTGCTTGGGCTACTGTACTACTGTACAAGGTGTCCCAAAGCTTCAGAACTTTTAATCAAAGACGGCAATTAACAACAATTTATATATCTGTTAACCATTAACATAAGCTTGTCAGTTTTCAGCGAGATCTTCAGTTTTCCGTGATTTAATATTACTTATTATACGTATATTTTGCTTATATTAAATTTGGAGTTAAATTTTAATTAACTTTTTTTATATATTCTTGTAAATGTTTCAAAATAGAATAATAATAATATTGATATATTTGAATCAGAAAAAAATAAACTTTCCAGTAACATACTCAAAACAGGATATTAGCTGGAAAAAAATATTTTCATTATAGTGTCGAGACGTCGAGTATTGGTTGATTATAGTTATTATCTCGGTTATTAACTTCAATTGTTCCTTAGGTTAATGTCTAACAAATACATGCATAGTTTTTTAGTTAAATGCCTTCTTTCCCGATTAGAAAACACGAGACATCGATTTTGGGTATACTCTACAGCTCTACCACCTCTCCTTTTGTTCATTGTTATTACTGTAATGTTTTCAAGGAGGGGTTTTACTTTTCTCATAGATTACGAATCTGTTTTTGTATTTTTAAATACTTTTTGACTAGATATACAGGGCATAACCGAAGTTCATATTTTTTAAATGAAATACTGTTTCTAAATATTTAAATTCTCATTTTGAATACTTTTAACATTTATTTTTAAACTGATATATGTACAGGGTAGGGTGACCAGACGTCCGGGTTTCCGAGGATATATTCTCTTTTTTGTGGCGTCCTCGCGGGTTTTCTAAATTTGTCCTAGTTTTGTGTAGGTATCTATAATGTACCTATTAATTAAAAATAAATACAAATAAATACACTCATAAATACCTAAATAGGTCATTATTACAGTTAAATACAATTAAATACCATAAATACATTTGTATTTATAAATAGGTGTACAAATTTTCGGAAGTGTCCTACCCCTCGGCTTCTTGGTGTTTTTGGTCAGATATAGGGCAGAGGCACCACTTATGACCACTACCCTACTTATGGCACTTTCAGTTATTGGTTTAAATAATATACCTAGTTTATTTTCATTATTTAACGAGATTTCACCAAGGTAAACATTGGTTATAATATAGGTAAGTTGGTACCTAATTTTTTTTTTACCATTATAATATACTTCTTATCTATACTAGGTACATTTTTCTTTTCTTTGCTGTTGATATCAAATAACATTTGGTAGTATTTTTTAGGAATGTCAGTCAGATAAACACTCGGATATATACATGAAAATTTTTTTCCTAACGTTTCGGTCTCGGCTTCGGTTTGTTAAACCATCATCAGAGAACTACAGTCGAGTAAAATTAATATATTTTTTAAAACCCAGGTATGGTTAATTTACGTTATGTACTTACACTATTAATTTGAAGTTTATTTTCAATTTTATTACATATTAGGTGTTATTTGTTTGATTATTTCACATGGTATTTTAGACAGAGATTTGTAGGACTCTATTTTAAAGAGAGTTATGCTTAAAAAAAAATAATTTTTATCATATACCGAGTCATATACGATTTAAGTAAAACACCCACTTTAAAATATAATATACAAATCCGGCGTTATCTCTGTAACACAAGCAAAACTTTAAGAACCTAAAATACCATGTAAAATAATTTAGTTAAGTACGTAAAAACAATTAAACAAATAATACCTAATATGTAATAAAATTTTGTGACCAAAAATGGGGGGAGAATAGCCAAATGTGGGAAATCTTGCAGTTTTTTGTATGAATTTTAAAAATTTTTGAAAATCAAAATTTCCAGTTAATTGTGTAATTCTAAGTGGCTCGGAAAGAGTACACTTGAAAGTGTATGAACTCACTTGGAAGAATTAGTTTTAAATCTTCAGTAATTAATTATAGTGAACAATTTAATTTCGCCCTTAAGGTAGCCCTACCCGAAATTTTTATAACGTAAATGAAGAAGATCAATGTCTCGGTTGATGTATTTATCAAAAATGAAACTGTTAGGTAACATTTTAGGCCTCTACATTTAAACATTACTAAGTTTAAGATAATCTTAATATTAATAACAGTAGGTACCTAAGTACCAAAAAACAATTCAAGTGGCGCCAGTCACATGACGTTGTTGAAAAAATTTACCTCGGAATTTACAAATTAAGTTTTGGACCTCGCTTTCGACGAATTTAAATTAGAGAAATAGTAAATTTAACTGCGTTAATTTAAAAAATGACTATCAAATATCGTCAGGAAATCTTCACGGAATGATTCAATTTTGGAAATTATCCAATTTGAAAGCTCCCGGTTGCCCAGTACTTGATCCCTAATACTGAGCCTAATACATCTCCTTTGTGCTAATATTAATAATCGTTAGAAAATACTGAGGTAAATCGCAGTATCAGGGTAATCCTCGAGTAATTCACAAAAAAAATGGGAACTACTGGAAAACGACAGAGAATAATGTAGGTAATTAATGTGACAATATATTGTATTACCCAGAAAATAGTGGTAGTTTACCTCGGTTTTACCCCTCGCTCTACACAGTGCAAATAAAAATATAACAAACCGAGGAACAGACCTATTATGTGAAAAATAGGTGCCTATACAGTGTAGCCAGTGCTAATACAATTGAGAAAATCTTGCGGATTTTGAGGACATTTTTGTCCCTGTATTCCCTGCAGATTTTTTGTTTTTATTCCAAAAAAAAATCTAAATATATTGGACGTTTCTAATTATTTAACTTAAATAAAGAAATCTAGTACATTTTGGTAAAATTTAATACATTTTGAGGTTGTGATTTGCTAAATATGTTTAAAAATGTTATTCTGGTTACAATGCCTATTCTATAGTACCCTCATTTTTTCTAATTTGTGCAAATTCCATACCGAGTTGTAAGTACCTAATTTAAATATACAAATCACAGTAATATTATTTTATGTTTTCTGATTCGCAAATAAAAATGGCATGAAAAGTACCTATTATCCAAGGTATTATCAGTTTTAATTTATGACTATGAGTTCACATTTGATTCAAGATTTATATCCTGTCGAGTATCCTGTATACAGAGCTGTTTACAAACAGTAAGTAGCTATGATACGTATATTTTACATATGTATATGTAAGTAGATAGATTCTTTTTTTGTTAAAAATTTTTTTATATTCTTACATCCTATTCAATATTTTTAATTCTATTACTTAATTTCTATACAGAGGCAGTTACATATTTTCATCTTAAATTAGAAAAAAACGTGTATTACTACATTCATATCTAGAAAAATGTAAAAAATTATTACTATACACTAGGTATATATTAATATGATGACACATACTATAGGTAGTAATAGGCAAGTTGAATGATATGGATATACACGATAAAACACGGTTGAAACAGGTAGATTACCAATCTCAAAACGCATTTCATAATATTCCACGTTGTTTAATTACCTATATATCTAGCCTTGTTTACATCAATAATTATTTTTTTAAGTACCTTTGGTACCTGTAAAGCAAAACAAACATTTACACTACAAATTGTTTACTTTTTTTATTTGGAATTTTCAAAGTTTACGCCTTATTGTTTTCATTAAAAATTTATGGAATATTTAACGAAATATAAATTTCACAAAAACATACCAATTGTAAAACTGTATTGACGACTTCCTTATTGGAAACTTGTCCAACTTCAATAAGTCCAATTAGAACTGCAAATTTGAGACTATCGTTCATAGCCATTCTCACCACTTCTTCGGGGTGTTTTATATCACTAAGTGGAGGTTTTGTTAAATCCGCCATCGCGAATGGTTTATCTTTCACTAAATCACACACTAACACAATTAAGAACCACTACATCTACACAAAACACGGGAAAATTTCCATAACATGAACGTAGCGCGTACTACTTTCTGCCATGTTGGAAAATGACAGGCCGGCAGTCGCTTATCAGGTAGGGTTTTTATTTTCTCTGCGTCGAAGGGTTGCCCTGGCTTTTATAGTGACGTTTAAAACAGCTGATATCGTACATAACATAACCACTTTGTTTTATTTATTTTTAAAACTTTATTTTATAACTATTTTTATATTTAAAATGAGCACACCCGCTAAAAATAGGTAGTTGTTATTTTTTTGACTATCTATACTTACCTAGCAAAAAAATAAAATGATAAAAAATATGTTTTAAGAAGCTTGTTTAGCTTTTTGAGTTTAACCTCCAAAACGTGAGTGCTTTGTAACAATTTCATTTCAGACCAATTAATTCAAAAAAGGAAGATTATCTAGACTGGGAGGAGTTTTTTATGGCAACAGCATTTTTAGCTGCAAAAAGAAGTAAAGACCCACATACCCAAGTTGGTGCTTGTATAGTTAATGACGATAAAGTTATTGTTGGTGTAGGATATAATGGAATGCCAAAAGGATGTCATGATGATGAATTTCCATGGGGCAAGAATTCAGATGATCCGTTAGAAAAGAAATCTCTTTATGGTTAGTATGTTTGTAATGGTAATGAGATTTGTAACCAGCATATTAGGGTACCACATATACAGATAAAACCACAAAGGGTCGATCACGGTTATGCATCAGCTGTGTTGAACCGCACTCACCGATTCGCGACTCCCCCAACGCTGCTAATGGTCAAACGTATATTGCGCATACCAATGGCCGTGTTCACAACTTCCTGGTTTTAACTGTATATCTAATTGTTTTTCATTTAATTTGACTGGTTTACTAATGATAGCTAGAATGGTGTGTTAACTTTAAAAATAATAGGTATAGCACAGCAAACCTTTTAGGAAACTTACTATCCTCATAACCAGTCGCTAAACAATCGGAAATGATGTGTATGAACCAGTCATTATTAAATTAATATTATGATCATAATCAATATTTCATGGACTGTACAATAAATTTGCTTTAGACCTACAAGGTGTACTTACATTTGTGTCATCCGGTGTCCATTTTCTGATGAGTTACATGTCTAAGTGGTAATATTCTTTTTTTACTTATTTCGTTTGTACTTACTTACCTCATTGAAATATAAGTCTTTGAAATATGTACCTAAGAGATGCAAATTTGAATCTACTCAACTTGATGTCTACAGACACTCCAACGGGTAAAAATTGTATGGAGTCAGCAGAGGTAGGATTTAACAATAGGATATGACGTAAAACCAGGGTTGGCTGTAGATAGTTATGTGTCAAATTTGCATGCATACCTATATGAAACGATATCTTACCCTGAAATTTTTTTTAGCGAATTTCATATCCAAAGTTGATGAAGTCGATTTATTATAAACACTCACTCAAAGAGAACTGGAGGTATAGGGAGATGTACTTAACAGTGAACTGCACACACAAGTATTTTTCACTGCTGGTTACCAGCATAAAAGCATATTATTAATATCTGTTCTAACTTTTGTAGTTAAACTTCCGCGCCATTCATTGAAAATTCATTTATATTGCGAGAAGGACCGTTCGACGTCGACAGATGTAACTGGAGCATACTTAAAATATGTAAACTTTCGCAAAGTCACCACATTCATACCTGATGTAGCAAAATCTACTTCTTTTCCATTTAAAATGCCTATAACCGTACACGACTTGGTGCTTTAAGAAAAACTTCCTTTATATTAAATATCAAATTATCAACATTATGGTAGCTAATAGCTTCAGCAATCCTATGAAGCCCATGTGCTATACATGTTACGTGAGTTATATTCTGATCTGTTTCCTTCAAAATTCTTCCAGCAGCTTTCATATAATTCACTCCATTGGTAAGAAATAATAAGAACTTATTTTCTGCATATTTGTCATCCCAAAACTCTTGTAGACTTGAATTTCGCTACCTCCATTATAATGCAAGAATTTGTAGCTTCTAAAACTTTAGAGACAATCGAGTGCCCGCTCATTGAACAATTTTCCTCCAATGCATCCACTAAAACATTCTCTACCTTAAACCCGCACGCATTAGTGGTTTCGTCCACTCTAAGCCAGATGTACTTTCCATTAAGCTCAGAAGAAATTTTCTGTTCAATATTTTCACACTCCATTGATAAATATTTATTTCTTAGTGTAAACCCCGAAGGCACGTTAACATTGCTATATTTGCCACTAATACATCCGTCCAAAAATTGTCTAAAAAGTGGATTGTCTAGTTTCGACCATGGTATATTACATCCTATCATAAATTCCACTAAATATAAGTTAAAATTACATTGCATGTCACTGTAAATAAAGTCACCTATGCTCCGTTTATGGTTTTCTGATGAAATATGTCTATTAATATTTGTGGTGCATGACCACGAAATTGCCTTGTTACATCTAGTGCAATACAATTGTCTACTATCAAATTGTAAATCGGCAATATCGCGAAACCAAGAATTTATTGTAGCTTCCGTTGGTTTAGTACATTGTGACATTTTAATTGCGCATTTTTAGTACCTACATCCGAATGAATCCACGGTATGCAGTATACTGTTTGATCGTGTTATATGGCTGTTGACCTTCAGTAATGTAAATTACCAATATACTGTAATTTAAAAGAATCTGTTACGCATTACATTTTAATTTATAGTGCATTCCTGATAAAACTAAGTTACCATGAACATTGTAAAATTAAATAAAATGCACTTAAAATGTTTTTGTAGTTTGAGAATGTTTCAGTAGGTATTTGCAATATATTATATTATATCTGTAAGAGCGATCCCTGGGAACCGATCGGTAAATCCCACGTATGGGGTGGTCAGACATTATCTAGTAAAGCTATTAAATCTGGAACTTAAAATTATTACAACGATCAATATTGAAAATTACTTTTATTATTGTTAGTTAAATTTTGTAGATTGAAAAAGTTTGCATTCTACACATCACTATTTTGTGATGAGTGCTGCAAACATGTGAAAATATAACGGTATACCTACTCATAAATCCACATTCATTTTCAAAATGGGAATTGTTTCAAATATTGATATATTTCTAATGATAAAAAAATGCATGCTGTTTTATTTATTTTATTTGTCACTTAAATTATGTACAGGGTCATTTCCACCCTGGATGACTGATTAATCATATGGAGGAGAAGTATATTAAAATTTCAAAGGTTTCATATTCATACAACTAATTTGTAGTTCACTTAACAGTGAAAAGTGTCTACAAAATTTACAGAAAAAGAGTTTATGTTACAAAGGTAAGAATTAATTTGTCAGTTATCATATTTAACAAACTCACTGGTCTGCTACTGATAAGTGTTGCCTGCTTATAGTGAAATATCACTATTTTTTTCACACTAAAAAAAGAATTACTTACTAGTTAAATCACTAATGAGCGTGCCGAATGTGAATTCAGTTGAACTTCTCTAACTCTAACCTCCTAAATCCCCCCCAAGACTGTTCAAGTTATAGAAGCATTCGAGTTACAGAGAATTTCGAAATATAGACTTTCGAGTTATAGAAGTAAACTATAATTAGTGATGGTTAGTGAGAAATTTTCCCTGGGGAAATTTCCGGCTTCTGAAATATTTCTGAAAGTTAGTGAGTTTGTGTGTTTTAAAGAAGTGATATGTTTTATTTATAAACATGAGTGGAAGTAATCGAAATTATTTCAAGAATTTCATCAGGTGATTTTGGGGAAAATGTTGGGGAATTTCCCCAATATCATCTTTCCGGGGAATTTACCCATCACTTACTGTAATTAGTTTCAAAAAAATAAAATATGGTATGATAATTGATGTTAAAAAGTTGTATTTGCCTGTATTAATGATTGTAGATTAGTTATAAGATTTTTTTGTGATATATCATAAAATAAACATTCAAGGTAGAAATTCCCTTATGATCCATTTACAACATATATTCTGTGGACAAATTTTGGTTTCAATTTATTTTTTTATATTTGCATGGCTGACTGAAGTTTATACAAGAGTTTATATAGAAAGCTATTATGGATATAATATTTTTATCTAATCTTAGAGTAAATAAAACTTTTATTACTTTATGGAGAGAGCATTTTTTTATCATTGTCGTTTCAAGTTTTTTCATGTATTATTAAATTAAAATGTCCATTTAGCAGATCATGCACTGCCAACATCAACAACAGGGAGTTGGCTGATGCAATTCATTGTGGTTATGTTGCTGGTTTAAATAAATCATCTTCCATTCAAGGTGACATTTAATGTTCTAACAACAACATTATTATCAGTGTAAAACTTACAGAAACTACCATCAAAAAGGGATAATAGGTGGCAAATTCTAAAAATGTTAACTACCCCAAATCCAGGGCTTCATGTGGAGTTACTTGAGTCACTTAATGTCACTTTATTTTCTTGAAGTCACTAAAAGTCCCTTTTTCTCAAAAAACACTTTGTCACTTAAGCCTAAACTTTTACAGCATTGAGTAGCAGTTACAGCAAATATGGCATCTTAGCAGTAATACAACATCAAATTTTAATTCGAGAACTGTTTTGGCCAGATTAATATTACCGTACTTTCCATAAATCGCAGAAATGAGCACAGAAAGCTTCAAATGACACACGAAAAGAATTGTTAAATCAAATAAATATTTTTTTTCAATTGAATTTATTTCATAGTAATGTAAATTTATGGGCTAATTTTATTTTTAGCATTTGGAACCGATTTCTATCTGACTGAATAAATGCAATGAAGCATTACTTAATATACATGGTTGATATCAAATTAAAAGTCAAACCAAGACCATGTAGTAGTATATATTAGAGTTAAGTTTTCTTTTACCTTTTTGTCTGGATTTTTTGCGGGTTAAAAATTGGTTGCAAATGCTAAACATAAAAATTAGTGTTAAATTTACATCACTATTTATTAATATTTAATTTATATCCAAGAATATTTACTTTTCATTTGTTTTTTTGTCACTAAAAAGTAACTTTTTTTAGAAATATTTCTTCACTGAATAATTTTTTTGTTTTTAGTAAAATTAGCTAGAAGCCCTGCAGATCAGAAGATGTAGAATTTCCTGGTTAATATTTAAATCCAAAAATGGAATTTATATTTTTTGAGTCGATATGAAGATCATCGTTAGGTTTTCTGAAGTGTTAAAATACAGTAATAACGTGCGGAATTTTTTAAATATGAATGAATAATCAATTTTAATAATTTTTATTATGGATTCTAAAACAAAAGCTCAGCAATTCTTCACTGTCACGAACGAAACTATTAATGGAGTGAATATTCTAGAAATTTATAGAAAACTGCTACTCTCCGATCACCTTAAATAAGATATTGCATTTTTTTTGCTCAGTATAATAGAGGAACAATGTTTCGTCCAAGTTGTGGGAAGAAAATACATTATCCAGAGTACCCAGCTGCATAGCAAAATACCTTAAAATACCCGGTATTCAGGCTTATACCGGTCATAGCTTTAAACGGATTTCTGCATCGTATTTTTAGTCTAACTAGACATGGCAAATAGAAGTCAATGGTTGTAGCCAAAAGGTACATAGAAGATTCAGTACAAAAATAGCAGCAGATAGCACATCAAATCTTGTGCGCAGAAATGTCTTCAATACCTTTATCCTCAGAATTGTCAATAAACTGGGAAATAATTAATAATATCTAATTTATTATGTCATGAAATTAGTATCAGCAATCTTACCAAATGTACCGTTATTATAAATATAATAAATTGCAATAAAATTGTTAAACAATAATTAATAAATTAATTATCTCAGAAAGAAGGTGCCTTCTTAAGATAAAATCTAGCAGGAAAAAATCCTTTCCTACCTAGGGAGGGAACATAATATTTTTCCTTCCACTCAGAGGGAATACTTACTTTTGACAGTTTCGACCCACGTGGGACGAAAATCCTACCTTTTTTTAAAAGGAGTAGAAAAAATCAGTCAATAGAATCATGCATCCATCCATCTTTCTATTTAAAAAAAAATTGCTTTCCCCAGCTATCTGTCTACATTTCTCCAAATTGAAATGCAGCTTGTTTTTAATAGACCAGGTGTACATTTTACCAATATTATGTTGTAATTCAAGGTAAACATTATCACTTTTAATTTGTTTAAACCGTTTTAGATTATCAGCGTAAAGAAGACATTGTGATGAAACTATGTAAGTAGATCATTTATAAAAGGAGTAGGGGACCTAGGTTAGAACCCTGTGGAATTCCAGACCTTACCAAAAACCTATTGTAATTTTCTCCTTGATATGCAACAAACTGTTTTCTTTCGTTTATATAAGATGCTGCTAATGTGAGTAAGTGATCACTTAACCCAACAGAGAAATAATTTTGATAAACGAATATCATGTTTAACTTTGGCAAAGTCCATCTACAGTGTCAACCTGGTCACCCTCCTCGAAAGCCAGACCAGTGTTATTTGCAAAGACTACTAAATTCATAGTTATGGACTTGTTTTTGCAGAAACCATGCTGATCAGGGAATATAGATAGAGATTTTTCAGAATCAGGTGAAAAACACATTGACAAATTTAAATTCATCAAAAAGTATTGCTTTTTTATAAAGTTAACACCATGTTGAAATTTACGCAGTGAAAAAGGCATCTTAAATAAAATTTCAAAACGGTGCAATTTTGTGAAAAGCAGTATTAGAAATTTGGCTTTGTATTTTTCATCTGATTCTGAAAAAAAACGCAAATATTTTACAAATTGCATAAAAAAAACAATCTGGGAGACACACAATTTTTCGCAAATTTCAATTGCAAAACCATTTAATTTTGATATTCATGCCTTAAAGTATTGCTTGGGTCCTATGCTTCGCTCCAATAATAAGATACGACAACCTAAATTTCACCAGCCAACACTGAGGGCACTTTTAAAACTAAATATTAATAAATAATAATAATAGAATCATAACAAAGAAATTATATCTCTTTAAACTTAAAGGAGAAGTAGTAGCATTAAGCTATTCTTCCACTGAAACTTTTCTCAATCAGAAGAAAATTTGAATCACCTAATAATAGTGATCTGAACAGAGGAGGAGCTGTATGTGTTAAGATATTAGAGGTTATAAATACAAAGTTATGCCCATGTACTTTTATGTAGTCAACTCCGTGTCACGTGGTATGACTTTAACAATAGTTTTTTGTTTTTTTTTTGTGAACGTTTATAAGAAGCCAGCCTACAAGGGCGAGTGTCTACTAGTCTGTGATTAATTTAGCAATATAAACTTAGACTCTATGAACGTCAACACTACAGACAAGACATGTCCTTGAAGAGGATTTATGACCATAGAGTTGACCCTTTGTTGAAATCAGAGTAGATATAACATGATTTGTTTCCTCATAGGTTGTAGCAAGTATGAATAAAATGGAAAAGATAGAAAAAAAACTAAAAGAATCGAAAGCAATCCAATGTCATATGAAGAAGTTAAAAGGAAAGAACATGCACTACACCTAAAAGAAGATAGAATTAAATATATAAGTGAACTGAATCTTCATCATTGTCTAAACAATTCTACAGCTACAAGTCGAAATCCTAAAAATATAGAAGTACATAATCAACCTTTTAAAGGAGAGAATATCTGACAGAGAAAAGATTAAAAGAAAATAGTGAGGTATATAGAAAACTAAAGAAAGCTGAAGATGAATTGAAGAAATATTATTTGCTAAAGTATTCGTGAATCGCTTCAAGTTTAAACATAAACAAAGAGTCTAAAGTATGAGACATCCAATTGTAATATATAAGCAGATATATTAGTTTCATCACAGATATATTTACATTCAGTGAATTAAAATCCATTAATCATGTGCAGTGCTCAAAATAGAAATACCCTGATTGTAGATTGAGTTGCAACTACTGTATATTATTTCAAGTATGTAGTCACTCTCACCTGAGACAGTTCAAACGTGGGTCTTTTGCCAAGTTTAAGCTTTGATTCCGTGATGTTTATTCTGACATTTGCTGTAAGCGTTCACTCTACTTATTGTGTATAATTTTATGTTAATGTTTATTCCTAATCTATAATTTGATTTTTAGTTCTCTGGGTAGTTGTATCTTATATAAATAAATATAATAATTATACTGATGGTTTAGAGGACAACACAAACCTTAGTTAGAGTGAGCTATAGATAATGATAATAAGGTAATAAAAATATCAATTCATTCCTATTAAATGGCCAAATCGTAGTTGTTTTTTTTAATAAAATAAATGCTTAAAACTAAAATTTATTTCTTTAATATCTTATATTAAAACTTAATGTAAAATTCTTACGTAAAGTGACCTCAAAAATATAAAATCATGATTTACATTTGGCCTAATCGATTAGGACAGGTTTATATTCTCTGATGATAAATATTGTGAATTTTAAATGGCTGATTTGTAAGACATATATTATGTAAGAGGAGGAAATTTTTCTGCTAATCTAATTTGAAGAAAACGATTTTAACACTGAAATATAATGAGCCTCATGCCGTTTGAGCTGCCAACTACCCTGAAAATTAAAGCATTTGTATATATTTAGTTTAAATTTATATTTATGGGCTCGGCAGTGTGACAGAAAGTGGTGCGTCCTTTTAGCTAGAAGAGCAGGGTTCAAATCCAGGTGGAACAAGTAAGTGAAGTTTAGTGGATGCGCAGTTTGCTCACGTAACCATCTTTTGAAAGAGATGTTAATCTGAGTTCCGTGTATCTGTAATGCGAGCATGTTAGATACACCTAACCCATGACAAAGTGGAGATTTCGCAAGGTGCCAGGTTAGGGATGCCGGTATTTACACAAGTACTGATGATCTTATCTCCTGTTGTCGTTGACTGCCTTTGGCAGCGGAAATAGGCCGACATTAAAAAGTTATATTCTTATTGTCATTAGAACAATAATTGCAAAGTCCTCAAACCATTTTAAATATATATAAGATGCTGGTTTTGAAAATATAGAGAAAGCTAGAATCAAAATTGAATAGCATATATTTTTTTCTTCTAACAGATGATTCTTTAGCTCTGATTGTTCTGATAGCGGGCAAAAATATAATTGGTTCTATTAATTGATCATTGCTTGCTTGTATAGTACTTACAGTAATATAACATAATACATAAAGACGATAATCTTGAGCCTTGACTGCATGTCATTGGACCAAGATATGAAAGAAAATTTGTGTAAATCAGTTTAATAGTTGTACAACTTGTATTCTTTCGAATTGAAATTTATACAATATTAATACACATGCACAATTTTAATCTGATTTAACCTGTTCTAGTACCAATGGGTTATGTATTATACATGGTAGTCCTCTCTGAGGTCTGCCATCTTCATCAATTCCATAATGAGAATCTTCTAGAACCAACTCAGTATTGAGTGACTTAATTTATTTATTTTACCACCATCATCGAAGTCGAATCCTTTGTATCTCTAGTTTTTATAAGCAATGGATAACAAATAGTAATTTTTGTCTTTTTTTTTTTTAGTATGCCATGCCGAAGTAAATGCCATTCTGAATAAAAATGCTGTCAATGTAAAAAATTGTTCACTATATGTTGCCCTATTTCCATGCAATGAATGTGCTAAGGTTATAATTCAGTCAGGGATAAAAGAGATTATTTATGTGTCAGACAAGCATGGTCATAAGAAACCTACAATTGCTGCAAAGAGAATGTTTGATGCCGTAGGCATTAAGCATAGGTAAGTTTGTATAAAAAAACCATAGGCATAAGTTAGTTTGTATAAAAAACTATAAGCATATTAATTCATAAGATGTTTTTCTTTTATAAAAAAGATTTATATTATGATTGTTTTATTTGCCTAAGGCCCGGTATATCCATCTTCTGGTAGAGTGGCCGTTAGTTACCAAACAGATTTATATTAATTATTAGTGTCTACTTTTCCAAAAAACTGATCACAGTAAAGTATATTCTCATATGGAATAACTGTTCTACAAGAATAGACCAATTGCAACTATTATTTTACTGTTTTAAACATTTTATTCTTAAATTTATCTGTTAGGTAACTTTACCAGGAGATAGATATACCGGCCCAACAGAACTCAATTAAAATAGAGAGAAGTATGTACAGTGTTTCATGTATGAAGCATTATATATGAAAATTTTTCTTTTTTTTTAACTTACGTCAAGTGAATAACATGCTTATAATCGTATTTATACCTTGCCTAGTACTTTCTCATATGCCTTACTAACCTTATCCTTTCATGTTGTCTTTTGGGCCTGATGGTATATCTCCCTTCCTATTAACGGGTTGCATCTATCTGCACCATGGCTAAACCTCTTTACCTTATTTTTGATTTTTCACTAAAGACTGACATTTTCCCAACATACTGGAAAAACAGTTATATTGTCCCTTTTTTTAAATCCGTTTACAAAAAAAAGAAAACATAAAAATAACAGATATTTGTACTCGATTTGCTATCCCTAAATTATTAGATATGCTCAATATGGTACAGTTATCTGCAAAATATAAACATTTAATTATACAGGAACAACATGGTTTTCAAAATGTTTTACAATTGGTAACCTACTAACAACTGCAAAAACAGTAAAATTTCTGGGTCTGCGCTTATACTCAAGATTAACCTGGAAGAAACACATTGAGGAATTAGCTCTAATACTATGTTCTTTGTGCTATCAAGTTCGAACACTCGAAACAATGTCAGCACAAGTGTATCATGCCAATTTTCATTCAACTTTAAAATATGGAATAATTTTCTGAGGAGAGTCAATAGAAATAAATAGAATAAAAGTTTTGCAAAAAAAAAAAAAATGTTTTAGAATTGTATTTTAAAAATAACAACATACTGACTGTAACATCAACCTATATCTTAGAGTGTACCATTTTTTATAAGAAAAATCACATATTCTTTGAACAATATAAACAAACGCATGGTTATCAAACACAACACAAAAATATATTAGTGCCATATCATACAAATTTAACCTAGGTCCAAAAAGGTGTAACAACTTCAATTATTAAAGTGTACAATCATTTACAAATTATCCGTATAAATCTACGCATGTCGTGCTCTGAGCTAGTGTCATCTGGAGTTTCACAGGGCTCCATATTGGGTCCATTTCTATTTCTTGTATACACATCTAACATTTTTAAAGTTACTAAGTTTTCAGAGGTTCATTGTTATGCAGATGATAGTCAAGTTATCCATACAAAATTTAATACCCAAGAATATGAATTAACATCTAAAAATATTAACGAGGATCTTAGTAAAATAGTTCCGATTTGTAAAAAACATAACTTAAAACTGAATTCACAAAAAACGTCCATAATGTTATTTTGTCTGAAAAATAATTATGAAATTCTCAAATCCAAATTAAATATTGTAATTAATGATGACAAATTACTATTTGTTGAAAAAGCCAAAAACTTAGGTGTTGTAATTGATACTTATTTAAGATTTAACGACCGTGTTAATAATTTAATAAAAAAATCTTATATAAGATTAAAACCACTATACGCAAATAAACATATTAGTTCCTCACCCCTCAAAGTGAGGAAGTTATGTATTTGTGAAAAAAATTTTGAATATTTTTATTGCTTTTCTAGACGAATCTCGACAAATTATGACGATACGCAACATTTAAGACACTGTCTGTATGTGTCTGTCTGTGTGGTTCGCGATAGCAGCTACAGTTTTTGAGATAAAGCTTTTAAATTTGGTACACACATTCTAGAGGTCAAGGAAGAGATTGTGTTCGGTGATGAGCAAAATCGGCCCCAATGTCTAAAAAAAATATTAGTGACATTCCACCAATGTGACTTTTTTGAAACGTCAAAAATTACTTTTATTATAAACTCCACCACACGTCGAGTTTTACTATGGTGAGGAAGTTCTGATCCCCAAATAATTGGCAGCGGTTTTCTTAATTATAAAACAAGAAAAAAGTATGTGAAGCAAATGTACCTCCAATTTTCTTTTTTACTGATATCATGTATTACCCGTACTTGGATTCTGCTAGTAAAAGTTGCAATCAAAAAGTACAGAACACCTGCTATCGATTCATTAATAATCTGAGGAAATTTGATCATATCTCAGAAAAATGTCGGCAATTGAACTGGTTAAATATGGATAATAATTATAAATATCATTTACTTACCTTTGTACATCGTTTGTTATTAACATATATGCCCACATATTTATGAAAAAAGTTGTTGTCTAGGGATGAAATTCACAACCGTGACATTAGGCATTATTTAAACGATCTTTTTTCCTACAATGCTGTTCATGTTCATAATAATGTTGAGCATGATTTAAAAAATTATAGTTTAAATTCATTTAAATTTAGAACAAATTTATTGCAAAACCAATAATTAATATTTTCATTTTGTTTGTATAGTGTATGTATGTTTATGCATGTATATGCATACGTATGTATATATGTGTGTATGTGTATGTATATATTGATATACATATGTTTATGTTATTATAAGAAATTATAAGAAATTTGTAAATACATAACATATTGTAAAATCCTAAAAGGTAGGGGTAAGTGGAAGAGTGTAGTCATAGGACTACAAACTTCGCCCTTAACAAAATGTAATCAATCTACTGTTTCATTACTAAAGACGTATATTATTATTATTATTATTATTATTATTTACCTGAGAGGCTCAAAATGGTACCTTTACATAAATTCAAAAAAAGATTTAAAAGGCATTTTAATAAGGTTGGATGAATATTTTTCTGACAATGAATTTTAATGTGGTTTATTGTAAACGTCTTTTTATGTCAATTTTAACTTGTTTTTTCATATTGGACTTTAATGTATTTTACTGAAAATGTGTTTTGTTAGTTTTTAAAATAGGTAATGTTCTCTTACTTTTAATGTTTAAAAAAATCTCTTTGTTTAAAACAATCATTTTCTGCAGTAAAACTTCGCTCTGTTTTGACATGTTCTATAACTTGTATGGTTTTAATTGAATAAAGCATATTATTATATTATTATTATTAACTATTTGATCAAAGCGTTTGAAAGTAAGGCACATGTTAACAGCTTATATATGAATTTTTCAAAGGCATTGATCGGGTAAACCATCAATGGTTCTTTGTAAGCTAGATGCATGGGGATTTGGTAAATTAGTGCTAAGATGGATCCACAGTTATCTGAGTGCTATCAATCTGTTTGTATAAATAATTATTTATCATATGAATTTGCTGTTCCCTCTGGTAGTACCACAGGCACGGGGTTCTCATTGTGAATTACTTTTATTTAACTTATTTGTTAATGACAGTTTATACACTGCTCAAAAAATGTAGAAGAACATTTCTTTGTACCTTAATAAGGTTCAAGCCATAAATTTTATACAAATAAAACTAAGAGTCTGTAAATGCGTACACTACCATCGCAACGAGTAATACGGAACCTCGACTCGTCCGTGACCAGCACAGAAGATGGCATGAGGCATGCTGATGACCAAATTTCATGTTAGCTATTCTGTGGCACCGTGTTAGTATGGGTTTTCGGGTTGTCTTGCCCTTAAGTTTGATTCCCTTAACCTATTTCTTACTGTCTCATCTGATACAGTCACTCCATGCATCGTCCTGTTTGGAGGTCCCTCGCGAGACACAGTTAGGAAGACATGAAATGACCAAAAATCGTTCTTGATTTTGAGTTGTTTTTCTTTTACGACCCTGTCAAAGTCGCCTTTAGTATTGACCAGTTTCACAATAGCGATTCCATAAATGAACGGAGGAGCTGATGTTAAAGTTTCTCGAAACTTGTCGGATGCTTTCACTGTTTACAAGCAAAGTTACAGCACGAATGACTTCTACCTCGTTAAGATGCCTCATTTCCGCTTAACTTGAGTGAAAATGTCAGTCGCAAACATTTTCAACCGTTCCTTGATTTCACCGAGGCCTTCCTAACTCTACATCTAATTTGAGAAGCTTAATTTCACTTTAGTTTTGGTAGTTGTTTTACATCATCATGCTTACCTTAAGAGTGTTTGATTCTGTTAATTTAGGGTAATTGAAAGGTGTATCTTTCAGAAACTCATAGTTTTATTTGCATAAAATTTACGGCTTCAATTCTATCGAGGTAAAAGAAGAGTTCCTCCAACATTTTTGAGCAGTGCAGTTAACTCTATCTTTGTTATGTTTGCTGATGATCTAAAATTTTATAATGTTCTATGAATAATGGCCATGATGCCTCTGTCTTACAAAGTGATATGGATGGTTTAAGTTTAAACACTAATAAGTGCTTTATGATTACATTTTCAAAATTGTATACATTTTTGCAGTTTTCATATAACATCAATAGTGAACAACTCCAGCGTGTATCTCAAAAATATGTGACTTTGAGGTTGGGTTCGTTTTAGATCCCACATTAACATTACCGCAAATGGCTTTACACAACTTGGTTTTGTCCTGTGACAAAATAAAGATTTTTCTTCTCAATATGTGTCATTAGTTCAGTCAGATCTTGAATAGTAAGGTGACTTTATCGATTCGTTCGAAACTATTCAAAAGAGATTTGTAAAAAGTTTTGCTTTGAAACAATAATTAAATTTTGAACATACGAATCTATCTGTGTATGCTACATACCAAATTTTATGTCGTGCTGGTAGACAATTCGACATGTACAGTGTTAATGGAAGAATGAAAAATAATCCTTTACTCAAAAATTGTCTCGGAAGAGATAAATCCATACTAATTGCTGTAGTCTGGAAACCCTGAGGTTCAATTACTGACTAACATGACTTAGAAAGTTGTGACGTAACAACAACAAAATAATATTTGCCACCTTTTATTACGGTACGGTCTCGAGCTCCAGTTCCTGCTTTAAAGTATAAGAACACCACTTTATTCTATCAGCGGTATGATAGAAGGATAACTCAGTGAAGAAACGGTATGTCCCGGGGTCTGTGTATATGGTTGTCGGATGTGTAACAATGAACAACTTCACTTTACCTGCCGAAAGTGATTCTCGGTGTACAAACAGATATACTACTTATACCTCTGCATTAAATAAAAGGCAGAATTTCAACTTCATTTACTCTATTTTATTTAAGACTGCTTCACAGAAGAATAAAACAAATAATAGTAAATATAAAATAGTTCTGTTACAATGCAACATAGATACTAGCCTATGTTACAAGTAAACAACCAAGGAACCAAGCAAGAGGTTATGATAATGCAAATGCGGTGATCAGTCAAGTACAGCTAAATTACGGAAACTACTACTACGGTATTGCTATCAATAGCAACATTCAGATATTTAGTTCAAGCATCTACAAAAGCAAGCAAGCGATGATTCAAAATAAAGCACAGTTACGGCAGCTACTACTGCTGGTATTTACAGCAAGCGGTTAATGACTCTATAGTCACTAGTGTTTATGGCTGTCGGTGCAGCAGGTATATTCAGTGGTATGGTTACCCAAGTAACAACTCTAAGATACTTTTGATTTATTTAGGTTTTAAAAGTGCTTTAACATGTTCAATAAAATGATAGTGGTTTTAAAATTACCTTAAGATAAACTAAAAGTTCTTAAAGACCACTGATTCTTATGCAAAGGATTTAATGCACTCTTTAAATTAAAATAAAAAAACTGTTTGCTCCTAATGCCCTATTGATCTTATACTAGTTTTATAATACTCTTGACATTGGCTATTTTAAAACTAATTTGCCTTTTTAAAGAATTAAATAGCAAGTTGGTTTTAAAACAATCCATTTTGGAACAAATGGTTTTAATGTAGTTTTATGGAGTATCCTTGATGTAGTCATTAAAACCCATTAAGAAAACTATTTTATCTTAAGCCTATATGCTCAATGAAATTCCACATTAAATCCTAAAACATAGTTTTTACTTTTTAAAGAGTAAATTAAGAATATTTTAAAGTTCAAAGGTTTTAATTTAGTCAATTTGATTAAAAGAAATGCCTGTTGGATTTTTGATGACTTTATTAAAACTAATTCTACCCGCTCCATAATCGGAGAAAACACGCCATCTGCTCAATAAACTGATTGCTGATTTAGTGAACCAGTGCTTTTTGCATGAATGAAAATTAGAAGACATATTTAAAATGGAAAATATTAGTGATAAGTATTTTAAATTAAAACGAAGTCACTAAATCCAGCAATCACAAAACCGGTACAATTTTAAGGTTAGGATTTCATGCGCGCGCCAGATCCCTTTAAATCAATAAGGTCATGAGCATATTAAAGCAACTCAGTTTTAAAAGAAAGAGTAAATAAATGTCTGGGAGAGTAATTGTACTTAAAGTGGTAAATAAAACGCTATTTTAAGTCTTGTAAGATTTAAAATGTTCTATTAACTTGCAATCAGTTTTTATCTAGACCACGCCATTTTTTATATAAGATACAGACCCGCCATGATGAATATTTTCAATAGCCAATGAAGAAAATATTATTGAAATATATGCGCTTTACATCCTCTTAAATAACTGAAGGACGGTGTGTCCAAACATGCAATTTAATAAAAAAAAATGCATTTGGATGTTTAGATGCAAAATAAAAATTGACTATATTTTTAAAAAATTTTTTAGATAATAAAAAAAACATTATATTGGTGGCGCTCGAGTTATATAGAAGTATTTTATTATATTTTGTCAGAAAAGTGCCATCCGTTGGTAATTTTTACCAGAATAGTATGCATTTGAATATTATTTTTGAACAGCTTTATATGCGTTACGTTTAAAATATTACCACTCTGCCCCATTAGAGACTTGCCGTTGTTTTAACTATTTCACGCATAAAGTTGTCAGACTTTAAAACAAAATGAAACCCTTATAGGATTAATTATAATGATTCTCAAGGCAATCTAGTCTGCTGGAATTTTATTTTAAATGCAAAACGTTTTAATACATAAATTTAAGGTTGCCTTGAAGAAGTCTTTAAGAATATGAAATTAAAACTAAATGGTTTTTAATATAGTTTTAAAATTTAGTCTTCAAGACCCTTTTAGGATGGGCCCTTTTTGGCTAGAAGCTGCTTTATGGTGATCCTAAGCTTGTCTTGAAGATCATTTGGTTTTATTCGAAGTTTTATTGTATAATTTTAAAGCGACCTTGGAGATCTTAATAAGAGCATTAGTGTTACCTGGGTACGGAGTACAAGCATGACACAAGTGCAGGATGTCAGTCCAGGGACAGGTGGTATACATGATAATCTAATCGCTAGTGTGAAATATCTTTATATTTGCTACTAATGTCCCTTATTAGGGTTTCTTGACTACGTGTGGCGGACGGAACGGTTTGTACATTACAACCCGGGGCACTTAGTGAGATTCCTTCCACAGATCGAGGCATAAAAATTTCACTTGAGTCACTTCGCGTGCACCTGATGAAATCCCTTCCACAGATGTAGGTACTAATTCGACTACGACTGAGATGGGACTCTTTCCACAGATCGAGGCATAAAAGTCCTATCTTTATGTCATTAATAAATAAAGATGATAACGAGTATTTCCGGTGCTTGTTGTTGAACAGATAAACCGCTTTTATTAATGAATCGCGAAATTTCCTGAATGTCTCTGACTTATTGGGAAAAGCAGGCACTTCAGTCAAAATAATACTTCAATAAATTCAGACACAATCGGTAAATGACGGAAATACAAATAAAAACAGTAAAACGGTCAAAGTAATTCTTACCACTACCTGATTGCGGCGGAGCACACTGGAAATCTGGAACTGCATGTTGTTAAATCGAGCAGTGACTTGAGAATTAACTGTTTTCATCAGCGTGTTTAAATTTATACCCAAAATGACGAAAACAGTGACATTGAACATGCGTTAATTCATATAAACAAATGTTTATAAAATATTCTAAGGCTGGGAATCGCTTTCTCATAATTTTAAAACTATGTTCCCCGAAAGAAAATTTAAAATGGTCATGTACTAATGAAAAATAAATCAACTAATATCTTATCCAGTAAATTATTAAAACAAATAGAAACATGTTTTGTTACCAATAATAAATGATTTCAACTTGGTTGGAAATTAAACTAAATTAAATTACACTACTTTCCTCTTACTTGGTTAAGTGTAAACACAATAATTAGTTTATCATTAAGATAATGAAAAACTAAGATTACCCTGAAAAGAAACCGGTTTGAAACAATTATCTTCGAGGAATAATTGTTATTCCCAGTATTTGACTAATGAAACAAATTGACCTTTTGTTCAAAGCAGTTTTAAAATAACCATTAATACAAGTTGTATGCAAGCTGTACCAAAGTGAAAGAAGAACCCACTTAGGTCTTATTACAATAGAAAATCATTAACGGAAAAATCACTTCGTTACAAAGTGGATCTGATGGTTAGTATCTGGCATTACTGTAAATGTAAACAATTTTTTATATAATGCTGCAAGGTGTCCTCTGAACTTTATCAAATTCTTCAAGAATAATCATTTTCCATTTATAAAAGTTGAAAACACAAGTAAACAAAGGACTCATGATTCGTATATAAATAAGTTTGTTTTTAGATAATTGATATGAAAGTTTATATAAGTACATTATTATAACTTGTATTTGATACATACAAGATCAGTCTATTTAAAAAGTAAAAGATTATATTTAATATCACTCTTTATCTTTTTTAGGCAATACACACCAAAAAATAAGAAGATTGTGATAGATTTTTCAGAAATTGATGGGCATGACGTGAATCAGATACCTTCTACTCCAGTGGAGAATGATGAAATTGATGTTAAACAAGATGTATGATAAATATTTGTGACGAATTCGATTATTAAATTATAATAATAATTAGGAAAAATTGTAAACTAAGTATCATCCCACAAGTATTTTTTTAATTTATAATTGACTATTTTCGTTTCTGTAATTAGATTAATTTTTGAAATGAATATTAGTTAATTTTTTTTTAATACACTGTATTTATTATATACTCCCGCTTAACCGATTGATCCCTAGAGGAACCATAGTTGTTTATACAACATTTCTTCAAGTTCTCATTGATAACTGCATCTCATTACTCAAATTATAATATTTCAATTAGCGTACTGAATGAACTAGTTAAACAAACTATTACATTGTATTGCATGTTTACACACATAATTACATATTGTTAACAATAATAACAAATCAGAGTATGGTTGTCAACTACACAAAACTGCTTTAGATATAAATTCTGTTTGCCCTTTGATTTTAAAATGTACAAACCTATTTAAAATATCACATACCTTTAGAATTCAAACCTATCGGTGGTCCAAAAATTGTAGTGTGCATAGGTTGCGTATAGGAAATACGAAATTCACCTAAATTTTCTATCGGTTATATAATTGATATATTTGGAGACTATCTGTTGTCCAAGTTTCAAAATAAATGAAGGGCAGTATTTTTAAATAGTTTTTTGAAGTTTGAGAAATGCATGTTAGTATATTGTGGTTGCAATTCATTGCAAACTTTAACTTTTATAGAGAACATGTTAGCAAATAAACCAGTTTAACTAAGATGCAAAATTATGATCTGGAAGGTGTTGCGGTGTTCCTCTTGCTTGATTTGCATCTTGCCTAGAGAAACATTCGCAATATGTTCAAAGATTTTGTTGTATAAAAATGTGTTATTTACAACATGTTTATTTGCATTTGTATATTCCCATGTATTTGTGGCTTCATGGTCGAGTGGTAATGCACTTACCTCTCACCCTGGAGTCCCGGGTCAACGAGCTAGGATTTCTTTTTAAACCAGAAATTAATCCTAGCATACTTGAACACTGGGTGTGTCCATTGTCTCTAAACATGTAGCCCTCTCCCACACAAGATGCCTTGAGGTACCTTCAGGGATACAGGGGGGTGTATCACCTGTGGTGTTTAATTTTAATTACTTAATTTAATTTACTTACTATATTGACGAATCCCATTTTACATATTAATCAAAGTGGATAATAAAGATATTTGTTTCTTGTATCGAAACAAAAACTTGAAATGAGCGATGTGTGTCAAAATAATCTAATGCCAGTGGTTTTTCGTTTTTTTGAAATCGTACCATTGGTTACCGAGTAATGAATTTTTTTTAACGATCCTTTACATGTAGTTGACGGGTTCGTCGCCTTGTCTATGAATCGACCGCACTGCGCATTCACAAAGTAAAATTTAAAAATTAAAAAGTTCTCATCTCTAAGGGCCGAGCTTTAGCACTACCCTTACATGGAAAGGGTATTTTCGCTTTTTTCGAATTTTTAAGTGAAAGTATCCTATAATTCCATCCTTTGCAAAAATAATTTCTTGAGAAGAATGTTACTTCAAACTTATCATACGAATATATTTTTATCACAATTTCGATAATTAGATTCTGACTCAGTATAAGCTCATTTCCACATAACCATCGTAGTAGAGCTTTTAGCGAGTTTTTTTTTTTAAGTGGTTTTCCACTTAAATTCTATGTATTTTATTTGAAAATACAACTAATCTTCAACTAAGTCTGTGACTTCTATGTTGACGCAACTGTGTCCGAGGCAATTTTTGCATATGGTGAAACATCGCAGACCGGCTTTAATACACCCACATCCCACAAATTTGTTTGCAGGCGCAAGATGTTAATTTTAAGATTGCAGATGGAGCTGCTGCTTCGGCTGTATAAATAGGAGATAAGGAGTTGCTGGTTTTCATCTAGTCCCACTAATTTGCCCACAAAACGTTTCCTCGTCATGCTTGAATCTGCAAAAATGTGCAGCAGAGACATAGTAGCCAAGTGGGTAAAGCGCTTATAGCTATTTACTCGGTACCGAATATGGATGGTTCGAATCCATCCCAGAGCAAGTTAAACATTTTATTTATAATTTGTTTTGAATTGATGGGAGAGTGAATTGTTAATGCTTTAGATGTGGTTCAGACTCCACAATAAACTGTAGGGCCTCGTCTTTCTTTACTCAACACGAAATCGTAGGATTTTCTGGGAGCTACTTTGGTGACTTGCGAGGCAGTTAAGAAAACCTTTTTTAAAACCATTTTATTGCTATCATGCTACCTCCGATGTAGGTGGTAGTTTGGAGAGCATTACAGCATTACTAGCTGACCTAACTAATTTATTGAAGTAAATAAATTTCAGCTGATTAAGATTTGTTTCATTTGGTCAAGCCTTGTATAAATGCAGGATAAATTGTTCACCCGCTTTTTCGACAACCTCGTACGTCGAGTCTGAATTGTTGAAGACTGACAATTACTCGCAAATTATTCCTGCAATTGAAGAGCTAAACTGACTGCAGTATCCCTTTGTCAAAAACGCCGACGCCATATTAGTCGCTAATGCCATGAATAAATAAAATTCATTCTTTACAGTTGGAGAATAATATTGGAGGATTGTAGATCTCGTGAAGTGTAAATTGTATTTTTAATATTGCCTTGAGCTTTCTTAAGCAACCAGATAACTTTATTTTCCAGAGTAAGTGATACCATTATAGCCTGTAACTCGAATGTATTAAAATCTTTATGGAAAATTTTGTCATGGACACTTTTCGCAAAAAATTCAAAGAGCCGGAAAAATATTCCTTTTGAGAGGATCGTCACTTAGTGGCGAAAAATACTTTATCTTTTTAGGATTTACTTATTTTGTAAAATGTATCACTAAAGTTTAAAAAGATTCATTTTTTTGCGTTCGCTACGGATTAAGAGGCCAATTAATTAAAAAAATATAAATTCAAAAAGGGGTACCATAGTCTTATGGAAAATGTGTAACATTTTCTCTTGCCTACACTATTTTTCGTATAGGACTCTATTCTGCAGAAAAAAAAATCGAAAAATTTAAAAAATGCAGTTTTTTTTTTAAATGGCTCGCCTTTTAAGGGTGGAAACTTTTTAGTTTTAAATTTTTACCTACAATCTGAACATATGTCACCAAAATTTCAAAATATTATTAATTTTTTCTTATATTCCGTATTTTCCGCCAAATTTTATTATAAGTAGAAACTGATATACAAGTGTTTTGATGAATATAAATTCCATTCACTTTCTGTAATCGTAACCTATTAAACAATAAAATATGGGCATTCACTGGATCTTTATTCAGCCAGCATATTGAGAAAGAGCACAGGAAACAACCAGCGTTTGGTGATTCCTGGGAACTAAAAGTAGATTTTTGCGGTAAGTTTGACAAAAAATTCCCTTTTAATTACAAACTACTCTCAGTGTCAGCCTTGTTTTTATATCATTCCGTTAATGTGTTAATGACAATATTTAACCTAAAAAATAATGCGTACATCTACCATTAGCTAAAACTACTCAGAAAGTGAATGGACTTTATACAGTTGTATTCTGTTTTATAATTTTCTCGTATTAGCAAAGTAAGTGTTGTAACGACCCAACCCTCCTCGTCTATTTTGTTTATTTTATCCTGGTCACGGCAGCAGTGTAACGGCCCACCCTCCCCTTGACTTATTTGTATTTAATTTATTCCTCTTTTACTAATTGTAAGTCTCACCTGTCGTGAAATGACTGGTAATACTTAATTAATTAATTGGCCTTTTTCGTGATCGTCTAATTTTAGTGGTAGGACCCAAATTTGTTGTGTTATTGTCACCTACCAGGTACGTTTATAAAATTTGGTATTACTTTTTATGTGATCTAATTTGCTTTAATTTGATTACATAATTTTTTACCGATTATTATGACCACTAATCTGCACTGCACTGATGACTAGTATGAGTAAGATTTGGCTTTAGATTTATGATTACTGATTTACTAAAAATTCACTTTTGTACCTGAAAGTTGAAATAAGTCAAGAAAACTCTAATAACGTTTTCACACCTTTTATTTCTATGCTTAGACAACTGTCTATAAGAAATACATGGATATTTAGCTAGTTGAACCTGAAAAGCAACCAAAACTGGTTACCTGCGCGTAAACTTCCGCGTCGTAGTTTAAATAGCATATGTAAAACCTACATATGGTTACAAGAGAAACCTCCCTTGTATGAGGTATCAGAACGTCCTCTGCCAAAGAAGATGGACATGTGCAGATACCATGCTTTAATTTAATTCGCGGACTCGTTGTCACCGTACAACAGTACCATAAATACAACTGACGCTGCCAATTAATATTCGTTGGGACAACTGTCCATTTATTTGTGGGCTTCGTTGAGTGCACCCCGCCTTTGCGGCTTAAACCAAGGTGAAACGAACTACCTCGTAGAGTTTTGTGTCGTGGTTGGCAGGCGCTAACTGCATTTACGCTACGCGTACGGTAGCTATGGTCATAAAACATTTAACGATAATCACTGGAGGTGAAATTTGATAAAGTTACAGATATTGCAGATTCAACTGGACACTATTTATTTTGTACATTATCTTATTTTGACTTGATTTGGAAAAATGAATGAAAGTTCCAACTACTATTACTGATCCTATCGGAATTAATAGACTGTACTAATTATTAATAAACATGTAATGAGCAGTGCATCATAACAGAAAAACCTTATCTGTAAATCATTCGGTACCACCGGTCAAATATTAAAAACCGCGAAACCCAAGCAGATAGAGTTGTACTTTGATTATCGTTGCCATTTCACTCGGAACAAAGAAACTGAATTAGTTTGATGAATTTTAGTGAGCTCGAGTACGTAGAAAATGGCAACGCAGTCTAACAAATTATTTGAATGTCGTCCTTACCAATTCTGGTATACACGGAGAGTTCCGCAGGGCTCACTCGCCTGGATTCTTGAGTAACACCTGAGTTACTCGTCTCCATGTCGACGGCTGCGTCGGTGGCTAGTGCACGCTAATGAAGCGCGGCTCCCAATGCTGGTAGCTAGTTATAACTCCGAGACAGGGCCACTCTCTTATTTCCCGATACCGTAGAACCAAAGCGTAAAGCTTGGGGCTGTCAGAGAGTTGACCTGGAGTACAACTATATCACAGAGAGTCGTACAATCTCTTTGTACTCGATTCCTTAGAGCCAACGCGTAAAGCTTGGGATTGTCAGAGATGTGGCACGACTTTGCCACGAAGAACTGGACAGTCTCTTCGTACCCGATTCCTTAGAACCAAAGCGTATAGCTTGGGGCTGTCAGAGATGTGACCACGATCGTACACCGCGCCGCCTCGTGTATTTATATGATTTCCTGTGAGCGAGTTTGTTGTTCACGCCTGCAAGCTTGACGGAGGAGATAACCAAGCGCGAACTTGTATTCTTTAAACTAAAATTTAGCTCAAGAAGTTTTAGGTGAAAAATTATATAATGACTATTTATTAGCCTTTGACCCTATTCTTAGTAAAAACTCACAACCCTACGTGTTTACGTCGGTTTGTTTATGTTATCATTCTCGGCTGGAGAATGCTTTCAGATTTTGTACAGTTTTGTCAACGTTTTAAAATATCAAATGAATACTGTGTGTGATCTTTTACTTAGCTGAATAATTTAGACTCTATAGTTTGAATGCATACGTTTTCTGCTAAAATTGTAAGAAAATGGTTTAACCTTTTTATGCAATAATTAATTTGGAATTTAATAATATGCTTGGGAATAATTTAGTTTTACGTAAAAATTATACGAAATTTATTCGCGAGCCCAGCCGAAGGCTGGGATGCTTCAGTGTTAGTGTTGTTTATTGTCTGCCATTTTTTAAATTCTAAATTATTAAATTTATTGGATAATACAACGATCAGTATATTGTAAAGCTAATGTAATTTACACTACGACTATATTTTAATTTTGAACTTTATCAAAGTAAAATCGGGTTAAGATTTTTGATATTAATGTTTACAAATAAATATCAACACATTTAAAAAACTAATGAGGGCTACCGCGCTTGAATTCACCACGAAAGGCGCTAGTGTAAGGTAAGGAACTGAAATTTCAAATGTCACTGAACGTTATCATCGACCCAATATAGATGTAAACTTAATGACATTATGTTTATTATGGCATTTTAACGCGGGTTGTAAGTGACATAAAAATTGATTACTTCTGATTAATAATGGGATATACGGTACGGGTCAATAAATGTAGGTTTAATAATAATATAATAATAATAATAATACCCATTTATTTGTGCATAAAAATTGTACATGCTATTGTAAATAATAGTAACTTTTATACATAAGTATACAAATTAAAGAAGAGCAGTAATCACAATAAAATTAATAATACTTATATTTACTTAAAGCAAGGACTAATTATCAATACAATCAAATGATAAACAGGAAAAAGATATCCTCACAGAAGCTTACGCCTGTGCATGAGGAAGATACATGAGGAATGATTGTTGAATAAGAAATATAAATATAACATATAAATAAAAGAGAAATATAACCTATAATAAGGTATAATATACACATACATACACACACACGCAAATGCACACGCACACACATATACATACATACACATACATACATACATACATACATACATACACACATACATACATACACACATACATACATACATACACATACCCACATGTACACACCTATATACATATATCTAAACTACTACTAACACATAATATAAATAAAATATAATACACGTGACTAATCTAAAATAGGAAATACAAGACATTGAAAATAATTTGTGTCTACGTCTGTGTTAAATGATCACAGGATGCACTTTTATTTTATTATTAGCCAATCAAGTTGTGGATTTCTGTTTTAGGTAAGTTTTTTATGTACAGTTTTAGATTCTTTTTGAAAGAGTATATTGTTTTTTCTGTTTGTAAGCCCTCTGGTAATGAGCTGAAGAATTTTGGACTTAAATACTGATAACACCTTTGACCTACTGCTTTATACATTAAAGGACTAATAAATTTATGATATTGCCTGGTGGAATATCCATGAGTGAGTGTGAGCAATTTATGTTTTTCAGAATATTGCCTAATATTGACATTTTTATAAAATAGCTGCCTAATATCATATATTTCGGTTTCAGCATATAATAGTTCACTTGGATATGTTGTTTCCTTGAGAAGAATTAGCCTTAGGAATTTTTTCTGCATTACTTCTAGAGGTTGTAGGTAGGTTTTGGATACTCCACCCCAACCTAGAATTCCATATGCCAGATGACTCTCGACTAGACTATAATAAATAATTTTTTTTTGTTTCTGGTCTGTAAAATCTTTAATTTGCCTAAATTTATATAACACCGCACGCAATTTTTTTAGGACGTAATCAATATGTAGGTTCCACCTTAAGTGATTGTCCAATATAATTCCTAAATATTTGATTTTATTTGCTGGCGATATATTAATTTCATTTTGAATTGTAATATATGGAAAACATGGTAGTGTAGATTTGTAACTTGAAAAAGGTAAGTAGGATGTTTTTTTAAAATTTATCGATAAGAGTTTATAATCAAACCATTCTTTAATATGTTCCAGATCTTGTTCTACATTATTTTTAATTTCAGCCCAATTACTGCCTTTAAAGAATATGGCTGTATCGTCTGCGAAGCTTATTATTTTGCCACTACTTTGGACAGAGAATAAACCGTCAATATATATGGTAAATAGAAAGCAGAGCTAAGAAAAAGAGGTGCAAAATTAAGTGGGCCTAAAGAACAGCTAATTCAGAGGTGTCTTATGTCATTAATGTTAGGTTATATCAACATGAGCATGATGAAAACAACGAATGTGCATGATTATTACTTACGATTTTCTGTAGTAGGCTCCTTTGGTAACGCATAATCGTCAGGATTAAAATGTTTCTTACAAACACACGAATGTTTCGAAGGAGTAAAGTTATCCTGCGAATGGCTACCAACCACTGTTTTAGATGAGTTTTGTCTCTCGGAAACATATGCCCGCCTATTGTTTCTGAACAAAATGGAACTACACAAAACTGAGGCATAATTAACAAGGTTTTTTATTTACTGGTGTACCTACGTAATAATTATAATAAAACCCTATAAACTTGTTCCGTCCCTAACAAAAACTTTTGACAGCTATACCTTACTCGAGAGTGGCGCCAACTGGTGAGCCTAAAAACGGTAGGCATATAAGCATTCCTTACAGTCGTACGGCAATGGAAGTATTAATCGCAATTTCATTGGCCGTTTTAAGATAGCCGCAGGGCATGCGCAGTTACATGACATGTCAAAGTGTATTAAATCCTTTTGGAATCGTTTGTCTGCAAGGAACTCGTTAGACGATAGAGAAGATACTCGCCTAGCACGCGGTAGGTCCAGGGTTCGAATCACAAACTTATTATTATTTTTTTTAAATAAGTATTTTTTAGTTCGTTAGTAAGATTTTCCTTGCCCTTTATTATAGTTTGTTTATTTTCCTTGCCCTTTATTAAAATCGTTTTGAAATTATTTAAATCATTTAAATGATTTCAAATCATTTCCAAAAGTATGTAAGATCTCAATTCGTTTCCAAAAGCATCTAAGATCTTTACATCGTGTCCAAAAGCATCTATCTTAAAAAGGAGCTTAAACTATTAAATATATTTTATTGTAATCATTTTATTTTCAAGTAGGTAATTTTTTTCCTGGAGTGGGTTAGAACCTTTGATGTGAAGATTACGTAGTTTTCCATGAAACACCAAAACACCATATACTGCACTCGACGCGCGTTTCGCCAACCAAGTTGGCATCATCTGGAGATGATTAAAACTAAAATGACTAAAACTTCAATATTGAGTTTTAATCATCTCCAGATGATGTCAACTTGGATGGCGAAACGCGTGGCGGACAGGCAGAGGCAACTCTGCCTGACAAATGCCGGCCGGGGTACCAGGGCTAACCACCCTGCTACCTTTACTGCTTGGGTTTCTTATAATCTAAGAAGGGCCCCTCACAATCGACCCCAACCGGATGGGGGTCAGAGACAGGTGGGAGGGGCCTTACCGGATGGTCTCAACGTTGATAACCAAGGCAATGAACATGGACGCTTTAAGTGGACGAGGGAACTTCGGGATGACTTGCTGACCTGCCGCGAGAGTAGCGAACCTGAGCGAAGGGGATACATGGCGCGAATGCATGCACTTTGGTGCGAAATGCATCCAGAGCATCGCGCCTTCTCTCAACAACATCTGAGAGATCAAGTATCCTTTCTGCTCAGGACAGGTTACGTAAGGGCACCCCGTCAACTGGAAGAACTGCCAGCCGCAGTCCCACCGCGGCAATTACCAGCTGATGGGGAACGTCCTTTAGAGTTCACCGGTGTAGACTTAAGGACGAGGGTTAGCCTTAACACCAGGGCTAACCTAAAGCCACAAGACCTGGCTAGAATGGACGCGGTCATCGATGAGGAAATTCCAGAAGATGTAGACATCTGGCAAATCAACTGTGCCGTGTACAAAGCCGCGAAGCAACTCGTCCCCCGTGAGAGGTCAACCAATCACGGGGTCGATAAAGCCAAGCGGCGTGTACAAAAAATCGAAGGCAAGATACAGTCGGCCAGACAACACGCTTCTCGGATCCAGAGTGTGGTGGAATATAAGACGACTGGTAGAGTTTTTACTCCCAGGATCCGGCGCATAGCTGCCGGATTAAGACGTCAACACCATACTCTAAATCTGACAGTGATGCTTACCATCAAGCAGCACTGTCTAGATAGGATCCGAGCGCTCATGGCGATAAAGAAAACATTGAAGAGGCGGGTGAGGAGTATAGAACAAAACAATTTGTTCCGTACGAATCCTTCCCGCCTCTTTCAAGAGCCACAGCGTGTTGTAGGTAATCCGCCGACTGTAGAAGATGTCGAAACCGTCTGGAAGAGAATCTACGAAACGACGCGTCCATTCAATAGCGACACTCCATCAATTGCACACTTTGAGGCTCTGTGTCACAGACATCTTGAAGAGCCAGAAGAAGTGTGTCCGGCAATCAGTACGGAGGAAGTCCAACAAGCACTTGTTGGTACCAAGAACTTCGCTGCCCCGAGCCCAGACGACATTAACAACTGGTGGTGGAAAAAATTTCCATCCACTCACCGCCGTCTGGCGCGAGTTTTCAACTCATGGTTGAACGAGGGGCAGCAGATTCCGGACTGGTTCGTCGAGGGACGTACTGTGCTTATCCCCAAAAAGGGAGATCTTTCCGACCCGAGGAATTATAGGCCGATCACTTGCCTTAACTCCTGCTACAAGATATTTACACGTATCTTGTATGCTAGGACGCTGAGGTCTGTTGATCCGGTCTTCCAGCAGATACACGAACAGCGTGGTGCCAAGAAGGGCATGGCAGGTTGCAAGGACAGCCTGCTGATAGACCGCTGTATTACACAGGATTCTGTGCAATACAAGCGGAATCTATCGATGGCCTGGATTGATTACCGCAAGGCATTTGATACAACATCGCATGAGCTATTGTTGTACTTGCTCGAATGTCTTGCGGTCCAGCACCACTAGTGAGATGCATAGAACAGCTGCTGCCGCTCTGGAAGACCCGCTTCACCATAACATCAGATGCGCAGCGGGTCACGACAGAGCAGGTGGCATTTAGGAGAGGAGTTTTCCAGGGTGACTCCCTGAGTCCTCTCCTCTTCTGCATCTCACTGCTGCCGTTGTCTGTTGGGCTCCGCCAAGCCCGCGGATATCAATGTGGGCCACTCAGCGACCGGAGGCATAAGGTCACCCATCTATTTTATATGGATGACCTTAAACTTTATGCCTCCGGAGAGCGCGAACTACAAAACGCTCTTAGGGTGGTCGAAGAATATACGCGGGCAATTGGTATGGAGTTCGGGTTGGACAAATGTGCAGTCGTCCACCTCAAGAGAGGACGATGCGGGGAATTTCCTGAGGATGCGCAGCTCGCAGACGGAAGCATCCTAAGACATCTGGATGCCGGAGAGACCTATACATATCTGGGTGTGCAACAAAGGCACATCCAGGATGTATCACAAATAAAAGATTCTCTCCGCGGCAAGTACAGACACCGCCTCCGAAAGATTTGGTCTTCCGAACTTTCGGGGAAGAACAAGGTGTCTGCAACTAATATGCTTGCCGTTCCCACTCTGCTCTACTCCTTCGGAGTATTCAAGTGGAGGGTAGATGAGCTGCGTCAATTAGACAGAGATACCCGCAAGATGATGAATATTTACAGAAGTATTCATCCTAGATCGTCCGTTCCTCGTGTGTACCTCCCACGTCAACTTGGGGGCCGAGGACTCTTGAGCCTGGAGTGTACGCATGGCAGAGTAGATCTGAGTATGGCATGTAACATACTCAGGAGCTCAGATCCCCTCTTGCGGTTCGTAAAACATCACGAAACTGTAGGAGTGGGAGCAGGCAGCAAAAAGAGCCGCAGATGAACTCGATCTCGCATTTGACATCAGGCGAGGAGGCGGGCGAGGTGCTGATGTTGAGTCAGTCACCGAACTTCAGCCAAATCGTCTGAAAGCCCGAATCAGAGCTGCCGAACAGGAAAATCTGTTTCGGCAGCACGTCGATAAACCCCAGCATGGTGTCTTCTATAAGAACATAGAAACACTGGGTTTATCGACCAGGCTGACCTTCGCCTTTCTAAGGTCAGCAGGGCTTAAGTCAGAGACCGAGGGATTCATTATGGCCTGTCAAGATGGTGTTATCAACACCTTGGTCTACCGTAGCCGCGTGTGGCGTGTAGAGGTTCCGGATATCAACTGCAGGACCTGCCATCAGGCGCCGGAATCGCTCATGCACTTACTATCTGCATGCCCTATATATGCGATTTCGGCCTACATCCACCGGCATAATGCGGCGTTACGAGTGCTATACTACCATCTAAGGCACTCGTACGGGGTAGACCAGACACCAGTGCTGCCTTACGTCCCCGGAGATATTGAGTCCGTTGTCGAGAACGAGAAATGCCGGATTTACTGGAACTACTCGTTCCCGACTGTCAGGCTAATCCAAGCCAACAAGCCTGACATAGTCCTCCTCGACCATCAACTCAAGGTGATGTATGTCATCGAGTTCTCGGCACCTGCAGAGAAAAACATCAGCTTGAAGGAGGAGAAACGGACCAAATATCGCGATCTCCGGTACGAGCTCCAAGTGCTGTACCCAGGCTACTCGGTAAAAATGGTCGTCCTTATAATCGGTGTACTCGGAGGGATAAAGCATACGCTACTTTCGGAACTAAAGATCATACCGGCCTGCCAAAAGTCAGCTGAGTGGCTGGCAGGCCAAATGCAGAAGGCAGTCATTCTGGGTTCTCTCCGTCTGCTTAGGGCACACGATTCTGGTATCTACAGTCACTAACCCTGCGGGATGTGGGGAGTGGCTGTTTTTATTTTCACCTTGGCAAAGTCCAGCTAAATAGCTGCTCACTTAACCGAATATGCTTATTTTACAAAAATACAAATATAATAAGATTGAAAGTACTTAAAGTATAAGTATCAAGTAATCAAATATCAAAAATTTCCTTGAAATATCAAGTACAGTTTTTCTTAAAACATACTTCAATTAACAAGTCCTCTTAAAAATTACTTGATTTATCGCCAAGTAATTTGTTTAAAGTAAAACAACAGTACTTGATGTATGCTCATAATTTAAGTATATAGAATACTTAAAGTGCATAAAATTACTTGAGGTATTTACAAAAAATTCATAAAAAACTAAGTAAAAATCAGTATCTTTCGATTTAAATATAATTTGTATTTTTGGAATGGATAAATGGTTTAATGGTTGCAGAATCAGATTAGAGTTGTGTAAAAAATATAACTTCACATATTTAGTTATATGCTAAGCTTATGCGTGTAAATCAAGTGGTGAAAATTAGTGAATATAAAAATAAATTTATTATATGTAGATGTCGCGTTTTAAAAATGTTACCTTGTTTTGTCCCCCTGCAATAGACCCGGTATGTCTAAAATCAGTTTTAAATCAGCAAAGTCTACACCACAACATCTTATTCTGAACCTGAAGATTATTTTAATTGTTTCGGAGGAAAAAAGATGCATTATCGTAATAATAATTACGTAATGATGATAATATTGTGTTTTGCTTAATTTCTTTTCTTTCTTATTTTCTACTATTAACTTACAAAAATAAGTAAAAAATAATGTATATAATAGTTATAGTTACTTCGGAAAATGGCTTAATATTCTTGGCACTTTAATGCAACCCTAACCAGTGGCGTAACCATATGTTATGAATATTATGATTACGACAATATCGGTTACCGAAATGGTAAAGAATGTGAGAAAACAAAAGAGCTGTAAGCTGTAAATATATTTAAGCGCACGGATATAACATAATATAGTCATCTTGAATTTTAAAAAAACTTCATAAATCTTTTTCTCAAAGCGACCAGTACACGTAATTCCTACTGCGAAACAAAAAAGTGTATAAAGCGTGCTACGAAAAGGTGGTGATATTTCTTTGTGGTTTTTAGTAGCAAAGATAATTATGGTATATCTGTGTGTTGATCTATAATATCGACTTACCGAACTAAAAACATAAGAGGATAAGTCGTCTGCTGGCAGTTGTATAGCCGTTCTATTTCCGAAAAAGTGTACACTGATTGCCATCAGTGAGACGCTCCTCTGCCGATACAATACTTCCACTCACGTGACGTGATGTGAAAGTAATATTTGATATAAATGGTTTACTGATTTACGTGAAAATATGCCTTAATTTACCCAATGATGTTTGACGTTGTTATATATGCTATCTAATTACCTTTTTAATTTTGTAAATCACTAATCACTGAATGCACTGTGCGACTAATTATTATACACCATACACAAGATAAAATTTTAGAAATGTCTTTTTAAAAGCACCTTAATTCGAGGCGTTGCAGCATCGAATTAAATTAAATAAATCGTAAGTAATTCTAGTAGTAAGTCCGAAGCATACTTCTATGGTCTTGTTTATGCGAGTTTTGACATACAAAATATAATTGAAAAAGGCATTACTTCAAGTAATTGTTTCAGAGTGCAAGTATCATACAAATATTTACTTGCAGTATCCCAAGAATACTTCAAGTACAATTTATTACTTGAATTATGATGTAATACTTCAAGTATTGTTAAGAATACTTAAAGTAAAAATATCTACTCAGATAAGTAGGTACTTAAAGTAAAGTACTTCAAGTACTAATAAATACTTGAAGTATAATTTCAAGTATTTTACTTTAAGTATTGACAGCTCTGCCCACAATATTAAAATATCTGATGTGGCCAGCAAATAACTTTCTTATACCAGGGTATTTCATCCTGATCTAAAAAAATCATTCTATTTAATTCTTTACTTACCTCAATTAAATTTTAATGGCGTACCTTGAAATGTTTCTTCAAAATTTTTAAATAATTATCAGCGTCTTTCGATACTGTCAATAATAATTCATGTTATATATTTTAATAATTTCTTCTTATTGACATTGACATTTTTGTAATTAAATTAGACCTTTCAAATGTCAAACTGGTAAATTTATCCTAACCCCATTTTATGACGCCAAATGTGTAAAATCTTTCAGTTTACATCGGCTTTATTTAAGTACTTGGAAAATATATTTTATTGGCTTAATATTGTAGACATGATTTATAATCTTCCATCAAGAACATATTTTTTTGTAAAGGCAAATACAAAAAAAGTTTGGGTACCGTGGATCTCTTTTCAGCTGGTCAATTTTGCTCATTTACCATTATCTTTAGCCTGTAGAATATGTGTCCCAAATCTGAAAGCTTTATCTCAAAAACTGTGGCTGCTATCGCTATACTACAGACATGCCGACAGATTTTTTTTTCCATAAAGTTATGTTTTTTTATTATAATTCGTCGAGGTTTGTCCAGAAATGCAATAAACATTTTCATTTTTTTCCCAAAATTGTACTTTTTGTTTTCATTCATTGTGTCTCATCTGGTGATACCACATTCACCAAATTTAATGTGTCACCTAAAATGTTATTGAAAATCTTAACTGCCAAATTTGGAAAGTCTCCCATTAGTATTTTTTGAGTTATCGCGAATACACACATACACACACACACACATCCACACACACACACACACCGACAGATATCATTCGGAAAATAGTCAGAATGGATTCAGGAGGGTTCAAAACGTATATATCAATCAAAATCTCGAGGTCGAAAAAAAATCACGATTACTATACTTACATTAGGTACAAGAACGTAAAAAAAAAATTAAATGAAATTTGATTGATGATAATCCCTTATAGCCAAAAAAATCATGATTACTTACTATACTTTTTTATAAAATAATTATAGGAAAGCAAAATTAGCAACATTTAATTGATTTTTTTATTGAAATTTTAGTATATAACAGTCTTACATCAGTATGTGCATACTGTTAAAAGATCATTTTTATAAAATATAACAACATAAACATAACAAATATAAATAATTTGAATTAAACTATCATCACAATTTTAATCGTCTCCTTTATTTACTTCTTTATGTATTACTTCTTCATTATTGGTTTCTTTTCTAGCAGTGTGGGTATTTGCATCATCACGATCAACAACATGAGAGTGATCTTCATGTCTATTATCCGAACTATGTCCATGTACTCCACTAGCTTGAGCGTGTAAATATCCTGGACATACATATCCATGTGTAAGTGCTTCACTTCTGTAACCATGTAACTCATCTCCTTGATCTTTACTCCCATGATCATTTTCTTTATTGTCATGATTATGCCCTCGCCCCTCATCTCCATAACTATGTCTTTGTTCCACATGACTATGTCTCCCTGAAAGTCAATGTGTTGAAATTTATACTTTATTACCAAAAGTGTCTTTTATAAGCAGAGTCAAAATCAGGGACCTGGGCCGGAGAGTTATTTTCCGAATACCGGACCCGAACATCTATTTTATTTTACATTTGCTTGGCGGACCGAAACGGGACCCCTAAAAATAATTTTGATTTTTTTCGGTTCCATTCCCAAGCGCTGCAGTCGTGCGTGTTTGTAGACAGGTATTATTATTATCAATGTTGTAAAATTTCATTTTTCCAAGGAAATTTTCAAGTGAAAATTGTCATCACATAATAGAAAATATACATATAATATATGTACCTGAAATAGGTGCACATATTTGGTAGGTAGATTCTTTCTTGAAAATTAAGGTGGGTGTTTCATATAAACCTTCTTTGAAATTAACACCCCTTGGCGAGTTAAACCCTACCAAAAGCTATATTCTTTACTCTAAAATGACAACTTAGGGAGATAAAATTTGATTCACATATTCTAACCCAAAGCGTTTTCTGAAGATATGGGGGGTGAAATTACTTACCCCTTATGGTTTTTTTGGCAGAGCTAATGGTCGATTATGAATATTTAAAAGAAACATTCATTAGAAAGCCTAATCTATTTTAAAACTTTTTTGTCTTGTACTAACTTTTTGTATACATAACTGTATTCGAAAAAAAAAAACAATACCATGCAAAGAAAGTTCTCACCAATTTTTGTTTATAAATGTGTATTAAGCTTGTCAATTTTATTCAGATTGACAAATGTCACTTTTATGATGATCAAAGCATTGAAATAGTTTTTTTTGTCATTTTTATAAAATGCCTGTTGTGCACCGAAAAATCAATGTAGGAGCCGGAACCAAATGGAAGTTGACAACTTTTAACGGAATCGAACCGGAAATATCATTTCAGTTTTACTTAAAACCGGAACCGTTATTTTATGTTTAAAACAGGAACCGAACCAAAACCGTTATTAAATTTCGGGCTAGGTCCCTGACTAAAATGTAAAAGTAGGTTTTTTTGGTACCAATAAGAAAAGTGCGAAAAATAAATTAATAAATATTTCTCTTTATGATTTTATTATACACCACTGGTCTCCAAATGATCCACAACCTGTTTAATGAGATAAAAAGAGAAATAGTTTAAATATGCGGGAGAGAGTTTACTGTAAACTGCTTTGTTGCCACTAAGGTGGGTGGGTATCGGCACGATACAATGTGCAAGCGAATGTCGAAAACTGTTTTTGTCGTTTACCAGTTTTCTATTATTCCATTACTGTCTGCTACATTAAACACAGGTTTCGCATGAAGTAGTGACCAGTAGTGTATAGGATCTGGCCAATATACATCTACTATCATTTACAGATGTTGTTTTGTCAAGCACCAGATTAAATGACAAAAATCAACCTAAAGAAATAATAAAAGTACAATATCTGACATAAGTATACCAAGGTGGATATTATCCAACTAAACACATCAGTTATTTACCATAAAACTGATTCTGTAACATTAATTTATTTTATTTGTAATGTAATATAATGAAACAAAACCAGAGCGATTTTCGAAATTTAATCATAGGCGCTAAAATGCCTTAATTATGACTAGAGATCCGTAGGTAGCGATAAATTCCAGAGACTCGTGACTAATTAATTCCCTTTAACAACCTTGTCGGAGGTAATGTCAGGAAAAGATGGTTGAAAACCATTCCTTAGATACATATGTATGTACAAAAATCCTCATCATATATTGACGTAATATGAAAGACAAAAAATCATGAATGAAAAGTACCAATTGATCACGTGGTTGTTGATCATTTAAGAAGGCTCTGTATAATATTATATTGTAAACACCAAATGAAACATTCCCAAACAATATGAAATGGTAAAATATTCTTATGTACTATGCCATGAATCTGTTTGCTTTATAAAAATAAACAATTAAAGGTTTTTATCACGTAATTGGACAGTTTGCAGCTATAAAAAACAATTACTTGCCCACCGCTGGTTATTGTCAAGTGTCCAATAGCAATTCATAGATAGATATAGGCGAATCGCTTTCTTTGCTCACGTTTACGCCCACTGCTCATTGAAAATGAATACACCAAGGACTTCGAAGTCATTGGAATGCACTCTTTATAAAACGTCTATGTGAATAACACGTAGATACGTAAACTGTGCGAAATTAAAGACAACAGAGTTTAACTTTTTTTAAATGTCTCGTTCAATTTTTGCATGGGTATTAGTGGGTAGCAATGTGCAGGTGCCATCGGAAATGGTACCAAAAAAAATATTTGTCACAGAGTTGTGACAGTATTAAACAAAAAAATATATATTCAGAACTGAATGACAAATACGTCTAGATTAGCGTGAATGGCACCAATGTTTGCGGCTGGAAGGTGACCAATGTTTTAGTGGGTGCATTAATATTATTAACATACTTTTACTCTTGTAATCGCTGAAAATATATGTGTGTGTTAGTTCATTCACTAATACTTTCAGCCCTCTTCACATTAACTTTGAATATTAGCGAACTCGCCAAAATAACCACAAGGTAAGAAGATATTGTCATATATGAACATATTTACGCGGTGACACATCACCTAGCGCCAACCCTGGAATTTACGTCATTTATCGCTACTTCCGAATCTCTAGTTATGATTACCATTTTGTAATAGATTACCTCAATGTGAGAAGTCAAATTTGCGGGTATTTTTTTTTACAATGCACTATTTTATTATCACAATGAGTGCGTAAACTTTACCTTCCTCATCAGGATTGTGACCATGTTTCTCATTTTCATGACCTCCATCGCGATGTTCTCCATGATCTTTTCTCTGTCCCTCATGACTTTCGGCGCCATGTTCTTTGTGACCGTCATGGGTGTGTCTCTCCCGACTTTCAGCGCCGTGTCCTTCTTGACCTCCAGCGCCGTGTCCCACTTGACGTTCAGCGGCGTGTCCCTCCCGACTTTCAGTGCTGTGTGCTTCATGACTTGCGGCGCTGTGTCCACTTTCTCCTCCAAGTCCACGATACCCAGCATTGTGTTCAGCTTGACCTCCAGCATGGTGTCCCCTTTCTCTAGATCCATGATCTTCAGCTCTTTGTTCTCCGCGATATCCTTCACTATGCTTTGCATGAGCCTCAGCCTCAGCATTATGTCCTCCGTGATTATGACCTCCAGCATGGTCATTACTTCGAACGCTATGACCTCCACTAACTTCATGGGATTTTTCGTCATTACCAACTTCATGAATATGATCATTTTCTCCCTTACTGTCATGTATTTTGTCAGTGTCATGTTTTCCTTTAACATCATGAACCTTAGTATCTTTAACAATTTCATGAACATTTTGATGTGCTCCCTTACTATCACCTCCATGACCACCTCCACCGCCGCCATGACCTCCACCAGTTCCTTTCTCATAATGCCATTTCGTCCCACCACTATTTCCAATCTTTTCGTGATGTTTGCCTTGGTGGTCATGATGTGCTTCGTGACCAGCAGCGTCTTTGTGACCTTCGTCTTCATGATGGTGTCCTCCTTTTTCAAAATGATCCTTCTTCCCATAGTGATCTTCATGTTCACCTCCCTTTTTATGGCCACTTTTGTAATGGCCACCCTATAATAATAATAAGATAAATTATGCCGAAATTACATAATGGTAATTAATAAACTCCACCACACCACGGAAATTAGACAGCACCCCGAATCCAAAGCCGAAACTGCACGTGCGAGGGTTACATAACGACCACCTACGTTGCCAGTGTCAGTGGTGAAAAGTGAACCCGTTATGTAGATTATCTAGTAATATTTATCATCGCGCGCTCTAGCCAACTACTCTACAGAGCCGGATTAAAACTGACTAGTTTCAATTATTAACTGATGATGCCACTTACGCAAGCGAAACGTGCGTCGAGATCTCTATGAAAGATAACTATAATTTTAACCATTTTCAGATGATGCCAAGTTGGTGGGTAACGCTCCTTGAGAACAATGTTTTGTGTTTTAGGGTTTGAAAATGAAATTGAAAATTACGTCAGTGTTAATGCCCCATTAAAGGCATAGGCGTCACCTCCAAAATTTTCAGGGAGCGGATCAAAATTTTTCTTGAAAAATTTATAATTTGTATATGAATGAATGAAAAATTTCAATAAAATATATATGTGAATGTTAATTTTGCCATTTTTTATTAATTATTTAGCACTGTAATTTACATTACAGAACCTACCTATCCATATATTAATGAAAAATATCTGTCAAAAGACAGAGGGGGTCGTCACTCCCCTCTGCTCCCATTGGACGCCCATGATCAAAAGTACAAACCCATATCCAAATTAAAATTTTAATTGCAGTATTCAAATCCTAATTACGGTGGCGGCCAAGGGGGCTACAGCCCCAAGCGCATCTAGCAAGATTCCATCGTAAAGGGCCCCTTATTTGCAACGTTTGACGTCGAAATCCAAGTAATGTATGGTATCGTCAAAATTTACTACATAAACTTTGATATCGACAAACAATATAGTAGATGACGGCCATTGTAGGACATGTGGTCGAGAGCGAGCTAACACATCATCTCACTCGCTTAGACCGACGGGACCCTGGATGACCGCGCGTCTCGCCTCGCTTTGCCCTTCTACTACAACGCTTGCCACAAATATACTTTTAATGATTTTAGAAGGCCAATCTTGTACCATTTAAATTATGACAAACAAGTTTTAAAATAATCAGTTACCTGCCAAAATTTAAAATGACAGTTAATTTTTCTATAATATAAATTAGGAATCAGTTGAATTTTTTTAAATTTAGAGGCCTAATATAAGCGTATTTTCTCCCATTTAGCCGAATGTGTAGCAATCTTATATTTTCAGTTTCTGTTAAGTGTTAACTACAAGATAGGGTATTTTTATTTCGGTTCTCCGAAATAGATTGTCAACCCGTACCGTACTTGGGATACAAACCCTCAAAAAATGGATGAAATATACAGGGTGTTCCAGAAGTAGTGTGCCAAATGTCTATAGGATAGGGCCAAAATAAGCAAAAAAAAAAATCTTATGAACACGTGTCTAAAAGTTGAGATGCAAGCCTAACTCATTGGAGGCCATGAAATTGTATCTTATGCCTAGCGGGGAACACAGTGGCGGCGCAATGTATTTATGATTAAAAAGATGAAAAATTAAGAATTTGATAAAACCTGTGTAAAAATTATTAAACAGTAAAACAAGTTATCCAAAAAATTTTTCTTGTATTTTTTTAATAATGCACCCTTTTCGAGGAAAATAAAAAACTTCATGCATACGAGCCACCACATTTATGAAAATGAAAATACAAAATATCCAAGTATTTTCGGTTGATTTTATACCTTGAAAATGCAACTGTTTCTAAATGTCATTGCTATTATGGTATTTATCGTTAATGTGAAGTGCTTTTGAATTCGGCTTATTCAAAATGGTTAATTATAACAACGTTAAATATGCTGATATCCATTTCATGTAAGAATAGGCTAACGGTAACACGAGAGAAAGTCAACGTTTGCATCGAGGAACTTTCCAGCTGAGACTTCGCCCATTGAAGAATACATTTGCGGTTGTTCATCGACCACTTAGGAAACCAGGTTCTTTCTTATATCAAGATTTCCTGATAACTAGGAGCAAATTCTCTACATAATAGAACAGGACATCTAGCACTAGTAGCGCTAAAGAAATAGCCGCTCAAGTGAGTTCTATTGCTACCATTTTTTTTTTTTTTTGAAGGAGCAGCAGTTACATCCTTACCATATCCAACGGGTGCAAGCTTTATTATCAACAGACTTTCATCTGCAATTGGATTTTTATGAATGATTTTTGACCCAGAATTTCCACTAATCCATATTATTTCACAGATGAAATTTAATTTAACAGGGAAGCAGTTATGAATTTTCATAACAACCACATGTGAGCTGATGAAAATCTCCATTCAATTATACAGTCAATCCATCAACAGATATTTTCTTTGAACGTCTGAAATGGCATCATAGAAGATCATTTAACACGACCGTTCTTTTTGCCACGTAATCTTATTGGCGAAAACTATACGCACCTCCTCCAGGAGCTATTCCAGTTATTGGAATAATGTGGTGTTGATAGGCGCCTTAGAATACGATTTATGCATGACGGCGCTCCACCGCATTTTAGTTTCGCACGGGCTCTTCTGGATATGTTTCCGAATCGTTGGATCGGCAGAGAAGGTCCAATAACCTGGCCAGCTCGATTGCATTGTTTTGTAAAAAAAAAACTTATTTCTGGCGATACTTTATACGTCCTAAAGCTTGGATACATGTAATTTTGGATACGTGTTCATAAGAACTGCTTGTTTGGCTCATAGAATCCCCTGTAAAAGTTTGGCATACTATTTCTAAAACACCCTGTATATTATGTATATCAAAGCTAACCTGACGTACATATTTTTTACAAATATTAGAAACTCATTAAATACATATCTAAAAGAAATACCTTGTGATAATCATCTTCATGGAAATATTCTCCATGTTTTTCATGCTCCCCACCCTCATGACTTTCATCATAGAATTCTTGTTTCTTTTCAAATTCGTCCTTCTTGCGGATATTATGTTCTCCTTTAGTGCTGTGCCCTTTACTGTGCTCACCATCCTCATGAAACTGAAAGATAACGTTAGTAAACCAAAAAGAATTTGATTTAAGTGCAAAAATATTCGTTTTAACATTAGCATGTTATTAGTTTACCTGAGTACCCCGTTCTCCTTCCTCACCGTGCTTATGTTCGGCATGGTATCCATCTTCATCATGATGGCCCGTCTTTAGACCACCTCCTTCGTCATATTCTTTGCTATAGCCTTCTTTATCATGATGGCCTTTCTCCCCTTTTTCATGATGATGATGTCCTTTGTATGCTTTGTCTCCCTTTTCGCCATGCTCACCGCTGTGTTCGGCGTGGTGTTCTCTTCCGCCACCTTTTTTGTAATTACCGCCACCTCCATGGCCCCCTCCACCACCTCCATGGCCACCGCCTCCACTACCTCCATGGCCGCCGCCTCCACCACCTTCATGTTTAATTACAATAAGTTTATTAACAATGTTTAATTATTAATTGAGATAAATACAAACGGCTCTGTTTTGCATTGTAAAGTAATCCTGAGTCAAAACACAATTCTTCATGAACTAAGCTGTTTTAATTACAATGCTATTCAGTTAAATTAGAATAAATTAAATTTATTTTACAACAATTGTTTATGTTATAATATTTTTACGAGATACGTGTGACATTAAGAAAACTTGAATATAAAAGTTTAACATTGAATTGAACCTACTGTTTTTAAAAATATTATCAATATTTGAAAGTACAGTATTTATACATAAATTTATAGTTACCTGAATGAGTAGCACTTGCTTCAGCTTCTTTAACTTCGGCATGACTGTCCTCAGCATGAGTACTGCTTGAATGACTAGCCTCACTATGACCACCATGATCACTATGACCACCATGATCACTATGGCTACTATGATCACTATGGCCACCATGATCACTATGACCACCATCACTGTGACCTTCGTGACTCTTGTCAGTAAGAGTCGCGTGACTATCATCATGGTCTAAATTACTATGGCCTGCATGGTCTTTATGTGTAAGAGCAGAGTGGCTTTCTTCATCGTGGTCTGAGTTACTATGACCTGTATGGCCCTTATGAGTATGAGCTGAATGGCTCTCTTCATCATGGTCTGAACTACTGGTGTCTACCGACTCTGTATGGCTAGCATCACTTACAAGAACAGGCTGGCTTTTATGGCTGACTTCACGGATTTCTGCGGGTTTGTTTTCATTATGAAACTGCACGGGAGAAGTTAGATGAAAACCTACGGGTTGGAGAATCTGAGGACTAGCCTGTTTATCTTCATGGAAAGGGCTATAATTAGTTATGGGAACATTTGGACGACTTATAACACGAATATCTTCCTTTTGATTATCTACTTGTTTATTTTGAGCTGCACGATGACCTTCATTATGTGCCACGTTGCCACCACCACCATTATCGTTCTCTTCTTCTTGAAGACGAGCAATATATTTGTAGTAGTCGATAGCATCTGGTTGTTGATCAAGTCGAATTTTGGATTCAAAGGTTTGTAATTTTTCTTGTGGTGAATTCACAATAAGTGAAGAAGCCTCATGCGTCTGGTCTGGGTTGTAAGAGAATGCCATCGGCAAACGAAGAATTTTTTTCAATTTTTTCACTTGCATCACTGACAGTAGCTTCACTTTCAGCACTAAGAGCACTTGAATGCGGAACTAAGGGTCTCGTTTGAGGATATTTCACTAACTCAACAAAAACCGGACGTGGTTCAGCGGCGGAGATGTCCAAATCCAAATCCAAATCGTTCGACGGAGACCGCACTGTATAGCCATACGTAACCGGGGTGACGAATCGAGCTTGAGAATTTTCAAAAATTATAATAACCGATATAAAAATCAGCCTAAGGCTGATTTTTTTGGTATGGATGAGCATTTAAAGCTGTTTAGTCGTTACATACGCTATGGCATTAGTGTTTGAATAATTTTTGCAAAATGGTGGTGATTGTTATGTACTATTTGTTCTTATAGCCTATCCCTTCTTAAAAACACGATTATAAAATTTACGTTTATTTAAATCATGTAATAGAAATTCATTTAGCGATAAATTGGAAGTAAACGGTGGTATTTGCAATGCAATTCGATTTTATGGTTTCAAATTCAATATGAGACATTAAGTATGATTACGTCTCGCGTATTTTTTTAGACTTTCTATCTGGAGTGTTATCATCAGATTTAATGGTTCATTTGACGGATCTTATTACTTATTGCATTTTTGTAATAAATCACTGTTACTTTCACCCAGTTTTAGGGTTAATTTAATTTATTTATTATATAATACGGATTACCAGATATTTATTGAGTAGTTCGGTATTGCTCATCTTGTTTATGAAAAGTGGGTCAATTCAATAAATTAAATAACCATTAAAAACAGTTGTGAATCCAGTCTCGTCAACTTTTTACCAGTGAAGTGATACCTATTTTTATGTGGACGATACTGTAAATGTCCGTTGACCTCCGTCTTTATTTTTTGAAAATTAGGAAAATAGGCATTCATAATTACATTTTTACAAAAATTTATTGTTTCAGCAACATTACTCCGCCGAGACTGGAGCATGCATGTATATAGGTAACTTTCAGTTTGATTTTTTTGATATAGGTACAGAATTTTTTTTATATTGTTCTATCTTTGAGGTACCTACCCAAGAAGTAATTAATAAATACTTATCTCATCATCTTTTATGAGAATCAAATACATCATCACCCAATGAGATTAGATGATATCAACTTGAAGATACAGAAAAAACGGATATCGATATATATATAAGCTCCAAGAGTATTTGAAAACATGCATAATGGCCCGAATTTAAAAATAACACGATGGCTACTGTTGTGTCCTTATATATTTAGTAGCTTATCGTCTGGTAATTTCAGAGACCGATGGAAATGAGTTCACGTTATTTAAAAATATAGCCAATCTAGTGTTTTACCCCGCTCATTACCCTCCTAACTAGAAAGGTTGGGTGCTGCTGTTGAGATTTTAACATTTACTTTGGCCTTCTATATCGATGGTGCAAGTTTTTTCGTTGGGTAAGTGGGTATTACACATATTACTCATCTTGTTCAATTTGACATTAAAAAAAATATAATAATATTGCCCCTTTTGATCGAAAAACGATAAGTCTGACTGATTAAAGAGGTAGATGAAAACAAAACGAATTATTTAGGACTGATCAAGAAGCCGTTATCAAGAGAGATAAAGCAACTGTAAATCTGAACACGAGGTTGAATACCATGATCAAGTAATAGTTTCAAAAGCCTTGGAAACTGGTTAATTTTGTTGTAATAATTAATTGTAAAAGCACATATTGGTTGTTCCCAGTACCACTTTCTTCCAAGGTACGTAACATTTCGTAACGTATTTGATATTACATTAGTGCTGTATAGTCATTGAAGCGTTGAAATATCAAAGGGGTTAAATGCCATTTTTAGTGAAATTGAGTTTGTCTCTTAGAAAGGTGCTATGTACAAGCAAAAACAACATCTAATGAGTTTAAGTGCCACAAGCTTTGCTTTGTATTTTTTCTACTCAATTTTAGAAGACGCTAAATATAAGTGTCAATACAAGTTTTAAGGGGTTTCTTTTGAATCTCAATAAAAAATTTCTGGTACTTAGCCCCTTTGACCGCTTCAATATCGATTTAAAGCTATTGATAAGATAGTATGTAGTTAATACCTCAAAATGGCAGCACAGAGGGAACCACTATTGAGTTAACACAATTAACGGAATTTGTTTTGTCATAAGGCAGAAATTTCTCTGCAGCACCATTTATTTCGTTATAGACAATCACAAATTGACTTGTTTTTTGTAATCACGAGAGTAAGTAACTAATTTTGATAGAAAAGGTCAATGTACAATCAAATAATAGAACGTATGGTATTTATATAAAATTTCAATAAGCTTTAAAATTAAGCAGATATTTCTAGTTTAGAAAGTTTTTTAAATGTTTATTTTATTAGTTACACTGTAATGATTATTATAGTTACAAAATTGGTGCACAAATCAAATACTCAGAGAAAAACAAAAGCGCATTATTACGTAATGTTTTATCATTAGCTGTAATGATAACCAAAGAACTTTTGCCTTTTACAGTGTTAAAAATTTCTCAAAAAAAAACTACGCTAAATTTGTGTAAAGAAAGATATAGGTATTACTAAAAATATAATTTAATGTGAAATGGCAATTTCAATTGTTGTAATTAATTAGTTTCAATATTGAATAATAATTGATAAATTGGTACGTACAATTTGGAAATTGAACCAGAATTGCAAGTAAATTTTGCAAGTTTTTCAAGCAAAATATTTCCTTAACCTTATTTTTAATTTTCAGTTTATTAAACACATTTTCACAACTTGTCATTGTGTCATAAATTGAATGTTTTATATTTCAATATAAAAAAAAAAACTAAAAAAAATTACAACATATTTCTGTTTTTTCGTGGGGCTTTCTACCATATGAATTGGTTATTTAAAAAATACAGTTTTCCAGTTGCTACTGCAAAAGTAAGTGTATTTTTTAGATAACCAATTCATGTGGTACTAAGGATTTTTGTACTATCTTCCGATAATGGTGTCGGCAAAAACGTCAGTAAGAAAGTTAAAAATTGTAATTTATTACTTTTTCTAGGACCTCTATAGAAAGTAATATTTTCCTCCCTCAAATGCGGATAGAAAATGGTACCTACTTTCTCTCCTTAGGGAAGCAAAATTGCTTTCCTCCCTAGGGAGGAAAATATTTTCTAAACGCATTTTTGGCTGTACATACATACCTTGACAATTCGATGTCTGTTGAAATGTCAAAATTAAGGCAAGTAATTTCATTGTAAAATGTTATATTGTTTTATTAATTTTAAACAATACAGCTCATTTTAGAAATATAATTATAATTAATATTTTAATTTATGTTATGATTTACAATATTTTGTTACCATAAGAACGGCTTACTTATTATTCAAATTACTGTTAAAACTGTCATAATGCCAATATGCATTTAAATAATTTTACTTTCTTATACCTAATATAAGGACTTATAGTAATCGTGATTTTTTCGACCCCGAGATTTTGATTGATATATATTATACGTTTTGAACCCTTCTGAAATGTCTGAATCCATTCTGACTATTTTCCGTCGGTGCGTGTGTGTGGATGTATCTGTGTGTGTGTGTGTGTGTAACCGCGATAACTCAAAAAAATACTAATGGGAGACTTTCCACATTTGGCAGTTAAGATTGTCAACAACATGTTAGGTGACACATTAAATTTGGTGAATGTGGTACTACCAAAAGAGACATAATGAATGAAAGATGAAAAAAGGTATATACAATCTCGGGAAAAAAATTAAAACATTTTTATTGCATTCTGGACGAATCTCGATGAATTATAATGAAGAAACATAAAAAATCTGTCCGCATGTCTGTAGTATCACGACAGCAGCCATCGTTTTTGAGATAAAGCTTTAAAATTTGATACACTTGTTGTAAAGGCCAAAGTCAATGAAAAATGTGATGATGAGCAAAATTGGTCAGCTGGTCCACGGGACCCAAACTTTTTTTGTATTTGACTTTACAAAAAAATATATTCTTGATGAACGATTCTAAATCATGTCTACTATATGAAGCGAATCACATATATTTTCCAAGTACTGAAATCAAGCTGATGTAAACTGAAATATTTTACATATTTGGCCTCATAAAATGGGGTTAGGATAAATTTAACAGTTTGACATTTGAAAGGTCTAATTTAGTTACAAAAATGTCAATGTCAACAACAAAAAATTATTAAAACATGACATGAATTATTGACAGTATCTAATGACGCTGATATTTATTTAAAAATTTTAATGAAACATTTCAAGGTAAGCTATTAAAATTTAATTGAGGTAAGTGAAGAATTAAATAGAATGATTTATACTGGTATAAGAAAGTTAAGTGCTGGCCACATCAAATATTTTTATATTAGGGGTCGTAGAAAAAATCATATGTATAAAAGGAAAGTGCCTTTTCACCCCTTAGATGATCTTGTTAAACTTCATCCCCGGGATGAAATGTTACACTTTCCTCCCTTGTTATACAAATAGCTACTTCACTCTGCTCGATATTTTATAAAATTATGTAAGTGTAGTAGTATTAGAAATTACGAAATTTCTGTTTTTGATAAAGCAGTAGTGCTGATTTAAAATTCGTTAATCATATTCATGTTTTAGTTCCGAATCATACAATACGTGGTACTACTAAACGATCCTAGCTTGGCACTTGGCCGCGCATAGAGAGATGAAATACCGCTAGTGTGAGACAGAGACGAATACACCACTTTACATTGAAAGGGCGGGGCTTAGACCATTGCGCATCCAAGCTCAAGTGCCAAGCTATTATAGGATAGTTGAGTAGTACCAACTTTATTATTTAAATAAGCAATCCTGACATTTTTAAAATGCCCATTAGGTCTTAATTATCTTAATTTAGTACGCGTAATAAATGTCAAGATTTCCGACACGGCAAAAGATATTTCTCTCTTTCAGATAGTTTCCTAAGCATCGCCTTGATTTACCTCCCACATAACATTTAATATCTTGTGTATATTCAAAAGAAATACATGAAGTGAATATAACGTTCTGTATTTGGCATGTGCAGCTAACTATACAATATACATACAGTACACATAATTAACATATTATTGTGGATATTCGTACAATGTTCTTAAAACGTACAGTAGCTCTGTTGTGCCCGAATGTACCTATATTGTGGGTACATACGTTATGTAATGTTGTACAGACACTCTTTGTACTACTATGTACAGTATAACGTGAATGATGGATGTATATTTGTTTTACAATGCACCTATCATATGATATGTACATACGTTTGAATAAATATTTACGTACTGTCAATTTTTTTATTTGTTTTCAGAGTAGACAATTAGCATTTTTTATAAAATATGTAAAAATATGAGACACGAAAATTTACGAAACAAAGTTTAATCGCTCCTACCCAAGGGCGGATCCAGGAGCTCCCTAAGGAGGGGGCAATTGACATAAATATTGAAAAATACCTAATAAGAAATGCCAGAAATGGTATGTGTATCAGAAAAAATACAGACATTTTGAGAACATTTATTTTTTATGGTAAGTTTAAACTTAAGTACAAATTATGGGCATTAACCTTTTGCGATTTTCTTGTATCTGTTTTAACCTTGATTTTGAAGGTTGGTTTTGAATTTCAAGTTCTGGTTTTCTGAAATCTTTTAAAAATTGTTTAGCTCTTTCTACCGCAGTCTTGTGATATTTATTATTTTGGTGCTTTTCTAAATTACCATCTTTTCCAAGAAGTTTATTAAATTTTTTCAAAGGTTTTATAACTAAAACACCTGCCTCAGTTTCACACTTGCTCTCACCTACGACTCTGGCAGCAAAAATTGAACAATACTTGCAATACATACCTTGTTTAATAGGCGAATAAACTAGCCAATTATATTTGTCCATTTGAGCTGAGCTTTACTTTACATTTTATTTACACGATCGATGATGACCTGATCTAGGAATCGAGGCATTATTAAAATTATTTATAATTGCGAAACAAGATCTTATGTAACAATGTAAATAGTTACATTTTCGAAAAGTAATGTCATTGCTCATTACCATCTTCAACAGGATTTTTTTTTGATGGCCCAAGGAGGGGGCAATTGCACCCATTGCCCCCCCCCCCCTTGGATCCGCGCTTGCTCCTACCCCATGCGTTCGTTCACGATAATAATGTTATTAGTTTACAATATGTACTTCATTAATTTCATTGTGTTCCTTGCCCTACAATAAACCGTTTTCGTGTTATCGCTAATTATTAGATCATCCGATATTCGACCTAAAAGTATACCGTCTAGCTTATGTACTAGGTCGAGATGCCTACGATGTATGTAGCTGAACTTGGTGTAGTAGTTAGGGTTCGTGCTTCCCACCAATTCCAATTTAAATCTTTTATTACCTATTTATACATGACTAATTTATATTAGAGTTATTTCATTTATAATAATAATAAAATAAACAAATTATGATAATGTGGTATTGTCGTAAAACTATGTACATACATAATAGTAGTTTTTTATTTGCATTATGTTTCAGATCACTTCAATTAATTTTTGTTTTTGAGTGATTTGGCATTTTAAAAGAAACTTTCTAAACCAATCAGAGATGAGAATAACTGAACTAGACCATAAATGACCTGATCTGTAATGCAAATAAAAAACTACTAATGCGTACCGCCACGGCGACAATCCCGCCTTCAGTACGTATGTCGACGTGCTGGCCGGTGTTTGGCCCACATCATCTGATGACTCTATGTTTGTTACTGGTGTTGGCTGGCATTCTCCTGTAGACGATGAAATACATTTACGTAGCGATGTAAAAAACTTAAAATACTTAAACTTAATTTAGATATTAAAGAAAACCGAGTATATTAGTGCACCACAGGGAAAAATTTAACAAAAAAAGCCTGCTTAAAATAATTAAAAGAGTTTACTTTGGGAAATGGTAAAGGGAGGTCATAGTAACTACCTCAGGGTAGGGAGTTTGAGGGGTAGAGGTGAGAGGAAATTAGGTTATAAGATATGTTACAGTCGTTTTGTGTGTGACGTACGTGTTAGTCAGGATGTAGGAAATATAGGGGCAGGTTTTCATGAATAAGACGTGTGTGTGTGGAAGATTGTGGTGGTGGCGGATATTAGTTATGTTTCCGGTTAGGGGGGAATGCTGGATGTTGCATAAGAGGAATTTTTGTGCGGTTTCGGTTATGTAATCACGGATGTGGAGAATTTTAGCGTTATTGTGAAGTTCGTCGATTGTTATGTATTGGTTGGCGTTCGTCATTAGTCGTGTTTGTTCTACGTTACCTGGAGACGTTTGTATGGAGAATCGGATATCCGGTTCCAGGCAACGCAGCCGTATGTCTTATTGGCTTTAGTTGCATTTTGTTTGAACAAAAATCTTTTATCTAGGTGCATGCCGAGATACTTGACAACATCCTTCGCCGTTATTGTCTTGTTTATTTTAAGTGGTGTAAAAGTTTTAATGTTTGTGAATTTTTTTGTAAATGTTATTGTCTCAGTTTTCGTTTCGTTGATTGTAATTTTCCAGTTATTGTAATACTTCACAAGCTTGTCTAAATGGTACCGCAACTTGGTAGTTAAAATTTGAGCGTAGTTTGATTGTGCGTATATGGTTGTGTCGTCTGCGTACATAATTGTCTGTGTCAGGAGATGGGTGGGGATATCAGCCAAGTATAGATTAAACAGCGTGGGGGAGAGCACTGTCCCCTGCGTCACTCCCGTTGTGTTGAAATAGTAGTTTATGCAGGGGGCCTCCATGCCAGACAGTGTCGAAGGCTCTTTCTCAATGTCCAATAGAACCATTTTGGTGCTATGTTTTTTGCTAAAACCGGAGACCACGTCGTGCACGACTTTGAACAACGACAGCGTGGCATTGTGACCTCCCCCTGAAACCAAATTGAATGTCTGGGATAAGTTATTTTTTTATTTATTATTTTAATCATATTCTTAAAAACTATTTTTTTCTGGTATTTTGCCTAGCAAAAGTGATATGGGCTGTACGGCTTGTGCGTCCCACCCGGTCGACCAGGGTTCAAATCCAATTCCCGGCTCATTTGTTTTTGGTTTTTTCTTTCACTTTTAGGTATATATTATCTATCTTTATTCTTTATGTCATAATCAAAGAGTAAAAAGCACTCTCTTTATCATACTCCATAATAATATCTCTCTCGTGCACGAATGGTGGTGTAGGACCGATCTAGGCGTAGACAAAATTGATGGGGTGTCAATTTCAGATTACATATTATTATTAATAATCATGAAAAGCAGTTTTTAGTTGTTGAATACACAATATGGCGGAGCGGGTTCATGCAAGTTAAAATTTGGAATAAAATCTTGTATTATTTTTAAATAATATAGTGTCCATACGAGTAAATTAAGACATTGAAATAAATTGAAGTAGTTGCGGTTATAGGCTTATAGACCTTAGTAATTTTACGTGCAAATTATTGCCCAAATTTTTTCTACAAAGTTATTCATAAAATACGTTATCTGCTCGTATAATTAACTAATTATTAATTCGTTTGGCATGCATGCTATCCATGATATCATTTTTTAAGACATTATAAAAAGCTAATTTTGTTTATTTTGGTGACATATGCGCTTCCATTGAACGTAGACAGATACCAAGTAAAATTTAAATTATATTTTTCTTATGGTGATTACAAGACAATATATGGGTGTGTTTGGGAAAAATCAGATTTGTTTGTATTTTTCTAATTATATCAGCACTTTAATTGTTTTAATACCACAGTTTTTGATACGAATATATTGCTTATGTAACAAACAATTTAATAAGGCTACAAACGGCTTAGTAAGGCATCAGGCTACTATCCAGGGGTCCCGGGTTCGACAGGCCGGCAAGGTGAGTTTAATTTAATACAACCCTATAGGTTTATGAACATAATGCAATAATACTAGTCCCTATAGCTTAAAACTAAACCGATAGACCGAAATATCAAAAATATTTCAAACCCACGGTGCATTTTTGTTTAGTACTGATTTGGTCCATGATGTGAAATTTAGGTCCACGTGTACATACTTGGTACGTGATCGGGAGGTACATATGCCGGACATGTGTATGTCGTACTTCACGTTCATATAACATGCTTGAATAAATTTTGAACATACATCATATATCCACATGTACCTAATGAATATGTATAGTATATGTATGGTATATGAAAATGATATGTGGGCCAATGCACTGTATAATTTTTGTAAGTGCATGTTTTTCTAAATGATGAAAATCAATATAAACACGAATTTAAAAGCAGGCAGAAATGCTGTTTAATTTAGCCTGTTTATCGTCTATGCAAAAGTTTTTTTTTTTTCAGAGTAGTAGGTTAAGCAAGTAAGTATATACTACCTGCATCCGAATTTTGAACTGTTTCTATTTCCGTATTTGGTCTTCTACGCTTGATTTAACACCATCGTGTTTTACAATTTCACGACCTAATCTACCGCCAATCTGCAATATTATTGCTCGGTTTCCAGCATATTTTGCGTTTACTGCTACACTTTCGATGCATGGACACGCCGCTAATGGACCAAGCCGACGTCTCTGTCTTCGACCATAAAACTAAAAGTTTTATGATCGAAGATCACAAATTCATCTTTCTTGCGTTAGCAGTTAGGCTACGTTCAACACATGTGATGCAGTGACGTGTGCCATCACTTAATCTTGCACTGTGATTTCAATCAGCTGCCCCAAAGGACTTCATTGATAAAACTGCTGGGTAGCTTAGTATAATTTGGCTTCAATGCCTTACTGAGATGTCATGATAATAGTGCAACATCGGCAGTCGATTACGCAAATAGATTTATTAGATTTAATTATACAAGAATCCGATCATACTAAAATCCGTCAGATCCTCTATTTGGATCCTCTTGGTTCAATTTTTCTTTAAATAATGGTTAATTTGATGGTGTGCAATGTCCATACAATTTGTATCTGTGTCAGGTATGCCGATCAGCAATCGGCACACTTTCCCCGTACCGACTATACATTGACACCACTTTCGGAAATGGTTTAATCGAAAGAATTGCATAAAATCTTTTTTGCAGAAAATAAGCTGTAATATATTTAGTTTTTGGTTTTGATTTTTTTTAATCATTAGCTCCGCACTATGTGGAAGAAGTAGAGAATTTAATTATCTGCACTTTGTATCCGGTCTCAATAAATTCACCGTCGCTTTACGTTTTCTTCAGTTTTGATTTCTGTAAGCCATTCTGGTTCGGCTATAGGTATATATAATCTTGATAATATATAATATGATAATATCAATGTATTTAGGTAAAAATTACGTTACACTGTGTCTACAATCAAAATTATTAGATTTAGGGTCAACGATCTCTGTGTTCATCAATAATATGTTCCGCTCTAAATAATAATTTGAAACATAATGATTAATATGATTTAAATTAATGACTAAGTAATCTGTTTTCGTTTGTCTATTGCTAACCACAAAAACTTCTGCTGTGGTATGGGCCATCGCACCTGACATTGTTTAGTCAAGTGGTGAAGAAATTTTAAATTAGGTATACAAAATTTATAATTGTTCTTTATTACAATAATTATATAATTTATTTTATCATCCATGGCATTTGGAAAAACCAAAAATTATAATTTTTTTATCTAAAAACACATGAAACAAAAAACTGAAAAAATTTATTAATGGTTATTTTACCAATTTAACTAACAATTACCTATTATATTTTTGCGCTGCATTCCAGTATTGAAATATTTTAAAAATTAATAACACCTCTAGAGCCAAAATTGTGGTCTGGCTGAAATGGTGGAGGATGCACAAAATTGGACGGGTTTTGGGGTATAAAATAGCATACCAATTGTCTGTTTGTTTCTAGGGGAGGCAGAAGGTTATATAACATGAAGAGGTCGTATTTTAATTCATTTGATTTTGAATACCATTATTTTCCCTCCTTAGTGTGGGAAGTTAAAAAGGCCTTCTTTGTGAGATAGATGATTTTAAATCCATAGAAATTATACAGAGTGAGTCAAAAGTATGGAGTTATCATTTATTACTAGTTTAATTTCCATTAAATTTGGTGTGGGGAAATAAGATGACATAGCGGACTTAGCAATGATATGGGTGCTGTTGCCATATTTTTGTTTTTCGTAATTTCTATCAACTTTGTTACTTCAAATAGAACACCCTGTATAATTTTTAACTATTCGATTAAGCTCTCTTCTACAAATTTAGTGATATGATTCTTTTGGATAGTGAAACAAATTTTGGATCTTAACAAAGCTAAAATAAATGTTCAAGCAGGTGTCCATTTACTTCTTGGCAATATGCCAAACGATTTCTGAAGCTGTTCAGTATATTTTCTAGAGAGTCCGTTATTTCAATTATATTTTCTCTTTTACTTCTTACTTCGTCCAGATTGTCTGGTATATATGAAAAAGTATTCATTGTGAAATCTATAAGAAGTAATATTCAACCTTTTAAAAATTGCTTAAGTGTATTGAGAACACCATTATATTAGAAATGAACAGTTCTGAAGGTCATATCTAAGAGTTATTTTGTGGATGACATTCATAAATCGAACGGAAGTTATTAATCCTCACACAAGAGGTCAGAAAAGAATTTTTAACTCTCAAAAAACTTCTTTAACAATACCTACTTATAGAAGTAACATGTTAACTGGGTATCTTCATTATTATTAGAGATAATGACATCAAATCTTACGTCAGGCAAATTGGAAAAAAATTTCATATCGAATTGTTAAATAATATACAGTACAGGTCTATACCAATAGCCGCGCATTCAATAACTTTTTCTACTGACATACCTACTAACTAGGTGATTTAACTCCTTACCTTTATTTGAGTAGTAATTTCTAGCAGTATTTCGATATTAATTTATAGCCTTCTATGTACACATTAGCTAATAGTAAATCACTAAGCCAATGCTCTGTCAGTCCAAGAAAAACTTTTTTTTCATGATTTAGTAAGTCAATACGACTGATTTTATTTGACAAACATTGAATGATTATATGCATTAACGTCCAAATAATATCACTTTAATTCGCCATCACCTCCATGTGTATTGACCTCACCTTAAGATGAACTTTTCACAGTTTTCCTCTCTTGAAATAGAAAATTCGATACTTCATTCCCACGTGGCCAGATTTTTGGGTTCAGATATTTTTCGTTGATATCCCAATCCACTCCAATTTAAAATGAGTTAAATTTTTCCAAATTTTTCATCTATTGGCAAACGTATTGCCTCCCAGGATAGACAGTTTGCAGGAAGGAAATTAGATTTTCCCTGGTAAATGTTGTCTTGTATCTGGTAGCAAATAACCATTCTATTTTAGGTACTGCAACATCATCCTGTAGAACGTCATCATATTTAGTTCCTCTGATAATCTCCTTTTTTAGAGGATGATTTAAGTCTGTTACGCTTTTTATTAGACTTATGTTTCACTGAAATCCATTGAAAGTCGTTGGAATCACTATTTGTTTGATTCGATAGTAGAGAATTGTCGTTCTCTTTTGTTAGAGTAATAATATCGTTTAATTTCATTCTAGACTGTGACTCTAGAACTGCAGCATTTATTTGTTTACCAGAAATTGTCCCAGCCGTCACAAATCGAGGTCCGTAAAAGACGGACCTCGGTCACAGCTGTTGAATTGGTTAACTGGTTGCCAACATTGACATGAGCCACAGCCATAGAAAAGTACAATTGTCTATGGCTACAGCCGACTTCGGTTGTGCATGAGCGCTTATTTTCTTGCTGGGAGTTTCGGCAATTTTATTTGCCATGTAGGTGTTAGACTGATTGCCTACCTTAGCTAAATTTGGCTCCTTACATTCCTTACTGGGACTGGGCAGAATACCACTTGTACTTGGATTAGCCGATAACCTTATAACCGGGGCCTGCTCCCACATCGTTTTATTACATTTTACGTTTTAAGAAGACTCTTGCTTAATACTTGCAACCAGTGACGAGTTTATCTCGCTTAGCAGGGAGTTATTTTCTTTTAATTCACTGATCAGATGAGGTCTTTTATTTCACAAATAAGGTTGTTATTTTTTAGCAAAAGCAGGTTAAAATTTGGAACGCTGTTAATTCTAACCTCACTTAGATTTAGTTCACTTTCCGGTACACATTTACGGCACGTCCAGATCAGTTTTTCAATCCCCGCTCATTTAAAATGCACGGATGCATCACAAATTTCGCATTGAACACTATTTACTGCTTTTTATTACATTTATCACACTTTACTGGTGGTAGGGAATTACACGCAGGTAGCTATAGTTGTCTCCGTGGCAATATTGTCTCTCACCCAGTAAGCACGGGGTCTGTCAATTGCTGTCTGTTAATGATTTCCTTTGTGTCGTTGTCTTAAGTTGTGCCCATTTTTTCACTTAGCAACACCGTGCCGATGAAGACGATAAGTCCGAAACACAAGTGTCCACGATTTGAGTCCTGGGTGCGAACCTCACCTATGATACCTTCTGCTTAATAAGTGGGATTTTCGGCTTTTATACTTTTTCCACAAAATTTAATATTTTCGATGTGAAATCATGATAGCTAAATAAAATTTGTCGGATTGATTGCCAGTAAAGTAGATAAGTTTTTAAGATGGTTACTAAATTTTTTTTCTATCTTTTTCTTTTTTTGCTAATCTTGTAAAGGAATAATTTTTGTTTTAATATAATTTTAAGATTATTTTTTTCTACAAATAATTTCGGTTACAATAAAAAAATTGTTTGTCAGGATGATAGGTCCACTATTGGACTACGTTCATAAAAAAATCATAACGCCAGTACTAATAGCTAAGCCAGAATGACGAAATCTGTGGGCAAAACCGAAGTTTAGATAAAAATAGACAAATACCTAAATAACTCTTGAACTAACAAATTTCGCATAACACAAATGCGTATTGAGGTAATCTTTCACCCTGCGTCAGTTGGTTCGTCCTCAGTGAAATTTAATTTAATGCTTTGTTATTTAATTAGGCTTAGGTAATTCATATGGATTTAATTAAGGAAAATTAATTTTAGACTTATTCAGAATTAAGCACTAATCTTCTACACGGCAGCGGATTGCCCAATAGGCAATGTAATCTGCAGCCTAGGGTCCGGCATTTAAGGAGGTCTAGTCATCGTAGATTATAAACCCCGGACGGAATCTCATTCACTGTGCTTTTTTGTGTTGCTTGATTTCACCTAAACAGCAATATTTATCATTAAATATATGTAGGTATAAAATACTGCTGGCCTGAAATTGTAGAATAGATCTTAAGCATCTTTAATAATCTTAAGTACATTTTGACTATAGTATATTCACAGAGTTCTGAGACCGCATCAAAACAAATACATGCGTTGTTCACGTGCGCCTTGTTCACAAGAGCTATTCATGCGTAAACTAATTTTACATTCATCAGCTTCTGTAGAAATTTAAAGCACAGAACACAATAACGACAATACAAGTTTAATTATGACAATACGTAATTATCACGTCCTTAACAACATCTAATAACTGAAATTTGCCGGGGTCCGCAAATAGTTGTAGCCTAGGGCCTCGAAAATGCGCGGTCCGCCACTGCTTCTCTATTTAAAAGATGACAATACAGCTTATATTTGTAATATGCCGGCACCCACATTTAAAATATAGTGTTCCGTTTTTTCATTATTTCAGTTATATACTCGAGTATATAAATGTGTTGTATTTTGTAAGGTTGTAGCAAGATACAATAAATCGTGTACAATTGTATTTTACAATATTTATTCTCATTTCATTACTTATACGAGTTGTATGCGAGTCTGTAACTGGAAAGACTACCTAAGATGCGGTCTTTGATTAAGACAGATTCATTCTGTAAAGAAATGGGTAAAAAAAATCCAAATCCAAATTTGTTAAAAAATATTTGTTTCAGCAATGAATCGGCCTTTTCTTAAATAGGTTTGTCAACAAACATAACAGTATGTCTGGAAAAACTAAAATCCACACGTTTAGGGACCACACAGTTTCCCAAGATCAATATGTGGGCTGGTATTCTCGGGCACTAGATAATTGGGCCTATTTTCATTGAACAATACCTGACTGGGCAGCTAGAACTCTTAAGCGGCCTACATATACTGAAACATTTTGCTATGCACGCATCAACTCCTAGGTTTCATGAAACTTGCACGCCAGTCTACACACACTACAATTGCATCATGAAACATGGAAGCCGATGCGTGAGTTATGTATAATATTCTCCTGCTATCTTAAGAAATGATATTGTCACATCCCACTACGGAGAGATAACCATATGAATATATACTTTTAGATGCATATTTTGTTCACTTATTACTTGCCGTTCATCTAATAAAGTCCTCTGTTTTTACTATTATACTTAAAGTATTTTTATTGTAAAATTCGCAAATAGTTTTTAAAAACAGAATTGTTACCGCAAAACGCAGTACTCGTACATCGCAACAGGTTTCAGTGGGTGTAGGCTGCTTTAGAGTATGAGATAAACTCTATAGGTAAACCAACTCACCATCCAGTCATTTAAAAACCATATTGATAAAGAATAAAACCAAGGAATATTTACGTTTAAAAACGAAAAACGTAAATATTCTTTGATAAAACATGATGTTCGATGAGCACAATTTGCATTTCCAATAAGACCAAGTCCTTCTTCATTACGCTGTTCCTGTGTGACAATGATTGGGAGAAAAATTGTCTGGAAAATAGATTGGAAGGAGGTGTTCAAAAATGGCTGGCAAAATTTCCGAATTAAACGCAGCTTGATTTTTTTCTCTGGGGTTATTAAAAAATCAAGTTTACCGCCAGAAGATGTTCGTGATTTTAGGGTTAGGATAACTCGAGGATGTAGTCAGATTTCCCGAGAAACATTTAGAAGATTCGGGCGAGATTTATTTTGCGACACCATTTCTTCCTTTGTCTATAAATAGATGTGAAAGTAAAATGCCAAGCTAAGGTTAAGAACCTATGCAACTCATGATAATTTAATAACTATTTGTTTTTGATGCTATTATTTAAATAAGTTTATGCCACTCACATGCAATGATTTTATTTAAATCTTTTTCTTAAGCACTTTTGCATAATAACAAATTAATTTACTTTTACTCTCTTGAAACACTCTTAATAAATATTTGCAACTAAGTAAAAAATTGTATTGTTCACAGTTCACTGCTCTCTAGCATTTCAAAACAAAATGACGTTTTGTAAAATGATGACAAAAAAAGTAGAACATCTAGATTTTACGCTATTTTTAATTTCTCAAAGTAAATAATTAATTAATTACCCAGCATAAACAAACGCACGTCTACCACCGAATGCGGTTTAGGTTTAATGAATTGATTGATGGGTAAAATATGACATCAGATACAATTCTGTAAGAATACCACTGATGCTGTTATGTATAGTCAGCACAAGAATTTGTGGTTAACTATCATTGTATCTTGATTTTTTTTTAAGTTATACAAGGTGTCCAAACTTATTACAATTCGTTCAACAGACATTTATGTAAAGTTAGATTATATCTTGGTGCATTTTTCAACGAATATAGTAGGCAAATATTTATTATTAGTGTAAATATGTTGGACTGTTTAAAAGTGTCAAAGAACCCCTATGGATATTAATAAACTAAAAAAATTGTGAATAATGCAATAGGCAGTATGAAAATGTAAATTTTTGCACTTTAAGCCTCATCATCTCGAAATGTATAGCTGAGCGGGAATTTTTTACTCGAAATTCGTGTTCAACAGACAAAAATGTTAGGAAACAAAATTTTCAAAAATCGGACGTTCTCTAGTATACAATATTATCATACTTTTAATACTGCTCTTATTCATAAAAACGACCAAAAAAAAATAAATGTTCTCAAGATGCCTATACTTTTTCAATTACACACCATTTTTTCATTGTCATATTAGGTATAAATAACAAATATAATAATTATTAAAATCGGTACTTACATTAAAATTGAGTTTCCCGTGTTAAAAGGTATACATAAATAAATTGAAGGTGTGACATAGATAGTGGATTTGATGTCTAAATATAAATATAAAATTAACTAGAAACACGTCTTATTGTTTAAATGCTATTATTAGATTTAAACAACCAAAGTTTCTCATGACATTTTTTATTAAGTTTTTTCCTTTTTTTTTGTTCGTTTTTAAAAATGTTTTTCCCAACCTTTATAAAAACAAAAAGGGGTTGTAGTTAATGTTTTATTTGATTGATTAATTTAAGATATGCACTATTAAGGTGCTCTGTATCTTTGCTAGCGATTACAGTATTAGTTTTTTTTTTTATATTAACCATCTCTTGAAAAATTCGTTTTGAATAATTATTTTGCATGCCTACAATGGTATGTATATCTCAGATTTGTTCCGATATATTAATTTTAGAATTACAAGAAAATTGTTTAGAGAAGTCGTCCTTTGAAGTGTTTTGTTTTAAGAGATACGTAGATGACATATTTCTTATTATACCAGAAAATAAAGAACACGAGTTAATTGATATTTTAATAGTTTCCATAATAAATTACAATTTACTTTAGAAACAGAACACCAGTCAATAGCATTTTTAGATACAAAAGTTACTAGCAGAAAATAGCCTATTAATAGATTAGTACCATAAATCAACTTTTTTCTGAGAGATTTTTAAATTTGAACTCTAATCACCTTGTCACAAAAGCTAAATATAATAAAAAATCTACACCATAGGATTAATAAAATTTCCAGCTCAGTAGGGTGTTCAAGTAGCTCGTTCGTTAGAAAATTTTTTCACTTCCCGAAATTGTATTAATATAAAATTTGGTAGCCGGCCATAATCGACAGCTGCAAGTCTAAATGAAATATTTGCAAAATGGCGCCAGTACCGGAAATACCGGAAATCGACGCCGTTTTTTGTTTTTTTTAAATGGAAACCCCATTTTGATTTCATATTTGGATTCTATATTAAATTGTGAGTTCGGAACATCCCAGTTGTCAGCACTTATCTATCATATTTTTTTAACATATGTCACATTTTCGCAAAAAATCAGAGTTGAAGGGTCCATTAAGAAATTTATAACCATTTATAACCAAATTTAGTCATTGGAAGTAATTAAATGGATTTTTTTTTATTCAAATCCTAAAGGTTAGGCGGCCGATATTTTGCGTTATTGTTGACACGTTTGTTATGTTTCATGCGCCTACTGCGACTTTTCAAAGTTGACAAAAAGAATTTCAAAAACTTCATTTTTTCAAATGGCAACTACCATTTCTGACACCAAAAATCAATGTAAAATTGAATTTTAGGACCACTTTTATTAACATTGTGTATGCCTATCTTCAGTCGTATTTGAGTTATTGTCATTTTTTGAGAGAAATGTTACTGTTTTTTCCTCAATGGTAGTTAGTTGGCTTTGGAAACAAATGCCAAATGTCAAACCTAGCCACTGTTGTGTCATTGTTATCTTATTGTTTCAATTAATTCGTGCAATTTTCATCATGGGACATTGTCCAAATGATGTCTTTGATTTGTTTGTAATTTATGTTGAAAATAACAGAATAGTTGACAGAACATGCATGTTCAATTTCAAATATCCACATCTACCGCAAATGACGAAAGGAAAATTTCTTAAACTTAAAGATAATTTTTTTCAATATGGGAAGGTAGTTAAGTCTCTTGTGAAAACTAAACCTATAACAGGAAGTGAAGAAGTTGAAATTAACGTCTTGGGATATTTTCAAGCATATCCACGTGCTTCCATCAGAACAGCATCTGCTGATTTAGGAATTTCGTATTCCTCGTTGCAAAGAATTCTTTGTCGTCATAAGACATAAATTTATAACGATACAAAAACTACATCCCCGAGACTACGTACGTATGATCAACTTTTGCGAAGAATTTTTGATAAAGATTCATGATGATCGTAATTTTTTACAAAAAATCATCTAGACAGATGGAGCAAAATTGTGGGCTCAAGAAAATCCTCATATTGTAATGGAGGTGGAAAACCAAATTCAATTTCGTATTAATGTTTTCTGTCTGTTAATGGACAGTGAGGTGTGATATTTCATGTAGGATGAAAATTTGAATGGCGAGGGTTATTTGAGAATTTTAAGAGAAGTCGTGAAAAACTACCTGGATGACATGCCGCTCAATCGAGTTATCAATCATTGGTATCAAATGTATGAAGCTCCAGCACATTTGAGTAGAGCCGTAGATGCCAAATTAACGGAACTCTTTGAAGATTGTTGGTGAGGAAATAGAGGCCCATAGCTTTGGCCCGCGCGATCACTGGATATTATCCCTTTAGATTTTTATTTATGGGGGTCGGGTAAGAATTAGTGTACACAAATTTGATTTTAAATTATGAAGACTTGAGAATAAGGATAGTTGGAGCTTTTAATCGTTTAGAACCTTTCGAGATTCGTAGAGCAACGCAGTCTGTTCAGGAGCATATTGTAGACTCTCTTAATGAAAACGGTGCACACATTGAACATTTGTACTTAAACAATTATTTTCTTAATCTGTTCATTTATTGTTACTATTGCAATACGATTTTTAAAGAAAAATTCAAATGAAACGATTGTTTAGGTTAAGTTCTCACAACAGGCTTAACTACCTCCCCTTAATGAAAAAAAAATTTTAAGTTTAATAAATTTTTCTTTTGTCATTTGCGATACATGTGGATATTTGAAACTGAACTCGACATGTTCTGTCAATTACAAACAAATCAAAGACAATATCATTCAGATAATGTTCCATGAAAATTGCACGAATTAATTGAAACAATAAGATAACAATGATACAATAGTAGCTAGGTTTGACATTTGACCATTTGTGTCAAAAGCCTACTACAACTTACTACCATTGTGGAAAAAACAGTAATATTCCTCTCAAAAAATGCCAATAACTCAAAAACGACTGAGGATAGGCATACACAATGTTAATAAAAGTGGCCCTACAATTCAATTTTACATTGATTTTTGGTGTCAGAAATGGTAGTTGCCATTTGAAAAAATTAAGTTTTTGAAATTTTTTTTGTTTGTCAACTTTGAAAAATCACAGTAGGCACATGAAACATAACAAAAGTGTCAACAATAACGCAAAATATCGACCTAACCTTTAGGAATAGAATAAAAAAAATCCAATTAATTACTTCCTATGGCTCAGGAGTTATGAATTTCTTAATGGACCCCTGCAACCCTGATTTTTTTGCAAAAAAAGTGACATATGTCAAAAATTATGACAGATCTGACAACTGGGATGTTCTGAACTCATAATTTAAGTTAGAATCCAAATGTGAAATCAAAATGAGGTGTTTCCATTTAAACAAACAAAGATGACGTCGATTTCCGGTATTTCCGGAAGTGGCGCCACTTTGAAATATTCCATTTAGAATTGCAGCAGTTGATTATGGCAGGCTAGCAAATTTCATATTAATACAATTTCGGGATGTCAAAAATTTTCTAACGAACGAGCTACATGAATCACCCTGTATATCAACAAAAACATACAATTATTAAAATTCTATTTAATAAAAAATAACTATCCAATAACCTTAATAGAATTATATATAAAACCAAAATCAACAAAATCAAAGAAAACCATTAACGACTAAATATTTCAAGATGCCATATGTAAAAAACCTCTCAGAACTATTAACACCAATCTTAAACAATGAAAAAATTTGAATTTCTTTCAGTGATGAAAACACAATTAGTCTTTATACAGTAAGCAAAAAACAAAGACACCATTTGAACTAATGTCGAATGTTATCTACAAAATACCATGCAAAAACTGTGAAAATACTATGTCGGCCAAACAGGTAGATATATAAAAACTAGAATTGAGAAACATGAGATACATAAAAAACAAAAATAAACTAAACAATCCCACTTCTTTAGTAGAACATTGTAATTTAAATAACGATGAATTTAATTTAGAGAATACTAAAATTGTAGGCATGCAAAATAATTATTCGAAACGAATTTTTCAAGTGTTGGTTAATATAAAAAAATTTAATACTGTAAACACTAGGAAAGATACAGAACACTTTAACAGTGCATATCTTATATAGTTTATTTCAAACTTATTTACAACATAAAAAACGTCGGCTTCTTTGACGGCGATGTTTTTTATGTTGCAAGTAAATTTAATTAATCAAATAAAACATTTTTCGTTTTTATAACGGCTTGGAACACATTTTTAAAAAAGAAAAAATGAAAAAACAACAATAAAAAGTGTTATGGAAACTTTGATTGTTTAAATCTAATAATAGCATTAGTTCGCCAAACAATAAGACGTGCTTCTAGTTAATTTTATATCTGTATTTAGACATCAAATCCACTATCTATGATACACCTGCAATTAATTTATGTATACCTTTTAACATGGAAAACTCAATTTTAATGTAAGTAGGTACTGATTTTAAAAATTATTATTTATTTATTTTTTTAAAGTAATTTTTAATAAATTGTAACAGTTACTATGAAATAATTTTTATGTTAAATATTTAACTGTTAAATGTAATCTATGTGTTTTACAATATTTTTTCTATATTAATTATATATATACATACTTATATTACCATAATTCTTGTAGAGCCCTAAAGAAGATACAATAAATGTATCAAAACGTCGGTTTCTAAAAAAAGTTGTTTTCTTTTAAAAAATTAGAGACCTTAACCCTATAAAAACTGATAAAAACTATATATACAGGTCGTAAATAAACATAAGAAAAGATATTTCCATTAAAAGCCTCTAATATAACAGGAGAAAGAATGAAACCATGTTCCAGAAGGGTTGCCTAGTAATAAAAACTGAAGAGCACATAGCCCTAATCAAAGTACCTAGAAGATTATGCTTCAGACATGTAGTATTTACACAATCATGAACGATGATTATTGCCGATGGCTAGATGGAAATTTATTATGTGGACTTGTCACAAGTTACAACTAATGGTTATAGAATGTGATGGGACTAACGTCAATATCGGTTGGGAAGGTGGGGTGATCCGCCTATTGGAAACTCAAATAAACCACTACAGTAGAGTAAATGTCTTCTGCATGCTATATGAGCTACTATTATGGCATTTATTACAAAAACTAGATGATCATACGAATGGCCCTTATACCCACTCAGAACAAACTAACTTTATTCTTCCTGCCTGCAAAAAAAATGACTATTGTAAAATTTAAACCATTTAAAAACATTGCTCCAAGTTGATGAAAACAATCTAAGCATTGATCAACAGTATTTATTTAAGATTTCCCAAGCAATCGGAGAAAGAACATGTCTTACATACAAGTTTATTATACAAAAGTCTCGGTAAAATTGCATACTTTCGGTGGCTAACCACCGCAAACGCAGCCACGTTTGGAAAATGACGCGAGGATTTTATGGAAAACAATTCACGTTTCAAGAGACCTTCCACATAATGCGAAACTTTTTATTGACAAAGTTATACAGGAAAATGCTTGTTTTGCACACTCTGAGAATCTCCTCATTGATGTTAAAATAATCCTCAAAGCCATAAAAATTAACGTAAAAGGACGAGTTTCTATATAGTTTCTAAAATTAATTTCGACTTCCAAGACAATGTTGCCCTCAATAACTCGTTCAATTATTGTATCGTAACTGAACCTCCTCTAACAATGACTATGTCTGAAGAGCTGCTGGACATTGTGACAGAAAATCAGATGCCACATTTTGATCAGTTTCTCTTTCCACTCAGCCAGTCAAACGTGTGCGTTAAAAGAATTAGTGAAGTATCATCAAAAATGTGGTGAAAAATCCAGAGCTGGCTATATAACCAAATGTTACGCACAAACTTGCCAAAATTTGAAATTAAGGACAATATAAACGCTCCAAAGAATCAGTAGATTACATTAGTGGAGCCACCTCCCATGGTGAGTTACGGGTTGATTTATTATTTAATTAAGAATATACATATAGAAAAAATGTTTGCTATATTGTTTTCTTATTTTGATTATTAAATTAAGCAAAGAGCTGAATAAACATATTGAATTGTAAAAAATACATATTTTTTGTTTTAATAAAAAATTTTTACATTTATATAAACAATCATTATACAGGGTGTCCCATAATTAAGTACTTTCCTTCAAGGGGGTGATAGAACTAACAAAAAATAAGTTGAGTTTGGTATATAAACATTTACCTTAAATCAGTTCCTAAGGGAACTGCAACCCCTTTAAAAGAGGGTAAGTACAACATAGTTACCTATTTGTCAATAAATTCAAAACGTCTTAAGTTGCCAAAATAAATTTCGACCATTTACTAATTTCATACTGTTATATATTTTTATCTAAATATCATGATTTGTTGGAGTAGTTACAGGGGATGAGGGTGAATTTTCGCTAAAAATTTTTTTTTAACAGTTAAAATGAAAAAAGGCACCAGTGTTAAAACCTGCATAAAGAAGGTGCTCTTACTAAATTTTGATAGGAGCCATCATTTTGGAGTTATTTGTATTTTAATATTAAATACAGGATAGGTATACAACAATGGATAGATAACTACATACCTCTACAAAAATAATTCCACAATATTTTCAACTATTGTTTTGTAGAGAAATTTATAATATCGCTTTACGCAATAAAACCTGTAATTTAAAGATAAAAAAATATATTTTTTTATTTATACATTTGTAGTCTACAAATTAAATGTTGCTGACAATAATAATTTGTCAAAATATGTAAAGCAAGACTAATTAATTAATAATACTTTAGTTCTTAAACTTACAAAATTTCGAATTTATTAGTTAATAATGCCAAATTCCTTGGCAGATGTTTATAACTAAACAATTTGTTTTTTTATTTTTGATCATCTTCTAAACTTAAGATGCAAACTTAAAATAATATTATTTAGAAAATAATTGTAAAAAAAATATTTTGCTTGTCCTTAAATTACATGCTTCATTGCGTAAAGCGATTTTTAAATTGCTCTACAAAAATATAGTTGAAAATATTGTGGAATTATTTTTTGTAGAGGTATGTACGAGTCCTAACATATGTTGGAACAAGTAGTTATTTTTTGAATCATATGCCAGCTTACTACAATGCTTGATTTATTTTTCTTTAATTTTATGGACGCAATTAACAACATATTCTTGCTAATTTAAAACATTTTTAATACAAAATTAGATTTTGTTTTTTTTTTTTGATTTATTTAGTACTATGATGTCCGAATCGAATATGCTGACCACTAAATGTTGGAACAACTAAGTTTTATGCTAATTAAATTAGAACTGACACAGTGAGTGATAAATGTATCCCTTTGGTGGTCTGTACTACTACCAGTCAGACATCACTGATGTCTTAGTGACTGATAGCGACGTGCAAAGCAGGTACCAAGAGCTGTGATCTGTAACCCTCGTGGGTTAAACTATATACTGAATAAGATTTACAGGAAACAACTACTCAGCGGACAAAAGCCCCGACCTGCATTGAATTAAACCTCCATGTCTTGTTTGGTAGCTAAGATCATTTGTCTATTCCTCACTAGACATAGACCAGTTTCGAACTGGTTATGTTCTCGTCAGTATGCCATAAGTAATGGAAAAGACAAATAATAATAGCAAACCATGCTAGCCTAAACACGACGGACAGCTGGTATCAGAGCTACTACCCGTCAGACATCACTGATGTCTTAGTGACTGATAGCGACCTGCAAAGCAGTAGTTGTTTCCTGTAAATCTTATTCAGTATATAGTTTAACCCACCTGGGTTAGAGATCACAGCTCTTGATACCTGCTTTGCAAGTCGCTCTAAGACATCAATGATGTCTGACGGGTAATAGCACTGACCACCAGAGTGATACGCTTATCACTCACTATGTCTGTCATGCTTAGATGTTTGCAAATGACCATATTTAATCAAAAAATAGTTTTCTGAATTATATTTTTATCATGTCAATATGGCGTCATCGATCAATAATAGTTTACCAAAATGTAGCAAATGCGATGAATGACATCATTTTCTTAGTACTTTCATCTGGCCTCTTCTACGCTACTACAAAAGGTTACTGTAAAGTTCCCACGTACTTACGACGTAAACTTTTAAGTTGGTAGAGCTGGCTGTTCCAATCTATAATCCATTCATTTCATTGAACGCATAAAAGTATTTGATGGTTTTGAAATTAAATCACCAACACTAGTAATGTTTTTGGACCTAAGTAAGGCATTTGACGACATACACGAGCTTACTCACAGAATAGAAAAGGTACTAGACAGCAAAGAAACTGCCATAGGAGCCTTCTTAGATATAGAGGGAGCATTTCACAATACCTCATTCAACTCAATAAGTGAGGCAATGAAGAGGCGCGGAGTCGGTCTTTCAATAACAAGATGGATCAACTCAGCACTCAGAACAAGAAAAATCCAATCCACGCTGGGAAACATGTCGGAGGAGGTGTCTGTAACCAGAGATTGCCCGCAAGGAGGGGTTCTATCACCCCTCCTGTGGTGCCTGGTTATGGATGAGCTCCTAGTACAACTGGAACAGCAAGGAATATATGCGCAAGGATATGCAGATGACGTCACAATCCTAGCAGTGGGAAAATTTGAGAGCGTTGCATCAGAAATGATGCAAAGAGCTCTCAATACGGTAGATCGATGGTGCACACAGGAAGGGCTTTCTGTTAATCCAGGAAAGACCACGGTGGTGACTCACAAGGAAAAGAAAACTCCAAAACCTGAGGAAACTATATCTTCGGGGAAAAGAACTACAGGTGAGCAATGAAGTCAAATATTTGGGACTAACCTTAGATACCAAGCTCACATAGACAAAATGACAATCAAAGCCACGTGGGCCTTATGGACCTGCCGAAGCATGGTGGGCAAGAGCTGGGGACTTCAACCAAAAATGGTGCACTGGTTGTACCAAAGGGTCGTCGTACCAATAATAACCTACGCCTCCCTGATCTGGTGGCACAAGGCCGGAAAAGGAGAGGCGATGAGAAAACTAGGCAAGTTGCAAAGACTTGCGTGTCTAGGGATCACGGGAGCAATGTCAACAACGCCGACCGCAGCCTTGGAAATACTGCTAGGCCTACCTCCACTACACCTAGTGGTGGAGAATGAGGCACTAATGGCAGCATACAGGCTGAAAACAACTGGGTATGGGACCATCTCAAGGAGAGGATACCATACTGAAGTATTCCAATATGTAGGAAAAAATCGGCTACTCGATATGCAGTAAGACAGAATCAGCACAACCTACAACTTCACAAAAACTTTCAGGGTAAAAATACCTGAAAGGAGGTAGGATGCAGAGACAACAAAATGACACCATCTGGTATACTGACGGATCAAAAACGTCAAGCAGTACCGGAGCAGGAGTTGCGGGAGAACAACCAGGAACTGACATCAGCCTGAACCTCGGAAGTATCGCAACAGTGTTCCAAGCCGAAATCACAGCAATAGATGTCTGTGCACAAGAAATGATACGGAGGGCATACAAAAATAAGAGAATCCGCATTATCACTGCCAGCCAAGCAGCCCTCAGAGCTCTGGAAGCAGTAGAAATACGATCTAAAACAGTAAAAGACTGCCTGGAGTCCCTGGAGACACTTACAGAACACAACAGTGTACAACTGGAGTGGACACGGGGACACCAGGGAAATACGGGAAACGAAAAAGCAGACATGCTAGCCAGAAAAGGCGCTAAATCAATTCTAACAGGTCCCGAACCGACCTGCGGGGTATCTTACAGCACCGCAAAAGGATCGGTAAAGGAACTATTAAGACAGAAACACTACTCGCACTGGATAGAGATACCGGGAATGAGGCAGTCACGCTTGTTCATCGGAGAAATATCTAGAGCAAGGACCAACGAAATGCCAAAGCTGAGCAGAAAACAGCTGAGGTGTGCAGTAGGAATATTAACAGGACACTGCACACTAAACAAACACCTAACCAATATAAGGGTGAAAGACAATCCAGATTGCAGGATGTGTGGTGAAGAGGAAGAAACTCCCCACCACATCTTATGCGAATGCCCAGCCCTAACGGCAATGAGACTAACACACTTGAGGGACCACTTTTAACCCCGGAAGAGATTGCCAGAGCTCCCATAAACTGTATACTCGCCTTCTGGAATAGAGCGGGTCTTATGGAGTAATAAGACTATGGGGTACAATAAGCTTAAGCTCTAGTACAGCGGGTAGTTTAAACCGCAACCTGTAAGGAAAAAAAAAAAGGCATTTGACTGTGTATCTGTGACCACTGTATTAAAGAAACTAGCTTTCTATGGTTTTCATGGAGTAACTCTTCAATTAATATCGTCCTACCTATCTGGAAGGCACCAGTGTGTATCTGGCAATCACTAAATGAGCAATTTATTACCTATACAGCATGGCGTTCCACAGGGTAGTGTATTAGGCCCATTATTAGTTCTAATATATATCAATGATCTACCGGAAGCCTTACCACTTTTTACGGTTTTATTTGCCGATAACACTACTTTTGCAAAACAGATTAAAGATAATAGTGAGGAAAGCATTAAGGCTGAAACAGAGGTAGTAAAAAATTCATTTGACTGGTTTAATGCGAATATGTTATGCATAAACAAAAACAAAACTAATTCAATGGTATTCTCCACTAAACCATAATCAATTACATTCTTTATTTTAACATTTGTTGGTTCTCCATTGCAATATCCTATTTTTCCCGACAATTTTTCTAACCTGGTTATTTATCTATTTCAACGAATAAGGGTCAATTCCGCATCAATCATATAAATTGTTAAATTGTTAACTTAACTGTAACATAACTTTTCTATAAAAAGTCGATGAATACCGGAAAATCCTTATTGTTGTTATACTGCTTTTTCGGTTGCCATGTTCGATTAGTTCCCAATAATAAAGTTTTGACTTAATGTCTTTAATAAGTTACACAACTTTAAAACTCAAGAAAATGTCACGGCAACGTTACAGAAACTTTAAATAGAACTTCTTCAGTTATCATTACTTTGAAGTGATTGTTTGGTAACGCGGTTCAGTCAGTATTACTATTATTGATTTTCACTTTAAAGTTGGAAATGCTTTAAAGTAATGCAGAGTAGTATCCGCGACTTTGCACATATTGTAGTAGTTACTTGATAGTGTAATAACTATGCAGTACCTGAATTCTGTAGAATTTACTAACTGTTACTACGCAGGTATACCACAAGGTCAATTTTACACTAAAGTTGCAAACTTAGTGACAGTTATGTAATGCCTACTATATTAAAGTTCCAATGCCAATTCCCGTAACTTTGGTGCTAGTTGAGATCTTGTACTGTAATATTACAATACAAATAAATCCAAAACGATGGCTCCTGTCAGAATTTAGTATGGGCACCTATTCTATGCAGTTTTTAACATTAGTGCCTTTTCAGTTTTCAATGTAAAAAAAAATTGGACAAACAAAATTATAGCGAAAATTCAACCTCACCTCCTCTGTAACTACCCCAAAAAATCATGATATTTGGATAAAAATTTGACAAAACATGTAACATTATGAAATTAATAAATTGGTCCAAATTTAATTTTTGCAACGTTTCGAACTTATTGACAAATAACTATGTTGTACTTACCCCCTTATGAACTGATTGAAGGCAAATGTTTATATAACCTAACCTAAACTTATTTTTTTCCAGTTCTATCACCTCCTGGAGGTGGAAGACTTTACTTAATTATGGGACACCCTGTAAAATTAGCCCAATCAATCTTCAAAAAATAAAAAAATATATTTTTGTACCCCAAAAGGCCTGGCTAGATAATTTTTAAAAATGTTGGTTTTTTATATGAGACCCGTCACAACTTTTCGGCCCACCCTACTGTAAAGTTTAATGGCATACGTATTTCTTATAAAAATAGGTTTTCCAATATACGGGGATTAAAAAAGTAGTTTTTTAGTAGAAAACAAAAATAACTTGGTCTAGAAACAAAATAAGTTTTTAATATTTATTTAATTATTAATCTATAAACATATATTAACTAATTAGGTAGCTGATTTTAATTTTAAGCAGAGATCAGATCAGACTATTAAAATTATTGAATTTTAATATTTTAATTAGTTTAACTTGTTCGGTGAACATTCTTTACATTTTCTATTTGGAACATGTGAGGTTTGCTGCGGTAAAACAAAAAACAGAAAACCTTTTATTGAAAAAAATGCCATCAGTGAAATCTTTATTTTATATAACAATGAAATTATGTTTCACTAGTATGTACATTTTTACGTTCAACATAATACTATTTATGTTTTTACTACTAGTTATTAAAATTAATAATGTTAATATTTTAAACAATTTCAAAATTTTATTTTGACATGACCATGACAAATAGCTAAAGGAATTAATCACAGACATGTAGGTAGTTTTTCTCAAAATTCATGATTAAGTTTTTATCCATACAATAATGAGTAACATAAAAGGACCATAAGGACCACATAAGTATACATACCAGAACTCCAGACTCTCAAATTTTTTTACAAGATTTAAAATTCCATTTTACTATTAAATTAGATTAATTGTTACTTAGAGAAACAAAGTCCAAAATATAATTTAATAAGTTCAATAAAACTTCTACCAATTTAAAAATTTTGTAAAACAATTTCCTCAAATTTACGAAATGATATGAGTGTGAGTCCTGATTTTTTTGTGTATAGCACTCAAACCGGAATGGTGTCGCTGTGTGGGCTGCATCGAAGGAGTTTTATTTGTTTTGCGGAGCAGGGAGGAACTAGGGCTTTCAAACCACAAGTCCAAAGAGTATAAAGCAGCCAACTGTCCTAATTTCTCACGCTCAGCACCATAAAGCCTTAATTCAGATTTGGTAGAGTCCTGCAAGAATTTTGCCACTCTCTCATTAGCACCTGTGGTGATGCTGAAACTTGGACGTTCTTCTCTCAACCTTCGGCAACCTTAAATAAATTTAATTACCAAATAAATGTATAAATAAATGTATATCTCTAAACCGAAGGGTCTCTCACTATTACCAGTAGATGTACAAAATAGTGGCAGGACTTTCACAGTATTTAGCAGGATTAAGTACTACCTGGACGGACCTTGCAGGACTTCCGTAGGACCTGACAGGTCCTGTCAGGGCTTGGTAGGACCTGGTAGGACTTGGCAGAACTTGCACAGGACCCAGCAGGACTTTGGTAATATCAAGGGCAGTACACGTCATTAAATTTTTACTTTGCTGGAGACCTATGTAGTGTGTGTTTATGTTTGAAGCGAGGTATAAAGTGAAACAATCGAATAGAAAAGTAGAAAAATATTTGACAGGTTTTATTTTCAATATATTAATTAAGAGATTATCTGAATTTATTTTGTTTAATAACATGGCGATATTGGTTACTATTGCTCTACTGGCACATTCTTGTAATTGAGCTAATTAGGCGAGTGTAAAACAATGAAAATCAAAAGAATAAAATGGTGTTGTAATAAGATCACTCATTTGCACTCCCTCGTCGCCAGGATGGCATTAAATCACTGTTAAAAATTTTTTATTGGTAGTAACGAAGAATGAAAACATTTGGTTCATTCTAAATATCATATAGATTTAATATATCAAATTACAGACAATACTGATGAGTATTTTTTTAAGCCAAGAAAATACAAATATTTTAATTGGCGTCATTTTATGAAACTAAATAATCGTCTTTTTTTAGGTTAAAAAAAATATGCATCAGTACTGCCTATAATTTTATACATTAAATCTATATGGTATTTAGAATGAACCTAATGTTTTCGTTTTTCGATTTTACTAACAAAAAATTGTCAACAGCGATTTGTAAATTTAAGTTGAATATCTGGTGAAAACCCAACCTTGTTGAACAAACATGCATAAAATATCTAAAATATCTAATTGTATTATTGTTAAAACCTGTTGGGGAGCACATCCATTCAATAAAATCCAATTACTGGACAATAAAATAACACAAGTGAATTATATAGTAAGAATATATTCATCTAACTCTTCCAACTGTAATTTTTAAATTGAATTTTAATTTTACAAGAGGTAGATATATTATAATGAAATTTACAGCTTACTATATGAATTAATTACTACTTTCTTAGGATGCTCTCGGTTAAAATTAAGTAACCCATTTGCAGTCTGTCTTTAGCGTAAACTAGTACCTGATGGTTTAAAATATTTTTTTAAAATTTCGCATTAGATCTCTACAAAATTTCCATGGAAGCAAGTCGAAGTCAAAGTATTTCTGTGAGGTGTTAAATTTATTCATGTATTAATTATTCACTTAAACATATTTTGACAAGAATATTCTTGCTTCAACAAGTTTAGGGATAATATGCATATCATTGTTCTTGACAGTTAATTTTAACCTGTGATAGTAAAATGACGTATATTCAAGCATATATTATATATGCATATTTAAATACCTACATATTTACAGGATTTTATTTTGAGGTGCAATACCGACCAAGCTGTATTGACATATGTTTAAAAATTATTCTAATTTCGATTAGGATTAATTTTTTTTATGGGATCGTATTCAGGAACTGATTATGAAATTGCATGTTGTCATAAGGAAACATGTCAAGTTACTGTTTAAACAATTAAAAAAATATTAATATTTTTGCAGCCAACAATTTCTTTTTCATATCCTTTGGTCATATTCCAATAGAAAATATTGTAAGGCTTTTTGTTGTGAAATTAGTAGTTTTTAAGTTATAAATTTTTAAATGTTTAAGTATTTTTCAACTCTTTGAAAATATATTAAAAATGTTTTTATGAAATACGAATTTTTAAATCTTTGAACTATCTATAATAATTTCTGCAAAAACGATTTGACATCTTTTCCCATTTAACCCTTGTTTCTTAATTGTAATTTTAATAATGTAACATGTATATCGAAGTGTATACCTTTGTGTGGATGTGATGTGGCGCATTGTAAAAATATATGAATTAACTGTGCTGTTGATTACTTACAAAACTTACCTTACAATAAAAGATTTACTGTTTCGCTACGTTTTATTTACTAACTTATATTAGTATAAACCAAATTAGTAAAAAAAAGTTACAAATTTATATATTCGTTTTCTTAATTGATTTTATTCAATATTACGTAACAATTCTACATTTGAAGATTTGAAAAATTGTAGGTAGGCATTTCATAAAATAGTACATTTTTTAGTATACCTTTGAAGGGTTGAAAATAGGCAAATACACATATTTTCGAAATTTCAAATCATATAACAAAAACTATTGACTTTACAACAAAGTAATAGATATGTAATTTATTTACAGAATTTACAGAATAGAATAGAATAATTTCCAGAATAATTTTACAGAATAATTACACAATTAAATAATAAATAACAATAATAAGATTTCTGTGTTAATAAAATGGTATGTATATACATACTAAACTCTCTATGAAAATAAATCCTAAATTTAATTCAGTAAATTTCTCAGACCTGCACCTAAGTGACTTATTACTTGATTTGTGCAGTAATATCGTGAGTATAATAGTAAATATCTTAATTCATTTTACATTGCCTATTCCTAAAACACATCATTCATTAGATACTACTTACTCCAACAGCTTAATAAATGGAGAATAGTTGTCACATATATATTTTACATCTATAGGAAAAAATTTTATAGTTATTAATATTTCTAATACATAATGGTAACAAATTATAAGTTTTTGAGGCTAAATGGTATGCAAATCTTGAATTTATGTTTTTATGACTGCTAGGCACTTCCAGAAGTTTATGGGTTATACTACGGGTTATTATCTCGTGAGTTATGGCATTTTTAAGATGTTTTTTTTATATGTATAAGTGGATAATATGTGAAAATATAATGATCTTACAATACATATATCTTTTTCATAAAGTAGTCTAGTTGAGTATTGTTTGGTTTTTTTTGAAAATAATTTTTTAATATATAATTCTGTATAGAGCATTTTTTTGTTACAATTTGACCGAAGAATATAACAAAATCTGTTGCATGCAAAAACATATTTTTTTATTATTTAAAACAGTATCTCGCAGGACTTCTAGTCCTCCAGCAGTACTGTAGTATCATGTAAAAAGTTAAAAGTCCTTCTAAAATTGGCAGTAGGTGTACAAATTTTTGGACAGTGAGAGACACCTCGCTCGAAACATTATTTTAAGCAAAAAAAAATTACGTTGGTGCAAATTTTTTTAGTACATAATTTAATGTCACAATAATAATAATAATAATAATCTTTATTAATTTTAGAAAACAAACGTATACAATTATTTAAAAAATTTTGTCAATAATTACATATAATATACTCATATATACATAAGTAGCTAGGATCTGGCACAAAATCTTTAACTCGCTTGTGCTTCCCTGTTATGTGAAATTTTTTTAAAAAGATAGTGTTAACTAGTAAAATAAATATCAGTAATTCTCAGTCAAATTAAAAATCCATAAAAATACCGTAGAGTTTCGGTAACGTGAACTAACGTGAATTACGGACGGTGGCGTTCCCGTTTTTAAGATCACGTCACTGAATAGGTAGACATGTAATAATAATTGATGTTTTTATAAACTGTTGCACAGCTTCATCACTTTTAAATAACTAAACAATAACATAATTTGTCGATGCCTGTCTGAAAGTGAACACATACATATGTAAATGTGATATTAGTCATAGTTTTACATTTATATTTTTCCACTGTTCACATTTTAGAGTATGAAAAGTTTTGTTGTTCACGTTTTCGAATATGTAGAACCAGGCGTTCATGTTTGTGGATGTTCAAACTATGGGACGTTATAGAGACTACTATATTATCATTTGATTTGCAGTAACAAAAGTGTTTAATATAATATCAAACACATTGTTAAATATTGAACGCTCACTAATATCCTCATGAACAAACATATCGCAATGAAATCTTATCCAAGTCTAACTTTTTTGATAACAGTTGTGAAAATCTGACAAGAGTAATGTATAATACTTTACTGTACATGGAAATATATAGAAAACAAATATATACATTAAACTTGACACAAAAAATGAATGGAAAACTCAACTGATAGCAATGATTAATGAAATTAAAGGCTTCTTCGCATAAGACCAACATACTAGGTAAGTTGGTAAGCTATTCTAATGAAAAAAGCAATGACATATGATTTTATTGTTCTGGTAAGGAGAATTCACTAAGCGACACATACCACAATTTTGGCAAGGTAACTAGGCATATATTCTCCTGTTTATTTCATCTAAATTCATCTATCAGAGGCTTTGGTCGAAAGTCAGCAGTGTCATGTTTTAGCAGAGAAAAGTTGTTTACAATAAAAATGTATAATTTTTTATTAGATACAATTTACCTGTTTGTGTTTGTGATTTTCTGAAAATAGTGTGTATTATGTTGTGGAGGTAATAAAATTTCTTCAATGAATAATGCATCTTTCTCTAAAGTGATAGAAGATAGGAGCTTACCAAGAAAATTTGATCGAGACATCCAAATAATGTCAGACTAACTCAAATATACCCACACTAGCTCGGTAACCTGTGATAAGTCTCTTGCGAAAAAGCCTAGGGAAAGTATTGATTTCATTTTTGAAAAAAATGAAATTAAATTTTGTAATTATGTTCATTACATATCAAAAGTCATCGTTAAATCATTCCTTAATGAGTGAGATTGCCAATAAATGATAGAATTATGACTTTACTATTTTACCAGGTAAACCATAGAACAACTTTATCATTTTACAACTGTACTGACCGAAGGAATCCTAACACTCATATTCCTCTAAGTTCAGTGAATATAGCAAATATTTATTACATGTAGGTAATGTAGTGTCGTATAAGAATAATTCACACTTTTTTTTTCCAAATATTTATGCATTTTCATTTCATTTAAAATTATCAGAAATAAAATTTTTCTTTTCTTTTAATTCAAATTAATAGCAAACATGCATATAAGGCTTGAAAGGCAGTTATTCGAGATATTTTATTTATTTGTTTGATACTCAATCATTTATTACTTTAACGTACATATTTCCACATATTTATGATGAACAGTATTAATACTGCTTTTTTACAATATCCAGAGAATGATAGGGATAAAATGAATTGCTGTCCACCATGTAACATTATATGATATGAGAAAGGAGAAAACCAATGTTAATATTCCATCTTGAATATGAATGTAAGAGGCTTGACTGGAATTTGCACAAGAACAGTTCAATGAATAAAAAAAATAACACTGGGTTTTCTCTTCAGGCCTTGACTTAAACTATTTCCCCCAAATTTATCTGTATGAAATATTGTATACCCTATGTAAAACGTCATATGAGGCCAGTTTGAAAAAGAATACGAGCGATGGCTGATGGTTGCAAACTAGGATGAAATGAAATAGAATAAGACACACCGAGGGAACATAAGGTAAGGGTAGGCTCAGTCTGTGCGTCACCAGCCACCTACAATACACTCGCACTGTTACGTCCATCTCGCTTGTTCAATCAGTATTTTTTAAACATTTGGCCACATTCGGCAGTTTACACACAGTATATGGTGAGGATAATTTATACCAAGTCCTTCTTAGCTAGTCAGATATTAAAGAAATATATTAACATTTTTTTAAAGAGGTTTATTTTTTTAAATAAAATGGAGAATCTCAATATTCTTCTTACCTGCCCTAATTTCTCGCGGATCAGTGTCATTCCATGACGACTGATCCATAACAGATGGATTATCCATCGAAGGGGCCCAATCTGTTAATTCATCATCTCCTTCATGACCTTCACCTCCACTCCAGCTGATACTACTTTCACTGGCTACCTCACAATTATCATCAAAGCTCTGTGTTTCCATTATATTTGGCTAAAACATTAATAAAAAGTGAAGAGGTGGAAACTATTCCATATAGTTTCTTCTTAGTTCGAAATAATATGAGTTTAGTTTTTTATTTATTTAGTACCCTTTTATGTATGCTACTTTTCAAACTAACAAAAAAAACATTAGTTTTAGTTTTGTCTGTAATTTCATTTATTGAATGAACTAACTTATTTTTGTGTTCTTTATCCTAAGAGTAACCTCAAACGTTATCTGAAATAATTTGCAATCCAAATGTTCATACATAAGATTTGAATATCAGATAGGGGTGGGTGGAGCCCATGTAAATAAAAGAACGAAATATTTCACTTGTTCACATCTATTAAACGGACATTAGTATATATGCCTGTTACTAAAACATCAAGCATGGTGTATCTCAGGGGTCTGTACTAGGACTACTTATTTTTAATATATGTTAATGACTTCCTAAATTACTTGAATAATAATAAAATCATATTGTTTGCAGATGACATTACCGTGATAGATTTTAAATTTATCAGTTCATGTTAGATTGAGCTAGATTTTGCATAAAAAATCAATTTTACTTGAAAATACTTCCTGTATGGTTCTATACTCAAAAGTTATGTATAACATAAAAAATAATAAAATATTTTTATAAAGGCAGTAAATGTGTGAAGGTTTACTTTATATCATAACAAAGAATTATGTTTTATTATTAATTTGGGATATTATTTTGGCATAACACAATAACAACAATATAAATATGCAAGGAGTAAGCAGCTTTGGTGGCCTGTAACTTTTAAGAGCAGAAGAGGTGAATTGGGTCAAAATAGCCAATAATTTATTGCCCTGAATCTGCCATTAAATTTACATGTATATCTGTTACACAAGAGATATTCATAAAAACAAAGAAAAATTTGCTACACATTCAGACATTAATGGGTTTTCATAAATGATTGAAAACCATGTGACCAATTAGTTTACTTTAACAGCCTCGAGTCAAACTGGCAGCAAAAAATGATGGAAAAATGTATGTGCAAAAATTCTCATCACGTACTGCCGTAACATAAAAGACATGAAATCATGAGTTAAGAGGTACCAATAATTGATCATATGGTTTTTAATCATTTATGAACGATCTGTATAACATTAGGGGTAAATATAAACTAATTAAATTAATTGCAAATATAAACTCACTAAGTTAAAAAATCTCATAAAAGATGTACAATTAACTACTTATACATTGGGCAAAATCACTTCAAACAATTTAAGAATATACTTAAGTTCCTTATCGTTCATTAAAGAAAGACGAAGGTATGCCTTCATTTTAAATATGAATAAAACTATATTTATTATCGAAATGTCTACTGCAACTTCTGACAAAGATTAAATTATTGAAACTGATTTATGCACACACAATAAAAATACATATTCAGTTTTTTACTTACATCCTCTAATCCCACAGCTGGATGGCAAAACTTCTCAATTTTATCCACGATACTTTGATGTAAAGGTTTAATTTTTGCACTGTGCCTTATAGACCTACTATTATCCACAATTTCTAACCGCTGTGACCGCTTTCTTTTACCACAAGGTGGAATAGGAGTTTCATCGATGCTCATCCTCTTTAACTTCCTTTTTCGTCTCAAATTTGGACGAGCTGGAGAATGTTCATTTACAGAGTCACTTTCTAAGCTGTGGCTTACACCTAAATGATTCAATACATTGTTACTAAAAATGCAAAATTGTATGCAGTTTACTTTTCAAAATTAACAAAAATGAAATTGCAAAGGTACCTACCAATTTTTAGAATGTTAAACAATTTAAATTGTAGGTGTATTTTATTTTAAACTTAACGGTGACTTTATCATAAATCCTAAAATTAGAATATTTCTGGACCACACCTAAGCTGTCAGCGTGTTATATTATGACAGTAAATAACGATAATCCATAAAGTAGGTATTTGCCTTGTTGATGGTTTATTCAAATCACTGAATTTTGCAATAAAAATTACAATTTATATTACAATATTGTTATAGATACATAAAGAATACAGAACTAAAGAAAATCTAGATAGGTGTACCTTTGAATCAAGCTTCGTGTATACCACTGCTTTTTACTTAGGTATAGCCACAAATTTATTATCATTATTATTATTATTATTTCTTAATCAAGCCCTTAATCTCCTGCATTATGAAAACAATCAATTAACACACACTACTAAATATATAAAAAAAAAATTAAGGCTGATTTTAAAAACAGAATAAAAATATGCTGAGTATACATAATTTCATTGTGGGTACAAACTTTCTCTTTATTTTTCCCAGTGGAATTCTCCCCAAATTTCACAGTAATTTTGAAACAACCTATAACGGACCCTGTACAATTAAGATATATATACCTAATATTGGTACAGTGTAGTGGGCTCAGTAGTGGGTAGAGGATTGGTTATATTATTAGGAAACACAGATTCGAGCCACAATTAAGTATTCAGAAGAGAATATAATAAATAATACTTTTATATCATAATCTACATTACCAAAAAACGTATTGAGGCCTGATATTTTACTTTAAAGTAACTGTTATGGAACATGCTGAAAACTGTACCTCGTAAAAAGTTATGTATGGGGTGTTTCATTCTTAATGATGTCCTTTGATTTAGAGCTTTAGCGACCGTGATACTAAACGACATATCATCAGAATCAGACTGATGAAAACTAACCAACTTATTTCGATGTTTATCAGTCCTTATTTCCGAATTACTGCTAGAACTTTCATCTGAATGATGGTCCCCAGGTTTATTCAGATATAAATCTAAAATATAACTTTTCACTAAAGGAACACTATAAAAATGTGTAGAATATTTACGCAAGTTTCCCGCAGAGCGAGTCCTCCGTCTCATGCCCCATTTTCCACTGTTTTCTATGGTGATAGGACCACAGGATTCGGATTCTTCTAGAGCAACAGTTAAATCTTGAGCTAAATGGTCCATTCTGACACTTTTCTTATAGTTTACAAATTACATAAACATAACATCACAATGGTACACCAAAATTCACCAGCTTTGGATGGTATTTCACGTTTTAAACCAACTTATTTACATTACCTAAGAACATAAACATTGACAAAAACATCATGTGAAATTGTCAGATAATTTGCGCATGCGCTTGCTACTATTGGCTCAACAGTTCAGGGTCGGACTAAAGTTAGATATTTCGCTAGTCGTGTCATATCAATGTGTACCCTACTCTGCCATTGAAATAATAACTACTTTTACTTTACTTTTACTACTTCTTGTTATTTAAACTACTTTTTCCAACTAAGGAAGTTTGTTTTAAATAACCTTGACTTTATTAAAATGTTTTATCTTACCGAACTAATAAATAAATTAAACATTATTTAAATATTTCGTAATAGTGGCGGACTGGACATCTCTGGGTTCCTACGTGCAAGGGGGCTAGAGCCCCGATCCTAAAGAAATAAATACTATATTCGCATAATTGTGCAGTTAGTTCTAAAATCCAATTTGATTGTTCAGTGTGTATTTAAGTCTGTTTAGCATCTGTACCTTCATGATGTCGTGTCAGCAGACAGCTACCCGCTGAATCCAACTACGAAGGTTCGAAAAAACGATAATAAATAAATGAATGTTTCACAAACAACACGAGGTTTATTCAAACCAAAAACAAAATAACTGATTACATTCAAAATTGCAAAACCCCCGCTGTCAACATAATCACAGAACCGAGAATTGCAATTACTGTTTTTTTTTACACATTTTTCAAGAGTGTAGCTATGTTGCCAGACTTTGCAGAATTTCCCTAAATAACAGATACCTACAAAATACAAATCTGTGGTTATCTCGACAAAGGATATGCCACATAATTTATTTAAATGAGGTTGAACCTCAATAATTGAGAAATTCGTCAATAACAAGACCTAATCTTTTTGCCGACTTCATAGGGACCAGATTTGTTCCATCAAGGATTAAATTAGTTTTGTTTAGATTTCTATTATTTCGAATTTGCTAATTACCAATACACATATCAACAGTTCTATTTGGATTAAGTTTAAGTCCATTATGTTTACACCGATCTATCAATTGTTCTTAATCATAATTAACTTTTTTGTTTCGCTGTATATATGTCTCTTACAGTATTGGAAATACATACACATATAGCTAGATATCATCAGCACATAAGTGATAAAAACATCAGTATCTCAAACTGTCAATAATATCAAAAATAAAAATTGTAAACAATGAAGGTCCTAATACGCTCCCTTGCGGTACACCCCTCTTGGTTTTTAATAAATTTGATTGTTAGTAATTATGCTGTACAAGCTGCATTATGTTGTTGATACTAAATAAGTTTTATGAAATTGTATCTAACCCTATAAATTTTAATTTTGCTATTAATAGTTAGAAATTCACCTAGTCGAATGTTTTACTCTACCGTTTTAATTGAAATATTACGTTCTTTATTACTTATAAAAGTGGAGGCACAATGTTCGATGAACATAAATCTGTTAAGTTTGCTAATGTTCTAATTTTAGCCAAGGAATTACTTTAGAACTCCTCCACAAGTTAGGAAATATTCCAGTACGTAAGGGCTCATTTATAAATAATATGGACTAACACATCTATTACATGCGGTAGATCAATTTTGTCGCGGATTTCATCCTTACATCGATTTGCTACATTTCTTATCGTAATAGATTGTTGTTTAGGTTCATTCAGCTTTTTAAGGAAGAATGAGGCATGCTTTATTTTTTACACCATAATAAGTAATAAATATGATGTATTACTTAGTACATAAAACATTATTATTCTTATGTAATGTATGTTCTGACATGATTAGAATAAGAAATTAACAGAAACATACCTGTTTCAATTAAGATTCCTAAGGAGTGCGTCCCATGAGATCTAATTCCAATGAAATCTAATTCCCACGAGATCTAAATACCACGAAATTATTTTCCCACGAGATCTAACCATTCACCCTGTATATCTGTTCAGCTTTCCGAATGTTTTTTATCACGGATGCGTACTTAAAAACACCGATATCAAATTTCAATGAGATGTAAAGAGTCCGAGAAGAAAGTTCCATGAGATCTAATTCCCACGAGATCTAATTTCAACCACTTTACTTATTACCCTGTATATCTGTTCGGCTTTCCTAATTCACCAATTCAAAAGTCCCATCTCACACATAACGTCCAGTAGCGTTCGTATATTGTATAAATTCAATTTATATTCGTTAACCCTCGCACTGGAGTGGCATCCTGATCTTCAATAGAAGATCGGAAAGATTTGCCCAAGTAACAATTCTAAGAAAGTGATTTATTTAGGTTTTAAAAGTGCTTTAACATGTTCAATAAAATGATAGTGGTTTTAAAATTACCTTAAGATAAACTAAAAGTTCTTAAAGACCACTGATTCTTATGCAAAGGATTTAATGCACTCTTTAAATTAAAATAAAAAAACTGTTTGCTCCTAATGCCCTATTGATCTTATACTAGTTTTATAATACTCTTGACATTGGCTATTTTAAAACTAATTTGCCTTTTTAAAGAATTAAATAGCAAGTTGGTTTTAAAACAATCCATTTTGGAACAAATGGTTTTAATGTAGTTTTATGGAGTATCCTTGATGTAGTCATTAAAACCCATTAAGAAAACTATTTTATCTTAAGCCTATATGCTCAATGAAATTCCACATTAAATCCTAAAACATAGTTTTTACTTTTTAAAGAGTAAATTAAGAATATTCTAAAGTTCAAAGGTTTTAATTTAGTCAATTTGATTAAAAGAAATGCCTGTTGGATTTTTGATGACTTTATTAAAACTAATTCTACCCCCTCCATAATCGGAGAAAACACGCCATCTGCTCAATAAACTGATTGCTGATTTAGTGAATCAGTGCAGCCCGTGTACCTACTTTATGCATGAATGAAAACTAGAAGACATATTTAAAATGGAAAATATTAGTGACAAGTATTTTAAATTAAAACGAAGTCACTAAATCCAGCAATCACAAAACCGGCACAATTTTAAGGTTAGGATTTCATACGCGCGCCAGATCCCTTTAAATCAATAAGGCCACGAGTTTGAACATATTAAAGCAACTCAGTTTTAAAAGGAAGAGTAAATAAATGTCTGGGAGAGTAATTGTACTTAAAGTGGTAAATAAAACGTTATTTTAAGTCTTGTAAGATTTAAAATGTTCTATTAACTTGCAATCAGTTTTTATCTAGACCACGCCATTTTTTATATAAGATACAGACCCGCCATGATGAATATTTTCAATAGCCAAAGAAAAAAATATTATTGAAATATATGCGCTTTACATCCTCTTAAATAACTGAAGGACAGTGTGTCCAAACATGCAATTTAATAAAAAAATGCATTTGGATGTTTAGATGCAAAATAAAAATTGACGATATTTTTTAAAAAATTTTTTAGATAATAAAAAAAAAACATTATATTGGTGGCGCTCGAGTTATGTGGAAGTATTTTATTATATTTTGTTAGAAAAGTGCCATCCGTTGGTAATTTTTACCAGAATAGTTTGCATTTGAATATTATTTTTGATCAGCTTTATATGCGTTACGTTTAAAATATTACCACTATGCCCCATTAGAGACTTGCTGTTGTTTTAACTATTTCACGCATAGAGTTGTCCGACTTTAAAACAAAATAAAACCCTTTTAGAATTAATTATAATTATTCTCAAGGCAATTCAGTCTGCTGCAATTTTATTTTAAATGCAAAACGTTTTAATACATAAATTTAAGGTTGCCTTGAAGAACTCTTTAAGGATATGAAATTAAAACTAAATGGTTTTTAATATAGTTTTAAAATTTAGTCTTCAAGACCCTTTTTAGGATGGGCCCTTTTTGGCTAGAAGCTGCTTTATGGTGATCCTAAGCTTGTCTTGAAGATCATTTGGTTTTATTCGAAGTTTTATTGTATAATTTTAAAGCGACCTTGGAGATCTTAATAAGAGCATTAGTGTTACCTGGGTGACGAAGGAGCAGGAGAAGTACATGGTCGAGGGGACAGCTGGAGGTTAGTAAAAAAGGCCCGTTTGCAGCCTACTTGCCAGGCGTCCGCCTCCTCCATCATTACCATTACCCAACTATGACAAAGTTACAATTAATGTCGAACAACAAATACACATATTAGCGATCAAATATCTACTGAGTTGTGAAGAATAAATAATAAATAAAAAAATAAAAATAAGTATCTAACAATTCATATTGAATATAACCTAAAATGGCAATACCACATTAGTTCTATTAGTTCAAGTAAGAGGGCTGATTTATAAATTTAAGCAAAAAAGAAATTTTGAAATTTGAACACTTAGTTACACTATACAGGGTGTAAATTAAGTATATTTAATATTTCAGGATGGTATTTCTTAGCTAAGTTTAAGAAAGAAAATAGAAAGTAGTAACTCCCTGTATGAAATTAAAAGCGATCGCATCTTAGGAAATAATGGTAATGGTAATGGTGGGAGAGGCTGCCGCCTGTCAAGTAGGTCGCAGAGGGGACCTATTTACCAACCCCCAGCTATCCCCTCAGCCATGTGCTTCTCTTGCTCCCTCGTCGAATATTTCCGACCTTCTGATGAAGGCCAGGATGTCACTCATTGCAAGGGAGCTCATCTCCTCCCTTAAAAGCGACTCAGAACCGAAAACGTTGTCTCAGGCGCCCAAACGCTTCATACTGTCCCAGGAAGTGGTAAGATGTTTCTTCACCACTCCCACATCCTGGACATGTAGGGTTTTCCTCAATACCTATCAATGATAGATACCTCCTAATTATGCAGTGGCCTGTCAGAACTCCGATTAATAGATTCAGAGTTTTCCAACTCCGATCCAGTAACCAGGACGATCTTGATTTGTTCGGTCCCTTAAGAAAAGTCATTCAAATAATTGTATCTTAAATTTCTTTGCTGTCTCATAGTTAAGTTAATACGTTTCATATAGAATGATACAATTAATAAAAAAGATACAAAATAGAAATAAATTAAGAAAATAATTGGACAAAATCATTTTCAATACTTATCCCCAAAATTATGCAATATGCTTCTACTAAATATTAAAATTGGAAATTATTAAGTATTATAAAGATGTAAAACAGTGGATGTCAGTACAAAATCAAGATCCTTATCATATAAACATGTGTATCTTTACATGTGCATGTATAATAATTATTAAGAGATTACTTTTTATCTATTAAACTTTTAATTATTTATGTTGAAAAACATTTCCGTAATTAACTCTTTTTTTCTTTTAGTTAGTTAACGTGTATAGGAATAAAGAGCAATTAATTATTTTTCTGGTACAAAGCATGAATGAAAATTTTATAACAAAACTTTCAGCGAATTGTAATATGTATAAATTTTGCATAATCAATTAATGGCAATATTTTTTTCAGTAGAATCGTTGCCGGACAGTCTTACTATGGTCTCCGACACCTCACCAGAGTTCGTTTGAACTTTATTGTTAATGTCGCCATATCAAAAGATCTAATCCACTTCATGATATATTTGTCATAAATTGAACAGTTTTGTTTTCTTTAAAAAACTTTATGTTCACGTTAGAGTCCGATAACATCTCTATACATCTTTGCAGCTTTATGGTTTAAAAAATAAGCAAATCCTGTAATACTTTTGAAATCAATATATTTTTATTTTCAAGTTATATTCCCGCATTGTTTTTAAAACTGTCGTAGTGAGTCCGCTTCCTTACTTGTCTTTACGCCTCTGAATGCTGCACATGTAATGCTTTACTTCAGTATCATACAACGTCACATTTTTCACATTTTTAGATCTTGTGGGAATTAGATCTCGTGGAATTTTAAATAGGTGTTTTTAGATAGGTTACAAGGTAAAACGCATTCGGAAGGCCGAACATATATACAGGGTGATGCGTTAGATCTCATGGGCAAAATGGCATCGGAGCTATCTAAAGCTCCGATGCCATTTTGCCCGTGTGAATCATATTTCGTGGGAATTAGATGTTGTGGGAATTAGATCTCATGGGACTTATTTATCGGTTTTTATAAAACGCATTCGGAAACTCGAACAGACATACAGGGTGGCTATTAGAATTTGATGTCAAGGGAATTCGATGTCGTGGGAATTAGATATCATGGGACGTCCTACACTTAAATAAAAATCGGGGTTAATTATTGTTATGACCCCCCTCAGTACGCCCTGGTTGAAATTCGAATTGGCCACTAGGCCTCGATTAAAGTTTTAGCTGGTTGTAATTTAACTACCGTAATTCAGAATTATAACTCAGATACTTTAGAAAATAAAAAATAAAATTTATTTTCTGGGCACCATCTTCACAGGGCTGTAACACCCTTAGGAAGCATTTCTGAACCTATGTTCAGACATTTTTTACTCAGGACAACATTCCCTATCTGATTTTTAAGTATGACCGTTTAATTTCATTATATTCTACCACCGAAGTGGGAGACAATAAAGAACTAGCTGTGAGATCTGGCAACCTGCGTATTCCTTCCCCTTAGGGTCTCAGGTAAACGTTAAAATTAATAGATTGAGGCCAACGGATTTTATATATGGAATATCTGTTTTACCAAACAGTATTAAAGAAAAAAACACCAGTTAAATAAGGTAAGATAAAATAAGGATACCTACTTCATTCTTGGATTTTCATATTATTCAATTTTATAGATGCCTGGTACACAAAATCTTATTTTTGCTAATGGAAATCTTATTTTTCGAGAAAGTAAAACTTTTTTATAAGAAATAATTACTTTTTCTCCTAAAATCAAAAATAGAAAGTTTTTTCTCATTAGACATGCTCCTGGGTACACATTGTTTTTGATAGACAACACACTGTAGATAGACAGCGCACACTAAATAAAAACATCGACCGAATAAATTTAATGATAAAAATGAATAAATAAAAGATGTGATAAACTGAAAACTTAACATTTCGTAGGATAGTTTAAACCGCACCATGTAAATAATGACAAATATTAATTTCAAATCAGGGAAACAAACCAACATGTGGGAAAATAAATATGTAGACAAAAACGATACCCACGTTGGCCTAGGATATTCATCGATATTTCTACATAGCAAATAGTTAAATATGTCAACCCAACTAGTTCATCAAATTGGTCACAATTTTCGGCAAACCGGCGCATCCATCCAAAATTAGGTTATTTTTTTTTTTTTTCACCTGACAGTTTCAGAAACACTTCCATCAAACTTAGTGATTTCCCGTGAGTGCATTCGTTGTTCAAGCCTACAAGCTTGACGAAGATAACCAAACGCTAACTTGTGTTCTTCCAATTAAAATATAACTCAAGATGCTTTAGGTGAAAAGTGATATAATGACTCTATTTATTAGCCTTTGACCCTATTCTTAGTAAAGCTCTTACAATCCTACGTATTTATATTGGTTTGTTTATGTTATCGGTTCTCGGCTGGAGAATGCTTTGAGATTTTGTACAGTTTTGTCAACGTTTTAAAATATTAAATGAATACTGTGTGTTCTTTTACAAGATGATTAATTTAGACTCTATAGTTTGAATGCATACGTTTTCTGCAATCATTCTAAGAAAATGATTTAACCCTTTTACGTAATAGTTAATTTGGAATTAAATGAGATAAATGCTTGGAAATAATTTAGTTTTATGTAAAAATTATAGGAAATTTATTCGCGATGAAGCAGCCCAGGACTGATGCGTATTTTTTTAACCTGGAAAATACGATTACTTAGTTTCATAAAATGACACCAAACAAAATATTCGTATTTTCTTGGTTAAAAAAAAACGCATCAGTATTGCCTGTAATTTTATATAACACATCTATGATATTTAGAATGAACCAAATATTTTCGATTTTCAGTATTACTAACCGAAAAAATTTTAACAGCGAAAAGTTATCAACCTACAGCAACAAATAAATATTAAGAAAAACTTTTTTTTAACAGTAAATAAGTGCGTCTTAGCAAAATCGTTTTTGGTGCGATTACAAAGCAGGCTATTTGGAGCCTATTTAATGCAGATATTTTTTTTGGGGTTAGTCAATTTTTATTTATGGTTAGTATAAATTTCTTTCAGTGTACTTTGTGCATGACTAAAAAACAATTATGGTCAAATATCGCGATAAAAACTAGCACAGAATTTGACGTTTCAAATCAAATAGCAATTCTGCGCTTTGACTGACATGTCATGGCATATTCGATGACTAAACCGTAAGAACCGTTAGCCCGCTAGCAAGCGATGAGGCCAACCCAGATGGAGGGTCGGAAGAGACCCACCGTAGAAGTTTACCATACTGCCAGTATTGGGGGCGGGAGGGCCAAAGCGGTGAGTTAGTTGGCAGCCAAAGACCGTGGTTTGGAGTCCACGCTAAACTGTAAGTCCCTAGCTAAAAAGAGCCATTTATGAAATAGTTGCCTAGTGAAACAAGTAGCTACTATTATTACTACATGTTACGTGCATTGTCTATCGCAACGTTAAAAATACATGATTTTTACACGAAAAATGTTGGCAGTCCTTGTTTAATTAAACCCTCATAAAACGTCCATATCAACTGAGTAGTCCACTGAGGTCGAACAAAAACATTTTTAAAAAGTTACGTACACCAGTAATATATATGAAATGTGTTGTAAACGTTTTGTAGTTAATCAATATTTCGACGTAAAACCATAACGTATTATAGTTTATCGATATAAGGAACATAAAAAACTTTGGCGTCTTTGAAGGCGACAATAGGATTTTTACCATCATCAAAGACACGGACGTTTTTTATGTTACTTATATCGATGTGGTGAACAGTAAAATAAATGTACACTACAATTCAATAAAGAGGTATTATATAATTATGTAGCAAATTATAATATTCAATGCCAATAATCAGTAATCAACAATAATAGTAATCAATTAATAAAATAACTAATTTTATTGTGCATTTATATTGTTTAAAAACATGTACCATTCATGTACGTATAATATACGTTCTATACAGGGTGAGTCAATAGTGTGTTCTCCTTCGATAACCTTTGAACCGTTAGTGATACAACGATTTATTAAATACAAAAGTTTTTGGGTCGATAAGATCTATCATTTAAAATTATTGTAAAATCTACAGGGTGCTTAAATTTTCTGTTACACACAGAAAATACTTTTTTTAAATGGAACACCCTGTATATTTTGTCACCATTTTATTAAATGAAAAGAGTATTACACAGTGTTTTTTTAGATTTGCATGCAACGTTGCCAAGTTATTTAACTTCTGGAAATATAAGGATTTATAAGGTTCCGTTTAATAATTTTTATTTACCTGTGAAAACAAGCTGGGTAAGCAAATATTATACTATTCTCAGTTCATACTACACGCTAAGTATTAGTACCTTTTTTTACATTATTATATTTTACAGGGTGTCCATGACGGCATGTCAATTAATCAGGGGCGTGCGGTGAGTTTGGATACAGGGGAAGCAGTTTGTGATAATTAGACAACCCCCGATTCCAAAGCCGAAGCTGCACGGGCGAGGGTTATACTTATGAAAAAAACGCAGACACACAACCATACCCACCGACATTGCCAGTGCCGGTAGCGGGGATCGAACCCGCAGCGAAATAGAGAGTTTGTTCAGTCACACTTGCCATCGTGCACTCTCTAGTCAACTATAAATCGAGCCGGCTAGTTAAGTAGTTAACATGCACATACCTACCTATTTTTAATGTAGTTTGATCCGCCTCTCCCTTTTTTGCGAGGTCGGAAATAACTTCGTTGTAAAAGTTTGAATTTTAGGACATCTCCTTCACAAAGTCATTTTTTATTGTCAACAGGGACAATTTTGAACGCCGCTCTTCACTGGTTGAATTCTTTGAAAAAGTTTTTATTCTTTTTAAGGTCGAAAAACTGCGTTCAACCGAGGTACTAGTTGCAGGTATCGTCAACACTAACACACAATTTCAACACTTCAGAGTAAGCCTGATCCAAACTATTTTCTTTTATAAAGGTAATCAGTTCGTTGGCGTTATGTTTCTGACTAATATCTTCTGTAGCATAAATAACTGAAAGTTCCGATCGTAACCCAACTATATCAAAAAAAATTCCGTAGTTATCACTCACTGAAGTGCGTTTTGTGGAAACTGTTTATTTTTAAATTTTGAATAAATTGTCAGTAAATGGGAATATTTCGGAGAAAATATTTAACAAAAAATTAAAATCAAAGTCTCTTTTCAATGAATCTAAGTAACCTCTGGATTCATTCAAAGTCTCAGTGTCCCAATCATCTTTGCTTTGTAAAATATTTTCAAATAAATCAATTAGAGGCTGTCGATATTCAGATACAGTTTGTACTAACCTCCCATTGTAATTCCATCGTGTTGGAGCAACTCTGGGTAGTCTCTTCTGTACTTCCAAATCTAAAGCTCGTGTCCGTTTTGATGATTTTGAAAAAAAGGTAGCTATTCCACTAATACTTGAAAAAAATACTTTGCACTCTTTAAGACACGCTGCAGATTGAGCAAGAACTAAATTTAATTGATGCGCAAAACAATGTACAAATATTGCATTCTGAAAAGTCTCTTTTACTTTGGCCCGCAGGCTCACCAATTCACCAGCCATTTCAGCGGCCCCATCATAACTTTGGGCGATAAGTTTAGCACCACACTGTAGATCATCGACTATCTGACAAATTATAGCCGTTCTCTGCGTTGTTACGTCTAAAAATCCTAAAAAGCGCTCTTGGACTTTCCTATTTGTATTTATGTAGCATACTATGATTGACAACTGACTAATATTCGTAATATCGGTTGTTTCATCTAACATAATTGCAACAAAAGGAGATTTTTTTATTTCTTGCTTGATCTTTTCTAAAACAATATTGCTTATCGACTGAAACAAATAATTTTGAATATGATTTGATGTACCGCGAAATACCATGGAGTGTTCCAGATGGTTACTTAAAATTGTATCGTATTTTGCTAATAAATCAACTAAATTGATGAAATTGCCCCTATTAGCAACGATCTGAGATTCAGTATGACTTCTAAATCTAATCGTTTTCGCCGAGAAAACAAACAATGTCAATAAGTCTTTTTTAATACATCTCGATTTTTTTTTACAAGTTCATTATGCTTACGGTCACTTTCTTTCAACTGCTGATCTAATAAATGCTCAATTCGTGATTTTCCAAATGTTTTTTCTTTTAGCACCGTTCGCAAATGAGTTTCACACTTACCATGGCCCTTTGTCACTTTGTGAATGTGGTTTAAATCTGAAAAGCCATTTTTATTCCAAACACCTTTTTCATTTGTGAAAGGTACACATGGCCAACACATCAATTTACACAAATTTTCACAACCCGTTAACCACTGATTAGCACTGTACATTTCAATATTAAAGTACCTATAGCATGATTTAAGTTTGGTTTTTAAAAGTTTTAAATCTGGTGTTGGTCTCCCGTTTCTAATAATATCCAGTTTATTTTGAAACTAATATGTTGAAAATCCCCTTTTCAACAAATTACACACCACACAAACGCAAAATAATATTTTCCACAGTGCTAGGACCAGCTTCCAAATTGAATAAGCAATTCTAAAACTAATGTTCAACGTTTTAAAAATCACTTGTCGCCGCACCACAGGTTTAGAAACACCAAAAAAGTTTTTACAAATATAGCACAAAAGCTGAGAATAATACTAGGAAGATTAATATTAAGTATAATATTAAAATCGATACTAAAATCGAGATTAATATCTATAAAACAAAACGCATTAAGATTCTATACGGCTCAGATATCAAGATTATGAAGTGGGGATGGGATGCATTTCAAGAAGTTGCTTATATCGAACACAGAACAGATATTGAAGTCGCGCGAATTCGTGTTGGCTCGATTAATCGAGTGCGTCATCGTTACGGTTTTATCATGCAACATTATCTCAACTGTTGAAAAGCATGGCCGTGTCTATTGAAACTGGGTAAAAGTAAATTTTAATGATTAATATATGTGATAAATAATAATTAGGTTCTAATTATTTGTTTTTTTTTTAATATACCCAGGGGAAGCACTGCTTCCCTTGTTTCCATGGACCGACCGCCACTGCAATTAATGCGAATTTCAAATGGGAAAAACTCTGTTTTGGAACACCCTGTATTTTTTACGTGGTTGGATTCCTCCTTCAAATTGCTTTCTTGTTGTATAACACTTCCTATACCTAACTGTTGTATTTTTGGAGATAATTGAGGTTTTCTCTTTAACCTCACAATCATACTAAAAATTAATACAATTTTATCAAGAATGGCTTTGGAAAATCAAAAATTGCGGTCAGGCGAAAAATTATTTTCTATAAAATGGTAAAGGAAACAGTAAAAGTAGCAAATTTATTGAACTTGAATGACAAAATTTACACCTCACCTTAGAGGTGACCTCCTAGTTGTAAATTACAAATTATGATTCTATGAAGAAAATTTTGCAACATATTAGGCGTGATGGTGTCGACGCTAGTCGAATTCTTTGCTGCATGTCTTCTCTTGTAGTTGGTGATGTTTTGTACACTAATCCTTTAAAGTACCCCCACAAAAAAAGTCCAATTTTGTCAAATCTGGCGACCTTGGTGGCCATTGAACTGATCCTCCTCGACCTATCCAGTTGTCACCAAATGTAACATTTAAAAAAGTTTCTTACGGCAATACTAGGTATAATGGGGTGGAGCTCCGTGGTGCTGGAACCACAGCCTCTGTAAGTTATTTTGAGGACACCCGTTTAACAATCCTGCCAGTACATTTTGTAAAAAATCGAGGTACATGTTCCCAGTCAAGTGACCATTAAAGAAATGCGGTCCAATTACATATTCACCTACTATCCCTGCCCACACATTGAGTGACCATCGGTGTTGATTATCTACAGTTCTCGTAAAATGAGGGTTCATGGTATAATAGTAGTGTAAGTTATGTCTATTAACACAACCATTTTTATGAAATGTGGCCTCATCAGTGAATAGCACGAAATCAAAAAATTGCGGCTGTTGGTGAATCTTATTGAGTGTTCACTCACAAAATGTTACCTTACGTTCGAAATCATTTGGCTCTAGTTCCTGAAGCAGTTGAATATGATAAGGATGAAAGTTTTGTGTCCTCAATATTCTTATTACAGAAGATTGACTTATATCAAGTTGTCTATTAATTTCTCACGTACTTATATGCGGATCTTCAATGACACTTAATGTAACTTGAAACACTTTTTCCTCATTTGTTGCTAGTTTTGTACGTTCATGTTTTTCATAATTTACATGTCCAGTTCGTTCAAACCTTTCTCGCAACCTTTCAAATGCAGAATGGTGAGGATGTCTTTGTTCTGGATAACGCTGAATATAAATTCTTGATGCCAATAGCGGATTTCTCTCCCCTTCTCCCAATGCATAAACCATGTCGATCAACTCTTCGTGTGAAAAATTCATAATTTATTTAACAAAAATAATTAACTCAACTAGGAAATACAGAAGTCACCACCAAGTAAAATTAATTACGTGTAAATCACAAAATATCAGTTTAACAGCACAATTTTTGTTTTTTCAAAGCCATTCTTGATAAAATTGTATTAATTTTTACTATGATCGCAAGGTTAAAGAGAAAACCTTAATTTTCTCGAAAACTTCAACAGTTAGGTATAGGAAGTGTTATACAAAAAAAGAAAGAATTTTGAAGGAGAAATCCAACCACGTAAAAAAATACAGGGTGTTCCAAAACAGAGTTTTTCCCATTTGAAATTCGCATTAATTGACATGCCGTCATGGACACCCTGTAAAATAGAATAATGTAAAAAAGGTACTAATACTTAGCGTGTAGTATGAACTAAGAATAGTGTAATATTTGCTTACCCAGCTTGTTTTCATAAGTAAATAAAAATTATTAAACGGACTCTTATAAATCCTTAAATTTCCAGAAAATGTTAAATAACTTGGCAACGTTACATGCAAATCCAAAAAACAAAATATCACTGTATAATACTCCTTTCATTTAATAAAACAGTGACAAAACATACAGGGTGTTCCATTTAAAAAAAAGTATTTTTTTGTAAGTAACAGAACATTTAAGCACCCTGTAGATTTCACAATAATTTTAAATGATAGATCCTATCGACCCAAGAAACTTTTGGGTCGATAGGATCTATCGAAATATATATATATATATATATATATATATATATATATATATATATATATATATATATATATATATATATATATATATATATATATATATATATATATGATTAAATATGATTTATATATATATATATATATATATATATATATATATATATATATATATATATATATATATATATATATATATATATATATATATATATATATATATATATATATATATATATATATATATGTATATTTCGAGTTCTTTCGTGCAATAGTTAGTTGCTTAGTGAAATGTTACGATATTTATTTAGGTAAGTACTTATGTACCTATTAAATTTTGTTTTATTTGGTATAATGCTTGTTATATTTTTAAATAACAACTTACAAATAATTACTGGTAGAATTCGAATATATTGAACCCTCACTTAACCTGCGCCTTTCTCAAATACGAAGGAAATAAAAAAATTGAAAAAAGTAAGTACCTGTTTATTATATAATATGCATGTTCCAAATCACTCAGTAAAATCTAACCATCTTTCTATTATCAATAGTAACCGAGATCCTAGTGACGGCGAATCACGAAGAGACCCAAAAAAATGTTAAAAAAACTTCTATTAAACCTTTTTTTAAATCTTAAAATTATAACATGAAAAAACCCAAGAGAAACGATAGAAACCACGTAAAAATTTAAGCATATTAATAATTAAAAATTATCGTTTTACATATATTAATATTTAATGTTTATACTTTCGTTATCTGAAACTTGTAAAACCGCGACATTTTTAAGTTGATTGTGCGTAAAAAAGACACGATTTCTTCAAATGGTGTTTGGACATTATAAACGTCTTTCCAACGTCTATATGTTTACTGGGTGGTAACTATCTAATTGCTTACTGTTTAGAATAGAGTTAGTAAGTCACTTACGGAATGCAGGGGCATGGTGGTTAGTGAAATTATTTAGGTTAGTCACATCTTAGTACTGGAGCATGGAACTCAAGCGATATTTTAAGACTTAACTATCAAAACTAAATAAATAACTTTTGCAGAGAAAAGCGTTAAAAGTTGCAAAAAAGTATGTGCCCCATGTTATGTTTTAGTCAATTTGTGAAATATTTGAAAAACACTTTTTTTGGAATCGGGTGGAAAATATGTCAACAGGTTCCAATGTCATCAAAAAAATATTGTTTTTTTTTTAAGTTACACTGTCTTGATATTTTATTTTAGATTCATTTTTCACTGTGCAAATTTCAAAACAAATAATGTTTTTTTGTAAATTTTGAAATCTGCCGATATATTTTTTTACCTGATTCTGAAAAAAAAAGTTTTGGAAATATTTTACAAATTGTCCAAACAGTTACCCGGAGGGCACTCCATTTCTGCAACTTTTTTTCGCAAATTTCAATCGCAATCGTTTTTGATTTTATATCACAAGGGATTCACCCATAATTTGGAAAATGACTAGAAAGGTACTATTGACAACACTTAGAAAGAAGTTTGCATAAGCAGTGCTAGAGGTGGATTAATCCGATTGGAGGCCCTGGCGTAAAAATTTGGAGCCCTTAGGCCCAAGCTCCAAAACAAAAAAAATAGTGTAAAAAAAGTAATGACTTTTTCGGAAAAATTTAAGTATTAGGCGTTTAATGTGTTGTTTAAACCAGCAATATGTAGCTAATTATAAAACTCAACGTTTCAAGAATAATCAAAAACTTATTCAAAAAATTTAACAAAAACTAAGTTACCTGAGTAAAGAAGGTATTTTATATGAATTTGCGTAAAACTGTGCATAATTCACTAAATTATTGATGTTGACTCTTTTACTTTGCAAATAATTCATTGAAATATTAAAACTGTAGTTACGCCACTGGACTGTGTAGACTGGAAAGATGGGTCTAGAATTGTACGAGAAGGGCCGGGGAATGTTTAGGAATATTCTAGACCGCATGAATGGATGTATATATATAACATGTACGGTAGGCCGAGAAGTCAGTCTGAATTGAGAATTGAACGAGAGAAGAAAAAATAAGATAGACTTATGTGTTTACTTGTGATTATAGTAATGCCAGCAGTGGCGGCTGGTGGATTTAAGTTATACAATATCTCAATATTGGAGCATGAAACCCAAACAATATTTTAAGGCACGACTCTTAATAGTGATAGAAGAAATTTTGCAAAAAAATTTTTTTTAAAAAATTGATTTGTAATTTTTTCTCAATTTAAAAAAAAAATTTCTGCAAAACTTCTTCAATCAGTACTGATAGTGGTGCCTTAAAATATTGCTTGGGATCCATGCTCCAATATTGAGATATTGTATAACCTAAATCCACCAGCCGCAACTGAAAGCCAGTCATTAATTTATTGTTGTTAATTATTAATTAGTTAATAAAGGAGTGAGTAAGTGTTACCTGGACTTTCAATCAACGAATCTACGAGTATAGCTGTTTGTGGGGGAAAGCAAACACATGACAATTTGGTGTCGAAAGTGGATTTGAGGAGAAATTTTTGATATATTCGAAAAGGTTCTGCAGTTTACGTGTGAGTTAATGCCAACAAAAAGAAGTATGGCTGAGAAACAAACACAGGACTTGCTTGCAATACTGTTGCAACAACTGGAGCATTCCAGAGAAATGATAGAATCGCAAGAGGGGACAACATGAAGAGAAAGAATAACAGAGAAGACGACAGGATGAAAAAGAACAAGGGAGAAAATGCTAGGAAGAATAAGAAAAACAAGAGAGAATACGACAGGAAGACAGAAATGAAGGAAGTAAAAGATGGAAGGCCTGAATATAAGACGTCAGGAAGAAAAAGAAGTGCAGAAAAGGGAAAGCCGGGAAGAATAAAAAAAAATATGGAGGGGACAGCATCAAGTCGTGCTCTCGGTCACTGAACAATTTAAGGAAGATCTACAAACCGAAGTCATGGAAGTTAAAGGAGAACTCAGTAGTTAGTAGAAAAAATATTGAAATTTCCCCACCGGCATTGTTAGACAGTATTTTTAATTAGATTTACTTAAATAGTCTGTATTACTTTAGTCCAAATAATATCCATAAGGGTCTCATTTAGTTTTCAAACATTAACGCCCATTGTTTTCATAAATTGGACATCCACAAGACGTCCACGACTGGACTTATAAATAACAACCTATAAATGTCCATTTCATGTCTTATAATGTAGTCCAATTGATTCCCTACAATGTGGTCCACAGGGATATGCGTGTGACATTTGGATGTGCATAAAACATCCATTGAATGGACAAGAAACGCACGTACATTAGACGTACAGAATGTACATTGCAGATGTCCATTGTACATCCTGTGGATAGTTGTGTGCTATTTGGAAAATAACACTAAATCAATAAAAAAAACGTATTTTTTCTGCTAATAATTTGAAAATTCTATAGGGCATGCGACCCTCCTATCGCCCTTGCGGACGCCCCTGGTTTTCTATTTATATCCTTGCACATTATTTACAATTAATTATTAATATTGTTATAGGAAGTCTGCAAGTGTAACAAATTTATAAAAGGAAATATCACCTATATGTCATTCACATATTACTAATGTGCCATGTGCGCTATGATATCTACATACTTTGGCGACATACAGTTTATTTTGGAGGACGAATAAGACAAAAATTGATTTGGATGAGAGTTTATCCATCGCGGCACCACGGAAAATCCTCCGTGCGTTGATATTTACGTCAAGGCGGCTGGTGAGTCGCGGCGCACTAGATCTGAGCAAGATCGCATAGGATAGTGAAACAGCTGACGGCCGCCAGTTGTATTTAGAACTCCCGTTTGGTCGTTTCGCGGAATTTGACCGAAATCGTCCTCAAGGCACAATAATGACAATACATCGAATTTAGCAATAAATATGCTAGTTGATTTGTAGATGATAGCATATTCTAGTGATTTTTAAATAGACTTTAAGTCATAATTTCGTAAAATGGGTGAGCGCGAGAGGATAACTAAGAATCCCATTCGTGTCGGTTTTTACGACATCGAAAGGACTATTGGTAAAGGAAATTTTGCAGTGGTGAAGCTTGCCAAGCATAGGATTACTAAAACTGAGGTAAGCTTTAAACTGCTATTTTGTCTAGCCCGTTGATGTGCAGGGGATAGTGGATACTAATAATCTTCGGGGAGAGATGCGGATTCTGTGTATACATTATTATATACAGGTATCTATAAACTAAAAAAACTTTTTGAAAATTGTGCATACCGCGTTTTCAAGGGTACTGCAGTTATTTTCAACTGAAGCTAGATAATTAAGAGATGTACCAAAATTTAAAATATATTGTACCCCTTACCCCTACAAGTACTTAAGTTACATTTTATTCGGTTTGTTTTTACCTGAAATATTAGATACGTTTATTTTTCAGCCTCACGTTTATTTGTTTTTTTTTTTAACTAGTACATTCTACTAGGTATTTATAATACCTACTTTAAATGTTTTAAATTAACTCGTAAGGATCGTCCGTTTCAAATAATTATTTTTAGCTTTAGTTTAAGTACTCGGTTTTTAAATTTTAAAGGCTGAATATAAACGTTGGTTCCACACGTAAAATCGATATTAATGGAATACACCACTATTATAGAAATATTAGATTAATTAAACAATATTAAACTGAAGAAAATCATTGACGTAGATCTATAGAGATTTTTATTTGTTTTTGATTGCCGACAAAAATGTTAAAGAACAGATAGAGATCCTAGGTAGGTACCTAATTCAATTATTTACTGGCTAAATTTATCTCGCTGATATTTTTGTGTGCGTAAGTACATCGCGAGGTGCATTATACTTTTGAGATAAAATTAAATGAGATGACATATTCATAATAATATCCCCAGAATATAACAAAAAATAAACAAGCGTTTATTCCATTTAAGCTCATTTTTTCGAGAAGCTCTCGGGTCCGTCGATTTTATTTTTCAAGGGCGACACTTTCATTGGGTATTTTCGATCGTACCACTTTAACCCTTAAGCGGTGGTGGAATCCACCCCTAAAATTTTAAATGGCAAGGGGTCAAGATTTAAAGATCATTAAAGTGTCCGTTCAACGGTGTTTTACTTTGCGAGAAATTGCGTTCTAAAACTAAAGAATATAATGAAGTAATTACTTACGTGTCAGATTATTAAATGTTAGAAATGACGACTACCAACTTTCATTGCTCAAATCGTTATGGCACATTCTGGAGTATTTGTGGAGTTAGAGTTACGTTGTTGTAAGTCTTCTAAAGAGACCGGTTGAGTTGCGAAATTTTACGTCTTTAGCGACCCCACTAAAAGAAATCCGATGGAGACAAATCTGGCGACCGTGAGACCATTCAATGGCGCTTCTATTTCCAATCCATTGACTCGGAAACCTTCCATCCAAATACTGTCGAACAGGCAGTGCATAATAATAAGGGGTTCCATCGTATTGGAATATCAACTGATCTTCGAGGTAATTTTCATCATCTTCGATAACATCAGTTACCATTGGATCAATGTTGTCTTCTAGCAACTGTAAATACATTTCTTCAGTCAACTTACCAGGTAAGAAAAAAGAACCTAGGAGACGGTCACCAAATGTGTCAACCCAAACAAATAATTTTTCTGTGTTGGGTACATACCTACTTATCCTCAGATTAAATTCTGACCAATAGCGATAATTATGGCGGTTGACTTACGAAAAAAGAGCATTCGCCGGAAAAAACAGACGTTAAAAAGGAAATTTGGATTGTTAATAGACCATTCTCTTAAAATCACAAAATTTCAAAGGCGGTCAAAGTCATCTTCATTGAGTTCCTGTCCTCTAGCAACTGAATTTTGTATGGATGGAACTTGTATATTTTAAAATCTGTTGAATACTGGTTCGGCTAATACCAGACCAACTGCCTCGTACCCAAAGTAGGATCGACAACAACAACGTGGCCCAAAACCGCTACTTCTACCGCTTGATTTCTTGCCCTTTTTTTAGAATTCCACTTTTCATTAGCTATAAATCCACAATCCCGGAATTTTGCCACTAACTCCAAGGCATACTTTCGATTGAATTGCTTATCTGCATGTTGTTGATTGAACAACTAAGTTGTTTTATTACCACATTCATTGTTTCTAATATATTGGTCTAATATATTAATTGCCAATAGATAAGATGAAAAAAAAACAAGAGCCAAAAATGTGTTATAAAATTATCCTGAACATGATATACTTGATTTTTTAATTTTACTAAACAATTTCAAGGAAAAAAACACCTAGTTAAATGAGGTAAGGTAAAATAGAGGTCCTTCATTCTTGGGCTTTTTCAGATTATTTAATTTTATAGACACCCAAATCTTATTTGTGTTAATTGCAGTGCTATTTTTCGATGAAGCAAAAGTTTTCAACATGAGTAATTATTTTTCTCTTAAAATGAATAATAGAAAGAAAAGTTTTTCTCTCCAGAAATCCCGGGGGCATACACTGTAGACAGACAACACATACTAAATAAAAGTAAATAAAAAAAAAGATGTGTTAAACTGAAAATTTTACATTTCGTAGGAGAGTTTAAGGTGGCGTTTGCACTCCTTCGTCGCCAGGATAACTTTAAATCGCAGTTAAAATTTTTCTGTTAATAATATCGGAAAACGAAAACATACGGTTCATTCTAAATACCATATAGATTTAATATATAAAATTACAGGCAATACTAATGCGTATTTTTAACTTAGAAAATAGCAACATTTTATTTGGTGTTATTTTATGAAACTAAATAATCGTAGTTTCTAAGTTAAAAAAATATGCATGTAATTTCATATGTTAAATCTATATGGTATTTAGATGAACCGTATATTTTCGTTTTTCGATATTGTTAACAGAACAATTTTAACAGCGACTTATAAATTTAAATTGAATTGGTGAAAATGCAATCTAAAACCGCCCCCATGTAAATATTGAAAAATATTGATAAATATCGTAAATCGGAAGAGCAAAATAGCACGTGGTAAAGTAAATATCTATAAACAAAAGTGATACCCTGCGATCCAGGATATCGATGTTTCTATTTAGAAGATAGTAAAACATATCAACTCGACTACTCCATCAAATTTGTCACAAATTTCGGCAAACCGGCGCATCCACCTAAAACTACGTTACAGTTTTTTCTTCCCTGACACTTTCAGACACTCTTTCAAAATAGTGACTTTATGGACACATATTTCCCCACATTTTCTTCAAGAAATGTAAAGTACAAAGCGGGGTCTAGAGTATTACAAATCCTTCATGAGTGAACAATAATAAATTAATACACAAACGAAATTAAAAAAAAAACAAGTTTCCATCACACCTTCTTTGTATATTAATGCCACTGTTCCATAAATAGTTTAGAAAATAAATATACAATTTAAACAATAAATAAAATTTTATAGGTGTATTCTCATAAAGAATTTTTATGATTTTGAGCCAAAAATTTGTAATTGCGTAACAACGAAATATTAAAAGTAGTTACTAGATTTTAACAAAAATATGAGTAGTTAAAACATTAATGAATATGGTAAACATATCAAGTATTAACAATTATTAAAAATATGTGAAAGTACCTTAAAGTAGATGAAAGGTAAACTACCAGGTAAAATACATTAATAAACATTTAAAAAACATCTACGTAAATGTACAGAATATAATTTTGTACAAAATAACATAATATCCTTTACTACAAATACTCCAGTCAGTAGAGAATATGATAGAAATTATATGTATGTACAATATTTTAAACTGGTTAATATCCAGGGGCAAGTAGTGTATATTTCAAATCCAAAATCAATATCACTTCAAAATTATCCAGAAATTCAAAGGAGGCTGTTGTTTTTTACCAAAAAATACCAAAACAATTAACAAATAATTACCAACAGTTAACCCTCAAACACGTGATGGAATGAACAGAAGAAAAACGAGATTTCAATTATACAGTACATCTATACAAGTTTGCCAATAAATCCATTTAGGACTTGTTTTACAATCTCAGATTAATTGAAAGTTCAGGAACTCAGGAATGCTGATAACTGATTGGTTCATATTCAGCTTAAACTACGATATCCGAATTACATTGAGAATAGAATCGAATCCTCGATCGAAACATCGATCGAAACTAATCAATAACTACAATATAATACTGTGCACAAATAATTTGATGTTATTAACAATTTAGCGAGATGAAAAAGACGCTGCTTTTCAACTTTTATCTAGAATTACTTGCTTCTTCTTGTATTGAATACTCACTTCCTGCAAAATAAATCGGTGTGGTCATGAATATCCAATGTGGATCTGTTGCCCTTTTCAAAGCTATTTTTTTTTTTTAGAATATGTCAAGCGTGAAACGACATATATTATTTGTTTATATAATATCCATAGATACTTCCATAAAACTGTTGATACGTAAATATTATACAATATTGATTTTGTTCAGTTCTTTTTTTAACATCGGTAACCACGTTGTACCACATCTACAAAGAAATGGGATAAACATGATTCTTCATTCAATAATATCATTGCCGATTCCTTACTTTTTCTTTTTTTGCTGTCCACTTCTTTCATTAAAATTTTTGCCAAATCCCAGTTTATTCTATATCCATTTTCCCAAGCATGTTCGCAAATTTTCGATTTCTCAATTTCACCCCTTCTAATAGTTACACGTGTGACCTCATTCCGGCTCTGTATATATTTTGATATCATTATGTTCTTTATGCATAATAGCTATTGTTATATCCATTGTTTTAATCATTGACGTAATTGTAAACGATTGTATGTAAATAATTGACGTATTTGTGAACGATAAGGAATCCTATAAATATAGAATCCGGATTCCTCATCGCCAGAGCTAATTTATACTTTGTACTAGTAACTTATATCAATAAATAAGTATTCATGTTTAGTGTATCGTTTAATTCCTAAACGCCCGCTAAGTGAACACGTAATTGGCGCAGTCGGCAGGATAGTGCCCTTTGGACCAAGAATCCAGAATTTGCATCCATTGATTGACTTCAGTCATTAAGGCACTAACACAAGGAACCAGGAACAAGAATCGACCCAGGTCAAGTCATTGGTAAGTCTGTGAGTCTTCTTTCTTATCCTTTCCTTTCTATTGATATAATTCAAGTGCATACATATTTTTGTCTCTCCGAATTTATCGACTGTATATCGATAAACCGTAAACCCTTGGAACGTATATCCAAATCGAACTTATTGACTGTATATCAATAATTCGAGTAGTTTTATAGTTAGATTAAGTTGAACTTTTTTATTATTATTATTATTTTATTTTGTTTTTGCAAGTTATATTACTAATTTGAAATACAATGGCAACTCCAAGTCCAAATGTACAATATCAATTACTTAAAATGTTTATAGATGTCATACCAAACTTTGATGGTACTCCATCTCTATTAAATGATTTTATTGATGCTAGTGATGAATTAATCACAAATTACGCTGCAGATAATGAAGTGCAGAACAAATTTCTATTACGAGCAATTAAAAATAAATTGCAAGGTCAAGCTAGAATTAATGTCTCTACTAGATTAGAAGTAAATTCTTGGGCAAGTATGAAACAAATCCTCCTCCAAACTTTTGGTGATCCTCGCGATTTAGATACTTTGCAACAAGATTTAATTCATTTACATTACGATTCAAGACGCGAATCATTAGTTAATTTTAGTAATCGAATTTTACAATGTCAATCATTGTTAATGTCCAAATTGAGACAACACCCAGACTCTCGTGCAGTAAAAGAAGCCTTGAGTTCAGTTTTTCAAAAACTTAGTCTAGATACTTATGTTAGAAACCTTCCTCTTAATTTTCAACAAATGGTACGAACGAAAGAAATAGATAACTTAGAAGATGCAGTTATGTTCATTACCAAAGAGGAACAATTTCAACATTATAAACGAACCATTGAACAACCTATATATAAAAATAACAAAACTCCAAATCCACAATTCCAACAATCTCGCCCATCATATCCACAATTCCAACAATCTCGCCCATCATATCAACAATTCCAACAATCTCGCCCACCATACCAACAGTTCCAACAATCTCGCCCACCATACCAGCAATACCCACAATTTCAGCAATCCCGACCAAATCAACAATTCCAACAATCTCGTCCACCATACCAACAATTCCAACAATCCCGTCTACCATACCAACAATATCAACAATTTCAACAATCCCGACCAAATCAACATTTCCAACAACCTCAACATCAGCCTCATCAGTCCTATTGGCAAAATAAATCCATGCAGCCCGGAAATGCAATGCCAGTTAAGCATAACTACCCCACTAATCAACAAGCCTTTGGTACACCAAAGAATCACTCAAACACACCATACAAACCAACACCAATGTCAGGCATATCCTCTATTAAAACAAATCTCAATTTCAATGAAGCCGATATTACACCCCGAGTATATTCTTATGATAGCCCTTTTAATAATGATCAAGCTAACCCAAATAACCCTTTTGATATTAACCCCATTAATCCAAATTATGATCATCCAAATTATGATCATCCAAATTATGATCATCCAAATTTTGATCATCCAAATTATGATCATCCAAATTATGATCAAAACGAATCGGAAGAAGTCAATGAATCACAATTCAATGAAGAATATATCGAAGAATCAAATTTTTCGACGGACACCTATTCGGACAACCCTACTTAGAACTAAATCACAATTTAACTAATAGTTCCCTTCCCTATATCCAGATTCATAATCCCCCTCTCAAATTACTCCTCGATACAGGTAGCTCTAAAACCATTATCAAACCAGAAGTAGCTCAAAAGTACTTCCCAAATAATATCATTTTTAACCCAATCCAAATCAAAACTGGATCAGGACAAATAGTTGTTAATCATCAAGCTAGAATTCCTTGCTTTCCAGAATTCAATGCTCAAACAGATCTAGAAGTTATCTTGTTTGATTTCCATAATTTCTTCGACGGTGCTCTAGGCATTGAAGACATTAAAAAATTGAAGATTGACATCTCAACCAATCATAATACTATTTCAAATAACTACTTTTGCCTACCTATATTATATCGATCCCCGTATCAAGACCTGAATACAAATCAACTAATTAAAATTCCACCTCATCAAATTTCAAGACTAACTCTACCTACCAATTATCCCGATAACACAGAACTCCTAATTACCGAAATTCAATCAAATGAATACTACCTTCCTGCAACAGTCTCCAAAGTTAATAATGGACAAATATGTTTTGAAATACACAATTACGACACTCAAATTCATTGTTTCGACCCGAATAAATTAAAAGTCAGTCCAATGTCAGAATATGATACATATGATTACACTATACGAAGCGAACATACAAACAGCCAGGTACCAGACCTAACTTCCCTTTTACGTACATCACACTTAAATAAAGAAGAACGCACAAAACTTTTCCAGCTTTGTAAAAAGTACACGGACATTTTCAAAAAACCTGACGACGCTTTAAGTTTTAATAACTCAGTAAAACATGAGATCGCAACCAAAGACAACATTCCAGTACACGCAAAAAGCTATCGCTACCCTTATATTCACAAACAAGAAGTTAGTCAACAGATAGACGAAATGTTGAAGAATAATGTAATCAGACCCTCGCAAAGCCCTTGGTCATCACCAATATGGATCGTCCCAAAGAAGATGGACGCTAGTGGAAAACGAAAATGGCGACTGGTAATCGACTATAGAAAAGTCAATGAAAAAACAACTGATGATAGGTATCCGATACCTAACATTACAGACATACTCGATAGACTAGGCCGATGTTCATACTTTTCCACGATTGACTTAGCTTCAGGATTCCACCAAATTGAGATGCACTCCGACTCCATAGCAAAGACAGCCTTCACAGTAGACAATGGTCATTACGAATTTATCCGTATGCCTTTTGGTCTCAAGAATGCTCCAGCTACGTTTCAGAGATGTATGGATAACGTTTTACGAGATCTACAGAACAAAATCTGTATGGTATATATGGATGACGTTATAGTTTTCTCAAATGGATTACAAGAACATCTACAAAATCTGGAATTAGTGTTTCAAGCTTTCAGACAACATAATCTTAAAATTCAAATCGATAAAACAGAATTCTTACGAAAAGAAGTAGCTTTCTTAGGACACATAATAACACCAGATGGTATCAAACCAAATCCCGACAAGATAAAAGCAATTCAACACTTCCCTTTACCCAAAACTACCACCGAAATAAAATCATTCTTAGGTCTCTTGGGATACTACAGAAAGTTTATTAAGAACTTTGCTAAAATTACAAAACCACTAACTAGTTGTTTAAAAAAGGATACGAAAATTACTTTTACTGACGAATATGTTAACTGTTTCAAAATTTGCAAATCACTATTAATGAATAACCCAATACTACATTACCCTGACTTTTCCAGACCTTTTGAAGTAACTACAGACGCCTCTAATTATGCTATCGGCGCTGTACTTTCACAAAATGACAACCCTATCAGTTACGCTTCACGAACCCTTAATCCTTCAGAAACAAATTATTCAACTATAGAGAAAGCATTATTATCAGTCGTATGGGCCTGTAAAACCTTCCGCCCTTATATCTATGGAACCAAGTTTATTATATATACAGATCATAAATCATTACAATGGTTGTTTTCCTTAAAAGAACCCAACTCTAAATTAGTCCGTTGGAGACTTAAATTAGAAGAATATGATTATGAAATCAAATACAAACAAGGTAAACAAAATAAAGTTGCCGATGCCCTCAGTAGAATCAAACTAGAATGTAACATCAATGAAGATGAAGATAACGCAAGCATTCAAGCTCAATACGGTGACTTAGATTCAATAATCGATAGCATCCTTAATGAAGAACCAAACATCCTTAATGAAGAACCAAATGAAAACGAATTAATGACAGTAGACGAATTAAATGAATTATTACCACCCGAAAATCATGATGATAATCAGACTGTACATACTAGTCATGAAGAACCCATTTTCACTATACCCTATACAGAAAAACCCCTCAACCATTTCAAAAGTCAACTAATTATTACAGAATCAAATACTACCCCTATTAACATATGCGATTCTAAAATAATATTTAACAAATTTAGACATTCCATCACCTTCCGTAGTAACTCAGATGATGATGAAACATTCAGGTTCTTAAAACCCTTAATATCGCTAGACAACATCACTTGCTTAAAAGTTTCAACCCCCTCGTTGGAAAGAAAAATTACCAGAATCTTGAGAACCTCTCTCACCCATCACCGGAACACTAAAATACTAATATCAAATAAAATTGTAGACGATGTCCTCGCGGAACCCGAACAACAACAAATAATACAATATCACCATCAAGGAAAAACGTGTCACAGAGGAATTAAAGAAACTATCAAATCAATTCAACGAAACTATTATTGGCCTAATATTCAAACTGACGTTACCAATTATATCAACACATGTCAAACTTGCCTTTTATCTAAATATGATAGAAACCCTCAAAAGATCAAACTTCAAACATCAAACACTCCTTCTAAACCTTTTGAACATATCCACGTTGATACATTTATAATAGACAAACAATATTTTCTTACCATCTTTGATCCTTTCTCAAAGTTTGGTCAAGCCTATTATCTTGAAACCAAAAATAGTATTAATATCATGGAAGCCCTTTTTACTGTTTATTTCTCACATGGGAATCCCTAACAAAATCACAGCTGATAACGGAACGGAATTCAACAACCAATTAATCAAAGAATTTTGCCTTTTACACAATATTCAACTTCATTTTACTACTCCCTATCATTCCAACTCCAACTCCCCTGTTGAACGATTTCACTCAACCCTTATTGATTCAATAAGATGTTTAAAACAAGAACACCAGAAACCCATAAGTTATCTGATGACACTTGCTGTTCTTTTATACAATAACTCAATTCATTCAGTAATAAACATAACACCATTTGAGGTAGTTCACGGTCCCAGAACAAATCCCTTTGACCTTTCACCTCAATTAATTATCAACCAATACACGACCCAGCACAGGGAAAACCTACAAACCTTACATACACAAATCAAGGATAGAATTACAAGCAATAAAGAAAAGGTCATAACAAAATGTAATACCAAATTACAAAACCCAGAACAGGTTCACACTGATCAAGACGTCTTTGTACGCACAGAACCACGTAGACCAAAAGATTATCCGCGATTTAAAAAGACAAACGTAATTAACGATGACAATAATAAAATACTAACCGACATAGGATTAGTACATAAAAACAAGGTTAGAAAGCAGAGAAAACTTATCAAACAAATTTCTTTGCAGGATGATAATGAATCTCATCACACACATCCTGACCTTCCTGATCATGATCCTACCGATCCTACCGATCCTACCAACACTAGCAGACGATATAACTTTCGACCCCGTCAATAGTGTCGCACTATTTGAAAAAATTGGCAAACAGGTATACACAATAGATCGATACCATACATTTATTCATAAATTAGACCTTCAACCACTATACACAACTTTTGACAAAATAATCTTAATGAGTAATCAAAATAAAGAAAGAAACTCAACCCAAGGCATTTCAGAATCACTCGTACACCAAGAGGAAAGTCTAAAAATAATCTTGTACCAGGAATTTCGAAAATTCAGACCAATCAAAAGAATAATTAAGAGAGGCCTGTTTAATTTCATTGGAGATATTGATAAGCAATTATTTGACACTGCAACTGAGAAAGATATGGAACAATTTGATTCCAAATTAAATACTTTATTAGCAAATGAAAAGAAACTCGGAACAGAAATTAATCTGCGTACTTCATTATTAAAATCATTTACCAACAAAACAAACGTTATAATGAAACAAATTGAAGCTAACAATATAAAATTAGAACAAAACATCAAATACTTCTCAGATCAACTTAGTATAAACTTTCAAAGGCAAATTATAATTAACCAATTTGAACTAATACTCTATTATGTTCAACAAATTGAACAAACTGTAAGCCTCCTTCACCTTAATCAAATTAGTTTCTTTTTATTAAGCCCTTCAGAAATAGATGATATTGTAACACACTTACGTACACTATATCCTCTTAATGAAATACCCCGTTTTGGATATATACAGTCTTATTATACTTATTTCCAACCAAGGTTATATTATGAGAAATTTTGTTATTATATTACTTTATCAGTACCAATTTTGGCAACACAACCACGCCTTGAATTGTATCATGTGATACCTATCCCCGTCCTTAATGTTTCTCTCTTTTATTATCCTAAATACCTTGTCACTGACTCACAAGACAACCACCAATGGCTTAGTTCGCCACCAAACGTTGTTGAGAATATTTATTATACACCTGAAGTCCGATATGAAACCGAATCCGATTGCCTTCTAGATATTTTCAGACATAGGAAACCTAGAAACTGTCAAGTAATTAGGACTGTTTATAAGACACCATATGTACTTCAGTTAAAATCCTCTGACTACATACTAATAGTCAGCAAAAGTACAACCATCGAATATAGTTGTAGAGCAGGAATCTCTAATACGAAGACTATCTCACAGAACTCAAAAATAACCATGACACCTGGATGCAAATTTTCAGTAGATGAAAAGATATACGAATATGAAGACCCAATCTCCACCAGCACCACATACCTTGTACCAAATATTTCACTACAAGGATTCCCAATGGTTCCACTACATAACATTTCCCTAGACAGTCTCTACAGGGAACAAAACTTAATCACCCATCTACAACCAGTGCATATAGAAGACTTCAAGCCTATACCTTGGCATTATGATTATGCTTGGAAAATTTTTATTGTAATATGCCTAATCACTTTTGTTTTAGTCCTCTTCTATATCAAATGTAAAAAACCAAAAGAAGGACTAGCAGTCTTTTTCAACAAAGCAAAGGACCAAGCAACCATACAACCTTGTACGCAAGCCGAATCTCCTGCAGACCCCCGGCTTCCCTTTTAAGATGGGAGGAGTTACACGTGTGACCTCATTCCGGCTCTGTATATATTTTGATATCATTATGTTCTTTATGCATAATAGCTATTGTTATATCCATTGTTTTAATCATTGACGTAATTGTAAACGATTGTATGTAAATAATTGACGTATTTGTGAACGATAAGGAATCCTATAAATATAGAATCCGGATTCCTCATCGCCAGAGCTAATTTATACTTTGTACTAGTAACTTATATCAATAAATAAGTATTCATGTTTAGTGTATCGTTTAATTCCTAAACGCCCGCTAAGTGAACACGTAATTTAATATAAGTTTTATGCTCAACTAATTTTATATAAATATTATTTATTTTGAAAAAGGAACCAGATTCGTTTTCCGACACGCTAGGAAAATATATTATTATTTTTGTGTCTCATATTCGTTGTCAAAAAACACCCTCTGACTAATCTTTTGACATAAAGTCACAAGCGCAAAGATTTATTTTTCTACTAACATACTGGGTAACTAACTATATTTTTTAGATAATGAAGACATTCATATGGTAATAAGCCCCAAAATGTGAAAGAAAGACAAAATATAACTTTTTAACATTTTTTATTTCAACAATCGTCTCAATTTAAACTAAATAAAGTAAATTTATAGTGCATCAAAATTAAACTGTGCTAAAGTTTTGAACATGAAAATACAATTATTGTAAATGTTTCGTCTGTGACTGATATATTTTCTTTCAGTTTGTAACCCCTTTCGTCACAAAATGATTAGGAAATGTTTCAGTATCGAATTATTACTTACTATAGATTTTTACATACATTTTCTTTAGTTTGTATGATAATTTTTTCCACTGACGCTGAACTAAATCGTTTTTGGTTCATTTTTTAAAAGACAAAACTGATGACAGATGCAGAAAACACGTCAATATACAAAAATAAATTACTACAAAATAGTTTCAGTAGGATAATATAATTAGATTATTCTCACTATAATAACAATATAACTGGAAAAAATTAAACACTTGATCAAAAATACTGCTAAATGATTGGAAAATAAAAATATTAAAAAATAATCACGGAAATAGACTAATGTGTGTGGTAAATACGATTTAAATATCCGCGATCTCATAACCCTCTATAATTGGTTAATATATAGCCAATATAAGTTGTCCACAGTATGGCAGTTTACATGTAGGGGACATTTTATTATTGTTGAATCAGAAATCCAGATTATATTAGGAAATTCGTGTCAAGAGGGCACACTGTATGCGATACGAAGCCAAATTTCAGTCTTCCTTCAATGTACTATGTCCAATACTTTAATACACATACTGTATAGGCAATGAGTTCTTAAAATGTTTCAACACCAAACGATGCGTGGGTTAATTATGAGAATTTTAAAGCCAAACTGTCAAAAAGTGTTTTTGAAATAAGTAATTCATTAATATTCCCCAAGCTGTAGTAAAATCCTGCATGATTTGTCTGAGCATAGTCCTCTCCGAAAGTATTCCGTATAACGTTAAATATCTGACGCTAGGAACTCGCCGACAGATGAAGCATAAAAACCATATTAACTATATTATCAAATAAAAATAAATACGTAATTTGGAACTAAAATCACCACAGGCGTATATGGCGCTGCGTCCGAAACGTTAGGGAATTATATTATTTTTGTGTTTCATATTAGTTGTCAAAAAGTGCTCTCTGACTAATCTTTTAACGTAAAGTCACAAGCGCAGAGGTTTATTTTTCCAGTAACATACTGGGTAACTAACTATATTTTTTAGATAACGAAGAATTATTCATGTGGTAGTAAGTCCCAAAAAAAGAGAAAGAAAACTTAGAGAATGCCACGAATAACGTTCAGACAATATTTATATTTTGCATTTAAACATAAAAAAATAATCTTTCGAATACCATTCGAGAGTAAGAATAAATTAGAAAAAAATTATCCGGCTCAAAGTTGTTACCATTCAGCAATAAACACTTGAGCCCTACGGGCTCTCGTGTCTATTGCTAAGCAACAGGTTCTCGAAAAACTGTCGAATTATTTTCAATTTATTCTCACTATTTTGTGATATTTCACTGATTATTTGCAACTAGCAGATAAGTTGTGTTATTATCACAGTCGTGTATTCCAAATTAGTTAAACACTTTGAAGAAAAAATATTTCACATTTGAGAACAGAAAAACAAGTCGATTTAAAAATGTTTTATTATAAAAAATTACAAAACTATCCAGCTTTTAAAGAAAACCTATTGGTGTTTGAATACTACCATCTTAACGAATGAATGTTACACTTTTTCTTTTTTTTTTTCTAGTGGAACATTCCAACCAGAAACCAAAGAATGCATTATAATTGAGCACACAGAGAAGTTCTACACTAAACAATAACCACAGAATGCCACTGAACAACTAATTAATACAGAACAAATCTAATAAAACTGACAAATCAGGCAAAAAGTACAATAATTAATAAATCTAGTCACAGCCACATCACATAAACAAATCGTCCAAAGATGACAATTGGCAAACCGAAACTCAGTGTGACCAACGCAAATACACTAATTTTTACCAATGATAAATTGAAATGTAACTAAATTGCCCACAGTATGGCGGCCCCCTATACGGGGACATTTTTTCAAGGTCGAGCCATATCAAATTGAGATCCAGATTATATTGAGAAATCCGTGACTCTTGACCGCACCAAAGCTAGATGGAAAATGAATTCGCTGAATTTGCCATTTAAGAGACCCATGTCTAATAATTCAATATACATCCTATATACAATTTTCCATGCACAATCGATCACCGTTTACGGACATGCCGAACACGCCTCGCTGCTTGTGGTGGAGGTCGCGATCGCGGTCGCTACATCGATGTCACCTGAATGTAAAACAGTCCTGCTTTTAAATGTGATCAGTGATCACACACGGTTGGAGTGAAATGCTGTTTGTATCCTTGATATGTGCGATTACATTTAAAGAAGCATGAATATTTTACATAGAGCGACCGCGATAGCGACCTCCACCGCGAGCAGCGAGGCATTTTCGGCAATGAAAGCAGGCATAGATATCAACGCCCTCCGGTTATTTAGTAGCGACGAAGCTGTACCTCTTGTTATATTTAACACTGCCGTATTCCTGTTAACTTTGATGCCACACCTGGTCTTTGAAAATCTCTGAAAGTATGGACACAATTTGTTTGCATTTACGGAACCCCTTTGTGAGGACCGGTCTGAAGTTTGTTTCAGTAAGTTCATAGTACAAGTAGATCTGCCACTCCTTAAAATATGTCAATATTAGTCGTCCCTTAAATGATTGATAAAAGAAAATATGTATGTAATATTTAGCTACGGCTAGATTACATATACTTATTTTTAATTATTTCATTTCATAGGTCAAGATTAAGTGATTAATATTTTTTATAATATAATGCTCGGAATACGTCATTTAAGTCTCATATATAAGTCAAATGTGTTGGAGATAAGATTTGACTTTCAGATATTTTGTCACAAGGATACAAATTATCACCATTAAATAATTTCTACATAGCGTTTGTACCGAAATATGATAATTTTTTTACAATGACGTAAATAAAAAAATTTAGCCTATATATTTTTACGTAAATTCATGTATGAATATCAACAGATTTATAACAATGATCAAACTTTAAATGGGGGTCAAGAAGTATGGAATATTCGTATTTGATTGATATGTTCCTGCTGATAAAATCAGAAAATCCGCAATAACAGAGTTATCAAAGTTGTGTAAAATAATTCTTTTTTTTTTTTTCAATTTTTTTCCCTCAACCGATTTTGCCCAAATTTTGGTCAGGCATTTTTTGAGTGAAACAAGTACGAAGTGACAAATGTTACGATCGATAATTAAACCTAAAAAATTCAGAAAATCAAATTAGACATATTTGTATAAAAAAATTGTTATAAGAATAATAGATAAATCAGCCCAAACAGCCAAATCATACAATTGGCTATAAACATAATTTTTTTGTGACAATAGTCGATCTATTGCCAAAGCAGTTTTCCATTAGTTTTGAGAATGAAAGCAGAGACTATTCCGATACTTCAACTTTTATAATCTAAAATATTTTTACTCTTAACAGTTTTACTATCAGGCTAATATTTTTTCAGGTGTGAACTTTTTTTGGATAGGCAAACATTTTTTTTCAAAAAACTAATATTTGACTAAGCTGAATTTTATTTAATAAACATTTTGAATAATTTATAGGAAGTGGCTTAATGCCCAAAGAAGGTGCGAGGAAACATTCTAAATGCCAGAATTAAACAATTATAGAAAATATATTAAACGACCTCTCGTATTTTGGCGTAGACTAAAGGAAATCTTTGAGGAAAAAATTAGAGAATTCTGTTTCGTTGTTTTTCATAGATGAGAGTTTCTGAAGGTATAAAGTAAAAAAATGCTTTTATCTCACATTTGGCGGATGCGCTGCCGAAAATCAAAATTTTTGTCAATTTCATGTCGATTTAAAAAAGTTATGCTCACAACTTGACCACAGATAAGAGTTTGAGGGATTTGAAATGTTTTAACAGCATTCATTATTCAATCAATTTTTTTTTTAAACGGACTAAGCGCTAGAGACAAGTCAGGCAGCATAAAATTTTTTCCTAAAAAAGATTTCCTCTATTTTCTCCTCAAACTCGACGATTTCTTAGTATAGATTTAATAAAAAGTCAACATTTTTCGTTAATATAATTGGAACATTTCTACGCAGGTTCCAGCGCCAAAGATAATTTAAATAATATACCTTCTACATATGATTCAATTTAAAAAAAAAGGTACATGAAGAATGTAACAGTGAACAAGCAACAATTCGTCAATGAAGTCTAGAAGCAAACGTTTCAATGTACATATATTTAAGAGGTAAATTTGTGCTTCATAACATGTCAAATTCAATTTATATTTTTCACATGGCTACCAAACAAATTCATGCAATAATATATTTTCAAACGCTGAATCGATAATGCAATAAAAATATCGAATCAGTTATTATGTACGTATTGTCAAAATGAGAAAAATTTTCGACATTTGATAGGCCAGAGTACACGGCAAAACCCATCTACCCTGATTATTCTGTTAATGAGATATATTATTAAAATTACTAAATATATTAATAGTTATTATCCTCAGGATTGAGATAGAGGGGTATTTTTTGTATGTCATGTATATTATTTATTCGTGAGAATTTCATATCGTTTGAACCCAATTCTATTTCACGATTGAAATGTATCTAATTCGACGAATCCCAGTGGTACAATATAATAATAGTATTAATATACAAATATACAAATTGGTATGTACACAAAATGCTGACAAAATCTTACTCTTGCATCTGCAATTACTCGGATAACAAGTTAACGAAATAAGTGATTTATGAACACATGCTATTCTTGCAGCAAAAATGTTTTGAGATGAAAACAAAATTAATAATCACTAAAGTAAGAAACACAAAGAATTGTATAATTTTACAGCATTATGTGCAAATGAAATTGACAATATGTATTCGATCCCGTGGAACTATCTTATCTTGTGAGTAGGTAGGTGTCGACGTGTACGAAAACAAGAGAACAAGACTTCTATACTGAACTTATTTTTAGCCATTTGTTTTCGAATTTTATTGTTTACATGGCCGAACTTTTTCAGAATACGTATGAAACGGCATCGGGATTCTGTTCCTTTTGAATTCTGATAATATAAAATAGACGAGGCAGTCGATTCACAAAGTTTTTTTTGGGATTTTGAAATTAGAGATAGTTTTATTAGCACACAGTAATTTTAGATTCAAAAAGACCGCTTGATTAACTTATTTACGTGTTCAGTAAATTTAAAATCTTTTTCAGATATTAGGTCCAGATTTTTTATTTCTGAACAAGCGATATTTGCGCGTTGTGAATTTATAGAACACAATTAATTATTGTGTTTTGTTTCAGAACAAAACAATATAGCTTTCAACTTTTGCTGACTTAAAATAATGTGAATCTCTGACTATTATTCAAAGATGACAGATCACAATTTATAAAATTCATTGATTGCTGATATTGATGAGGTGGAAAACTATACTTTAAGTGGGTATCATCTGCATAAGATTATATTTAACAGCAGTATACTGTAATAAATATCCACAGTATACATAAGAAATAGAAGAGGTTCCAATATGGATCCTTGTGGCACGCCAGAAACCACTAGCGTAGGCAATGAATGGCCATGATGAACCTGTGATGACATCCTTCTAAATACGAGCAGAAGGAAGTAGCTACATGATCCACACCTTAGTAAATTAGTTTCGCGTAGGTGTCAAAATTTTAGAAAAATCTGTTAACGCCACGACACGGTGTGGTGTCCAATTTTTGATTTGATACCTTTAATATATTGTCAAGTACTAAGACCGCGGTGATACTGTGTCGTGGTCTAAAACTAGACTGATGTTAAGAAAATATGTTAATTTTTGAAAAATATTCTTGCAGTTGAATGAATATAGTCGTTCCAAGTATTTTGCTGGTCTTAGCAAAATACTTACTAGCAGCTGTTCACTACATTTAGATGCATTTTTTATCTTGGGAACGGGACATATAATTGCATATCTTGAAAGTAGTCAATAATCACTTTCTAAATAGTAGTAAACTATATGCGTCATATAGTCCAATATTACAGATGTTGGTATACGTAACTTAAGCATTTGCATAGAAATGTCATTAATTCCGCATGAATTTGGTTTAATACTAGAAATTAATTCCAAAATGCTCATTTGATCTGGGAAAGCAAAAATAAAATATAATTAAACTTTGGTTTAAACTAAATTCATGTTTTATAAAAGTTGTTTAAACTATAACCACAAGCATTATTTATAATCAAAGCAAACAGTTCTATTAATAACAATAAGATCTGCAATATTTTCAGGTAACTCTACCTTTTGTTCTTGTGGAATATTCTTTGCTTTAATTAAAGTGACTTCCACTTTCCACATAGGGGCATTATTGATTTGTTTTAAAAAAAAGTAACTTGCTCTCCTCTAACTGATGTAAGTGATATAGTTTCAAAGTTCCGGAATAGTGTAAGCTTTATTATTTTTATTTTCATGTTCATTTGATGTCGTCATTCATAAGCCAGCCATAAGGCTTACTGTTTATTTATTCGTTAAAAAAGTAATGTTATCATTAACAGTATTAAGAGGGCTAATTGAACCAGTGTTTGTAAGGTAATTTTTAAAAATTTATTTCTTCCATATGGTTTGGTCAAATTACACCTTTGGAGGATCAGTAGTTGAAAGTGTACTAGAGGGTACATGTATATCCATTTTAATTAATTTTCACTTTATGTAGGGAAAATTTATACTGTAAATATAAGTTAAATTTGGACGTGATTAGCTCCTGAATTATGATATCAATCGGTAAAATTCGAGGTAAAATTCATACATGTCGTCTAGAATGAATCTTCATAATTATGCTCAGCAAGTTTCAAACTTTTATTCCGTACCATTTGATTAAAAAGAATTTTCTAAATAAGTATCTTTGTCACTACAAGTGGAGCAAGGAAGTGTTACCTCTATCGGGAATCGCACCTCAATGAAGTCGGTGAATAAAACGTCCAGTGAAGGTATAGTCAAGAGCAAAATTATTCAGCGGCGCATGTATAAAAACTTTCTAGAGAATGACACAGCTATCCGAAGCTTTTTCTCGACTAGTCCCCTTAATATACATCCCAAGCAGCACATTTGGTAGTCTCTACGTAGTAGCTACCATCAGTGGAACTTTAAAGGTTTCCGCAACTAACGACCGTTACGTAATGGAAACGATCCTTCTACCAGGCATTCACCAAAATGGAGAATAGTTATTACGTAGCAATTACTATTCTGAAACCTTCACTCTTACGTGTTGACAACTAGGTTATTACGTAAACGGAATGTAACCAAGTTATAGAAATGACTAACTTTTGGAGCAGCTCTTTAGTAAAACGAGAGCAAACTATATTTTGCTCTCTCTCTCGTTCGAATAGCAAAATATAATGTATTGCAATCGGACTTACTGATTGTGAGCTTGAAGTCAATATGTTCAAGTTAAATCGACTAAATGAAATAAATATGTAGGTAATAAACCATGATATTTTGCATTCACTCTGTGTGGAAATTAAAACGACTACTTATTTTCTGTAAAATGTTTACATGATAATTCGATAAAAAAGACGCGCTTTCTAGAATTTTTTTTTTTAGAAAAAAACTTGTTAAAAAATTGTGTACTCGAAAATGAAAAATTTTTGATGGAAAACATTTTCTTGTTTATGTATTATGAAGTAATAATAACTATTTATAAAAGATATTTGCAATTGACCATATGTAATAAAAAAAATGGTTTTCAGAATTACATTTTTATCTATGTCAATATGGCGTCATCATTCAATAATAGTTTATACCAACAAGTGGCAGATGCGACGAATGATGTCATTTTCTTAGTAACTTTAGACTGGCCTTTACTACGATACTACGAAAAAGTTATTGCAAAGTTCCCACGTACTTTATGACCCTCACTTTTAAGTTGGTAGAGCTGGCTGATACGATCTATACTCTATTCATTTCATATGAGCACATATATTTTTTTTATCTGGGCTCGCAGAGCGACCCTTTGTCGACCTTCAATCGTACATAGTTCCCTACTGTAGGCACGCGGTGCGTTATATAAATTCGCAAAACGTATTTATATAACACCGCGCGCCTATCTAGAATTTTCTATGTGCTTATATGAAATGAATGGAATATAGGTAAAAATAATTTTATTGTTTGGGACTGGCAACACGTTACTGACTGACTAAACATCAACATGTGACAAGTGGAAGTATTATTAGCGAAAATCAAACAAATGATTAACTTGAGGATTCACCTTGAATACCCACAAAATTTAGTGTGACGAAAATCTCGATTGCTCAAAGTTGACACTATTATCCATATTTTCTGTCATCTGATCATCACGTATTCGTAAATTTTGTAACTTCCCTGTTATTCATTTGTCAGAATTTTACGAATTTGTTCAAGGGGCGAAATTTTAATTAATAACAATTAATGGTAAATCATAAACAATCACAATCAATTACATTATTTACTTCAATATTTGTTGGTTCTTAACTGCAAAATTCGATTTTCCCGGCAATTTTTCTAACCTGATTAATTATTTATCAACGAATAATGGTTGGTTCCACATCAGTCAAATAATTTGTTAAATTGTTAACTTCACTGTAACATAACTTTTCTATAATAGGTCGATGATTGCCGGAAAATCTATATTGTTGTTTTACTGCTTTTCGGCGCCATGTTCGATTAGTTCCGAATAAGAAAGTGTTGATTTACTGTCGCTAATAAGTTACACAACTTTATAGCTCCAGAAAATTTCCCAACAACAGGAACTTTAAATAGAACACTTTCAGTTATCATTACTTTGAAGTGATACTTTGATAACGCTGTGTAGTCGACATTAATACTAATTCTCACTTTGTAATGTAATGCAGAGTAGTATCCACGACGTTGCACATGCGGCAGCAGTTACTTGAAAGTGTAATAACTATGCAGCCCTGAATTCAGTAGAATTTACGTAATTGTTACTACACGGGTGAATTTTACAAAGTCGCACATTTAGTGACAATTATGTAATGCCTACTATATTAAAGTTTCGATGCCCGTTCCTGTCACTTTGGTGCTAGTTGGGATTATTTCGTACATAGGTACACCATATAAGTCAATTTTGAAAGATCTTGGTTAAAATATATAAAATCTCGAAACGTATACATTTTCTGTTTCTACATTTGTTTAGCAAAATATAAGCTGATGATCAGGGATTACATCTATATTATGTAACAAAGCTGTGAATTAATCAACTTCGTTATTAATTTATTATATTAATACATTTAATAATTAATTACATATAGATAAAATGCTTGTTTAAAACTATGACAAAGAGTTTTGCAATTTAGCTACGTATGTAAGAAAGGTATCGTAAATAAACTTTGCAAAATCGTACGTATTGTAATTTTTGGAACAAACCGATTTACGACGTGCGTCATAAGTTAATCTATCTAAATCCATCAATAATTACGCTCATAACCGTCCACTTAGAATTTCTTGGAAAGAAGAAAGTTTAAAATTATAAAATTGTACAATGCTGAAGAGTGAATTATTTTTAACTTTCCACCTACATAATAGACCATTTCAGAACACTTGGTCGCTGTTCAGTTTTGCCTCTTATACAAGGTTAGTCAATAAATATGGATGGTTTTTAGTAGGCGATGAAATAAACAAAAAACCGGCAACTAAATGTTATATGTGCCAAAAAGTGTACAGTGATGTTTGCAATTTATAAGGTGATGACACATTTTTCTTTAAATCAACATGTGTTCTTAGCACAAACGTTTTTTGATTTGAGAAAAGTCAGGCATGTATTTCAAATAATTCAAAAACCCGAAAACGAACCCACAAGTAACACAATTCTAAGATGGATTAGTATCTAATTTTCGTGCTCGTGGAAGTGTTGCTTTAACGTTCTCTGGTACTGCTCGTTCTACCCATACTCCTGAGAACACTGATCAATGATCATGTTATAATTTCTGTTCAACAGAGACCGACCCGTTCAGCCGTAAAGCATTCTCAAGTCTTAATAATTTCAAATACATCTTACGCGAATTTTAAAACATGATCCTCACTTTCACCATACAAAATCCAGATTGTTCAGCAACTAACGAATCAGTATAAGAAACACGTCCTTAATTTTTTGAACAAATTGTAGACATTTTCAGTATTAATGAAAACGTACTGAATAAGCTTATTATGTCATGACTGACAAGGCCCATTTTCATTTAGGTAGTTATGTGAATAAGAATACCTTGAAATACTGGGCTGCAGAAAATACTTTCAATCTACACGAAATACCTTAACACTGACGTAGTTTTCCACGAAACACCAAAATACTATATACATTTAAGTTGGCATCATTAAAACTGAGTTTTAATCATCTCCAGATGAGAACTTGGTTGGCGAAACGCGCGTCGAGTGCAGTAAACAGTATTTTGGTGTTTCGTGAAAAGTTACGTCAATATTATCCTCACTCCTCACATCAAAGGTTCCAACCCACTTCAGGACGAAAAATCTTTACAAAGCGCTAAAGCTGCCATTTGGTGTGAAGATTCGACGATGAATAATCAAACTGTAATGGTTAACTCCGTTCGGTACGTGGATGCGTAATGTTTGAACAGAATCGTGCCATAAAACAAGCAGTCTATGATTATTTTGCGAGATCTTGGAAGAATTATTTCACGATCTGATGACAGCCAGTGACCTTCAAGATCTCCGGATTTGAGTGCTTCTGATTTATTCTTATGGGGATGCCTTAAATCTAGTGTGTACAAGAACAAGCCCTGAGCAATTCAAGAACTGAAGCTATCCATATAACGGGAAATGAACATGAATCGACATTTATTGCAGCGTGTAATGGTGAATTTTGTGATCCGTTTATAACAGTGTATAAATTCTCATGGAGATCATTTAATTCACATTATTTTTAAAAAACAGTTTTAAAAAGTAAAATTGTAAATTTCAAATTATTTAATTTCATATATAAACATGTTTGTTTTTTATTTTCTTTATTTCATCATCGCCTACTAAAAAAAATTGGCAAGTACCTATTTTCTAATCTGTTACCACTGGCATTTATAAAAAATTTATAGATTAATACATAATATCCTTAATACTTATAACGAAATGAAAATCATGAAAAAAAATTTGTTTAGAGTAGCCAATTTCCCTTCGAAACGTTGATGATTGCGTTCTCGTTTAGTAATGTTTCAGAGTATATAGGAACATTTTCCATACCAGGTATGATATATAAGTATTCCATGACATTCTTGAAAAAGAATGCATGAAATATGAAGATAATTATCTTCATCTTCATGATTACGTCATTTTATTCTTACCTATTACCGCTATGACCGACCGACATCGCTTCGGCGACTCGCCACTTACTGGTGGTGGATTGAACCTATTCGATAAAATCAGAGTGGAAACAATGATGCAAATGCAGACATGTGTTTCAGAATTATTGTTCCTCGTCAGCACATGCAACTAGGAAATTGGACCTGGGATGAGATAGATCGTGAACAAAAACTAACAAAATGTTGGAAAGTATAATAAACATTACTCAATTCATGCCTTCATGACTACACGTTCGATATTTTCTCTATGTTGACTGTTCCCACTGAGGCCCCAAATATGGCACCTGCTTTATTTTATTTGATTAAATAACCTTGGGTCAACCCAGTGCGGCGGGAATGTGTTAGATCAGAACAAGCAGATGCTATCCGTACAGGTGCAAGGATAGATACAGCACCGATTTGTTAAGAAAACAACGAGAAGAGTTTCTTTTATATAAATATAAATATAAGAATTTATACCAGGGCCACGATGGTAGTACTAGTACTTTTTGCAATTTTGTCTATAAGTATGTATTTACCATTTTCTTTAAGTTATTGCCTCTGTTACCGGCTCCACAAATCACATCTTGTAACATGTTTTTTTTTTATTATTTTATATCTGCTATGTATATTTTTGGGTTTGAACGGTAGGAACATTTATTTTACATACATTTTAAATGTCGTGATTAGTTTACATGTTATATTTGGTTTACAGATTCTTAACCTATACTAGTGTGCCCAGTTTGAGTGTTTCTTCATGGTTTTTATTAATGCTGTTTTGTTTTTCGCCGACGTCTTTTGTTGGTGTGTCAGCTGTTATTTTATTGCTCTTTTAACTCTGGTTATTCTGGTGTAAATATTCACTAACGCATTTTCCAATTGGATTTTCAATTTTTTGTAGTATGGATTTTAGTGATTTTTCAACTTTTGTGGTAGAAATTATTAGTTGAAAATGTAGTTAAGTAACTAAGTGAGGATGTTTGGTTGCTTGAGAGGATTTTTTGTTAGAGTGAGATTTTTTATGTTGCATAAGAGATTCTGCTAGTGTTGGAGGAATTTTAGTAGTATGTATTCGTTAAGTCTAGGTATGCCTGTAATGTTACTATACTGATTGATTGATTGATTGATTGATTTTATTAGTATTTTTTGGCTGATCACAATCAGATAATACATGTCAAGATAAAAGAAGAAAAAATATACATGTAAAACATAATATGTACGATGCTATTAATGTATAAAACATCATAGAAGTCAAAACAGTATACAGTCCACAATTATTACTAAAAGGTTTGAAATAAATTATTTCAAAAAATAATTGTCTGTATACAAGTTAAAAATATTAAAGGTTAATTTAAAAATTACATATAAAGTAACAAGTTGTCAGTTACATAAAAGTTTAAAAATTTAAAGGATAATTGAAACATGATATAAAGTATTGAAAAGGAAGATTATCTATTTAAAAATTCATCAGTGCTGTAAAAAGTGCCATTGATCAACATACTCTTGATCTTATATTTAAATGCATTATAATTATTTATTTTCGTCTTATCAGATGACAAGGAGTATAATGGCGACTTTTCTAGTAATGTAGTTTTATGAGGTGGTATCAGTAAATCATTGTTTCTTGTAACATAGTTGTGATGCGAAGATAAACTCTGAAAAAGTTGTGAATTTTTTTTTGTAAAACATAAACTTTTATAGATACAAATTGACGGAGTAATAAGAATATTATTTACTTTAAAGGTATTCCTACAACTTTTAAGATGTTTTACATTAAATATTAAGCGTATGAGTTTCTTTTGGCCAATAAATACTCTGTCCCTTTCTGAGGCCGTACCCGAACACAATATGCTGAAATTTATGTGTGAGTAAGCAAGGGAATAGTGAACACTTAGAAGTCAATTTAATTTCTTACAGACTATCAATTTCAGTTACCCAAGATCAATTTGTATCTAAAGTAACTCCCAGGAAATTGGCTTTATTACAGAATGTTAAATTGTCTGGGACTACAGATTTTCTATTAAAAAAATTAATATACTTTGTTTTAGTTGTATTTATAATTAATTTTTTACGGTCGCACTATGCAGTAAAATCGTCTATAAGGCATTCAATTTTTGTGTATAATGTTTCTATATTAGAGTCTGTAACTGTTATAGTCGTATCATCTGCATACATGGTGACTGAGCTGTTTTTTATGTAGTCTGGCATATCATTTACATAGAGTAAAAAAATTTGTGGCCCTAGTACCGACCCTTGAGGGACTCCGGTTGGAATAGTATATTCTCTAGAATAGCGGGAACCAACTTTTACCATTATTTTACGTTCCGCTAAGTAAGAATAAATGCACTGCAATATATTTCCACGAATGCCGAGATTGGAAAGTTTGGCCAGAACATAATTGGCGTCCACCATGTCAAAAGCCCTAGAGAGGTCGAATTGAATCACTACTACTTATCTACTTTTGTCTAGGTTGGTAAAAATACTGGACAGTAGGTGGAAGCAGGCACTTTCTACCGACTTACCCTCTCTGAATCCATGTTGATACGGGATCATCATACTACATCCGCCCAAAAATTCAAAAAGTTGGTCGCCCTTTCCGTAACTTTTGACAGTGAGCTAACTAGTGTTATGAGTCTATACTTATCAACATCTCCAGTTTTTAAAATATGTACAACATGTGATATTTTTAATATGTTAGGGAAAGTACCATTTGCAATTGAAGGGTGAATTATATACATTAGAGGGGGTGTAATCAAATATTTAATTTGTTTTAAGATCCTGAAGCTAAGGTCGTTTCCAGAGGGATTTTTGTTTTTAAGGTTAATAATTATATTTATAAGTTGCAATTCTGTAACTGGCGTAAAAAGGAATGTACTAGGGTTTGTGCTAGAGACTACATGGTAAGGATAAATTTTCTCCAAAATCATATTTTGTTTATTTTGTATAATAGTAACAAGATGTGAACAAAAAATGTCTACTATTTGGTTTGTTTCTGTAACTATTTTATCGTCGTGAGTTAATTTTATATCCTTAAATTTTTGGTTACATCTACCCAGCTTATTATTATTAATTATCCATATTTCTTTGGTTTTATTAGACGAGTGCTCAATTTTAGTTTCGTAGTATCTAATCTGACGTTTAAGGTAACACCTAATTATAATATTTCTTTCACCTATTCAATGTTGTCGCCGTTTGTTTGTATTTTATTCTTTGGTTTCATCAGTGTCTTGGTGATTATGATTGTTTGTATTATTTATGAGATGATACGCATTAGCCTTCAGCTCTGTGTATATTGGGCGCTTTTGTTGGTCTGTTTTTATAGTAGGTCCGTGGTTCTCTCTGGGTTGATTGAGGTTGCTAAAATAACTCCGCTACACCTTTGTCGGTGATTTTATGGTGTTTTTTATATAAGGGTTCCATTTTATATTGGTATGACTAGTACTCTATCCCATGTGTTATAGATATTTAATTGTTTAATTTTTATTCTCAATTAGATTTATTCTTTTCTTTTCATCTTTTAATTCCCTTTTATACTCCCCGTATAATAATTGTATATTATTGAAACAGGCTGCAGGAACGTGTATAAATATTTTGCCGCTGCATCTTTTTTTTGTAACGCGTAATAATATGGTTGCATGAGACTTAAGCTAGGAATAAAAAAAACAATTGTACGGCAGGTTAATTATGTATCTATGAGTATGAAGCTTAACGACTTGTATACATATTAACCCAGTGTGGACTTGCGTCAGTGATGACGTCAATTACCTATAAAAGGCTGTTAAGGTTTTTACTGAACAAATTATCGAGATACAACCGTTCCTGTGCTATAGTTTTTTTTTTATTGTTCGACCTCTTTATATTTAAAGTGCGCCGTAATGATTTACGTAGACATAGGTATTTAACTTATTTTAAAATTGTTTCCATATTTTTTTTAATGTCATAACCAGACAATTTTATTTTATTAAAAAATAATTGTGGGTAAAAAATAGTTATTTAATTATAAATTTTTAAAAATTTGGTTAAACAAAGCTTGATTATCTTGTTTACTATTTCGGATATCGGGAAAAAATAGAAAAGTTTTTTTTTGCCTATACAAGGTGTTCCAAAAGTATCGCCCATCCTTTTCAAGATCGATAACAACACTATTGTTGAGTTGAAAAATTAAACAATTAGATGAAACAACACATTTGTTTTTTGTTCATATTTGGAAAATCGTCATAAAATTTTCCGTACGAATCTAGGCATGTGCTCTGCGCTAGTGTCATCTGGAGTTCCACAGGGCTCACTATTGGGCCCATTTCTATTTCTTGTATGCACATCTGATATTTCTAATGTCAAAGTTTTCTGAGGTTCATTGTTATGCAGATGATAGTCAACTTTGTAACGAAATTGCAAGCCATTTCATTCCAGTTTGTTGTTGTCCACGATGAATTAAGTTTCTGCTAGTCTAGTCCAGATGGCGCCACTGATTTCTACTGGAACCGTTGGTTTTGCAGATTTTTGCACTAATTATCTATCTGTCTTTATTGCTCATGCTCTACTTTCAAATGTTTGTCTCTTTCCAAACTATAATCGAGTTTAGGTAGCAGAATACTACGATGCTACTTCTTTCTTACTAGTGTAGCATTCTGAAGACAACATCTCTAGTTCAGCGGTCTGGTAAAATTTATATGTTTTCTGGTATTATCGTGTAATTTTATGATCATCATTATTTAAAAAGTTGCTATATTGATTTAACGTACCTTTGAGGTAATTTTCATAATAATATCGTACCGTATTTATCTTAATTTACACGTGGTTTACCTTTGGTGGAGTTTTATGTCCCTGCTGCTCTCATTGAGATGCTAGATATGGCTCATAGTATTAGAAATTTTAATTGTATTATCATTAGTGTCAGTAGGTATCACGAAAATTCACGTTTGAAAGTAGTTCTCTTCAGTGCATCGCAGCAGCTTCAGGACTGGAATAGAAGTGGAACAAAATATGAATTCAGTTAACTGCGTGCGATAATTCCAAAAATTAAGTCGAAAAATCTCTAATAATAATAATATTTAATATGTTTATAGTATGCAGTGGAACACATTTCTACACAAGGGCAGTTTGTTTCAAATGAACGCACATTGTTCCAGTCAACATAATAAAAATATACTTATATCAATCACCATGAAAAAAGAAAAGTCACACTATAGTGTAAATTTGGGTTACTTGGTTTTGGTAGGTCACGACACAATGTTTTAAACTTTATTAGCCACGTTAATACTTACTGTAAGACCAATAATGTTTTGTCTTGGTTTTTGTAGAAAGTCAAGGCAATCATATGCGAATAAATCTGATTTTCTAAGCTTGAAATGTCCCTGAAAATCAGAAAATTGTTTTAAAATTTTTACAAATTTTTATTTGTTTTTTACAAATTATGCAAAAAACATGACAATTGATTCGCGAACTGGATACATGATTTATGAAGTCACGTATCGGTAAAACTATAAAAAAATGCAAAAGCCTGAAGGAAACCAAACGTCAATATTGCCTATAAAAGGGTTAATTAATTAAAAATGCCAAAGAAGATTAAAAAGGAAAATAAGAGTTATAAACTTGCTTGTGGTATTGTCCCTAAAATATATATTGGACAAACTGGAAGAAATTTTAAGAAAATAATGCCTGAACACAAAAGATGTTTTAAAAAGAAAAGAAGATTCCACTTACTCTAATCACCTTTTAGAAGAGTCATGGTTTTAAAGATGACTATGAAATGTTACTTTGAGAAAATAAAGAATTGAAATTATCACCATTAGAAACTTTGGAAATTAACAAAGAAAAAATTCAGATATAAAATAATAAAAAATAAGTTTTCGTCACTATTAAACTTGTTTTAATTAATTGTATTCTATATTTCCACATCAAGTGGAACACAATGTATAATATGCAACATAATATATGCATAGTGATATTTTTTCGTGTTAATAGTAATGGGCGAATTAAATGTTTAATTTTGAAAACTAATAGAGAAAACTGTCTATTTTTTTGCGGTTATAATTATTGCTTGGTAAGAACACAAATCATATCATACTTACAGAAAAAACATAACAGGCAGTCTCTACTCATGATGCAAAAGTGCACGTGTCGTTGTGTATGTATATGAATTATCTTCATACTAAAAGCGACCTAGCATTACCAAAATTATGTTTCTTCAACCAGTCAGTACACATGTTTTACACTGTTATTATATTTCTAAGACTAGAAATGATTTGTGAGCGGCAAATGTACCCGTGCATTCCAGATTATTTTCTGACGTAACAACAGGAAAAGCACACTACCTCCAGGCATATAATGACAATTTTAGGAAGGAAATTTAGTTCCAGTAAAGTATTGATTTAATAAAAACAGTTAAAACACTTCAGTTGATCGTCCTTCCAATAAAATCAACCGTAAGATTGGAAGTTCACAGAGTTTGAGGAAATTGGCATTTATTTTTGGTTTCTATAAATATTTAAAAAAACGGTTATACTGAGATACTTAAAATGGTTTTAGGACTGCGCTATTTCTCTAATGACTATATTAATATAAATTTTTGGTTGTTAATTTTTTTCCAATCATAATTTGTCCTGACAATTTGACAGTGAAAATACCACACATGCATTGTTCAAAAATTTAAAAATAATAAAAAAGGACAAAGAAAAAGTATATTTATATAACAGCAAGGGCCTAAAACCGTTTTAAATATCATAGTATACCTATTTGGTTTTCTAAATACACTCCAAGTCGATCATGCAAAATGTAATATCTAATATCTGTTGAAGTGTTTAATGTAGCTTATTGGTTATTATTTCGATTTTTTCTCAATTTCTTGTGCTTTCGAAAAGTTATTTACTAACTCCAATAATGTGGAGAAGTGGTGTATACGGGGTAAAACTTAGGAGTGTTTTTTGATAATTTTTCAACCACACTGTGGATGAACCAGAGACCGCAGAAAACTAATTGTACCCTATTAGTTAACATGATCCATTTGATAGATTGGATTTATCTCTTTTATTTGTGTGGTTACGATTTTTCTTTTGTAGTGCATTTTCAATAAAAGAAGACATGATTTGTCAATTTTCAGTTAGTCAGTCCGCCTCTTGCCTGACACCTGCGAGGCATACTTCTCACAAGATTGGTCTACAATTCTTAAATATCGTTCGGCGTTTACCGATTCATTGGCTATCATTTTCAAATCACTTCGGTTTCCAGTGAAAATTTCTCCCCAAATTGTGACTCATCCACCACCACTCACACCCACAATTTTCACTGTATCTTTCACATCTTTCTCGCGATACTCGAATTCATTATCTGGATGCAGTAAGAACTTTGACTCATCTGTAAATTAGCATTACGCCCATTGAACAACATCCCAGTTTCTTTGGTCTCTTGTTCACTGAAGGCGGTTTCTTCTGTGCTCCCTGCTAAAACGGCGGTTTAAGGCAGGTCGTCTTGATCGTAGATTACCTTCACTAGAGGATAGAGCCACATTGTGAACTCTTCGAAGCGAATTTCTTAATTTCGTGCAATTTATGATTCGATCTCGTCTAGCCTGTATTCTCAAAAATGTATCAATTACTGGAGTTGTAACCCTACGCTGAGGTCCAACTTCATCATGGATGTAATGAGAAGATATACTATTTTGGAATCTATTCTACGCGCTGCTTACGACACTTTGAGTGACATTAAAGTGGTTAACAACTAGTATTTTTTTTAATGCCTTATTTATGTTAAAGTCCTGTTTTATTTTATTGGAAATGCAGTACAAAAGAAAAAACTTGTATCTTCACAAAAAAAGAGAGATAATTCCAATCTCTCAAATGGATCATGTTAACTAATAATAGGGTTATTTGGTAGGGTACAATTAGATTTTCTGATTTCTGGTTTACCCCACTAGCGAGGTTGAAAAATTATCAAAAAACACTTTCCTAAGTTTCACTCCGTATACATCACCTCCCACATTTTTGTAGTTAATGAATAACATTTTCGAAAATAAAAGAAATTGGGATAAAACAAAACAATAACCAATAAACTATATCTAAATACTTGAGAAAATATTAGATATTAAACTGCAGCTGCGTTTTGCATGATCCACTTGGATTGAAGAGCGGTGTATTTCTAACCTAAAGTAAATGTAATACTTACATTGCGAAATCCCAGACTAGCCTATATGAATATATTATGTCAGTAGCGTCAAGAGAACACTGAAGAGTGAGTGTCACACTATGAACTAGTGAAAAAGTTGAAGGGTTTTCTATCAGAGAGTACACGTCACAAATTAAATTAGAACGGTTTGGAAACCAATACAATTTCTAACAAGGAGGGAAGACCAGATACGGTAATTTGTGAAAAAACTGTTCATGATATCCTATTAGAAATAAGAATTGCTTGTCTGCTGTTTTACTGAGATTTATAGACAATATAAGACTATTCAAATACAGAAAACAGAGACATTGTAAATCAAGAGGATGAAGAGGATCGAGTGAACGTGAAATTATCTGCAAGTATTTTCAGATTTTTTTTTCTAATATTCTCGATGTGGAATTAATTATATATCTTATTAATTTGTTTTATTTTATATCTACAAAAATATTAGTTTTAACTTCACATGATAAAAATCTAAGTAAAATGCGTTTTTTTTGTTATATCATTACGTTTTGTTATATCATCATTGAAAAATGAACAAAAAAGCTTTCTTAATTTCCATATTAATCAAAAAATCAAAAATCCAAACAATTTATGGTCTACTTTAAAATCTGACGGAGTCATTAAATCTAAGCAAAATTTTGCACCGCTCCATGACAACCTGTTCGATGAAAACAATATCAACAATTTCTTTATAGATTCTATTCCACGTAATAGCTTGCCTTTCCAAAATTATCTATCACAATTCGAGTATAACCGCTACAAATATAGCAGCTTCGAAATACAGTATGCCTCAGTAGTTATAATTCACAATTTAATTTTAAAACAAAAACCTTACACAGTTGGATATGACGGTATCTCAGGCAAAATGCTACAATTAAGCTTACCATACATAGCGGAACCTCTAACACACATAAATTTTGGAAACTGGTATTAGTTAAACCAATACCAAAAAATAGCAGGATAAGCATCATCACGGAACTTGGACCCATTAGTTTACTTTCAGTTCCCTCAAAAATAGCGGAGTCCCTTATCCATAGTCAACTAACACCTTATGTGCTAGACCATAATGTAATTCCTAAAGTACAGTTCGGTTTTCGAAAGAATTATGGAACATGCACGGCCTTGATCACTATACTCGATGATGTTTTGACGTCAATTAATTCTGACAAAGTAACTTCCTTGACCTTATTACATATGTCAAAAGCTTTTGAGTACTTCAACACCAAACTGCTAATTAAAAAGTTAAAATTCTATGGAATAGAAAATAATATCTTAATGTGGCTCACGTCTTACTTAATCGTTTTCAATAAACTTGCACAGAAGACTCTCTAACAAACGCTTGTTACTCTCGGGAGTGCCCCAAGTCTCGATTTTGGAGCCCTTGCTTTTTAACAGCTACACCGCCTACTTGCCTCAAGTCACAAAATATTATTCGCTGCATATGTACGCGGATGACATACAACTTTATTTTGCTTTTTATGTGATGAAGTCTGAGGAAGCCCAAACCAATATTAATCATGATTTAAATGATATAAAAAATTGGACTTCAGAATTCACGCCTATTAAATCTAAATAAAAATAAAAATAAAAATATAGTCTTCGGCACTGCAAATAAATTAAAAGCTCACTTTCAGCTACCAATTGTCAATATAATTATAGAATAAGTTGACAAGGTAAAAAATTTGGGGCTAACCTTTAATAAAAATTTAAACTTTATTCCTCATATATCGGAACTCCTTAGAAAATGTGTCAGCTCTTTTAAACAGATTTCAAGCTTTAGAAATATCATTTATAGGGCCACTAAACTTCTGTTATATGAGTCTTTAGTCTTATCACATGTCAACTACTGTGATTATGTTTATGGGCTTTGTTTAAATTTATCAGAAGCAAGCAAACTTCAAGAAATCCAGAATATCTGTATTAAATTTGTTACAAATAGTTCTATCCACGAGCGTATAACACCACATATCAGGAAGTTGGAACTACTAAAAATAAATGATCTATTTATCTATCTGACAAACTAGTTGCGAGAAATTTGAGACATAATATGAAACATTTCGATCATCCTTTACTTACCTTATATCTATAATAATCTACCTCCACAGTTA